>JAKSZT010053873.1:139442-156963 GCA_026826555.1 Tolypeutes matacus
CAGGACCCCGTCCCCAATCCGCCTTGCTCTGGGAGCTTGCAGTGTGCGCCCTCCTACACCAACGCCATCTTGCCCCCTCAATAATGTATTTTAAAACATTTTGTTCCTGTATTAGTCAGCCAAAGGGGTGCTGATGCAAAATACCAGAAATCTGTTGGTCTTTGTATAGGATATTTATTTGGGGTAGAAGCTTACAGTTACCAGGATTTAAATCATAATTTTCTTCCTTCACCAAAGTCTGTTATTCCATCTTGGAGCAAGACAGTTGCCTATATTTGCCAGGGTTCAGGCTTCTTCGGTTCCTGTCTTAACAGGGCTCCATTTTCCTCTGGGCTCAGCTCTTCTGTTTCCTCCACAAGATCATCTGTAGACTATGAGGCTCTCTAAGCTTTTTCTCTCTCCACAAGGCCAGCTGTGAACTGTCAGGTGAATGGCTTGTTTATTTTCCCTGGGGCCTTCTGTCGTTGCTCATAAGAACTCCAACATCAAAAATTACTCAAGATCTGTCCTTTGCCATGTCTTTATATGTTTGAGACCCCACCCAACAAGGGGCGGGGTTCAAAGCTCTACCAACTGTTGCCCAATCAATGCCCTTATGATAGCTTAATCTTGCCCAGATTAAGAGACCAGCTTTCAAGCATAAATCAATATCTCTTTTTGGAATTCATAACAATATCCAACTGCTATATATCCATTTACCATCTTATGATATATATTTTATGGTGTATTTTAACACTTTATTGATGTCTTAGGCCATGGATATCATTATTACTTTATCCATTAAATAGTCATTTAGATATATGAATTTAATTAACAGATATTGTCCTTCAATCCATCCTGAATCTTGAACCTTCTGAGATTATTTTCTTTCTGCCTGAAGAATATTCTTTTACATTTCTTTTAAAGTGAGTTGCTGCTGGTAAACTTTATTAGTGTTTACTCATCTGCAAAAGTAATTATTTCACTTCTTGCTGAATGATAGAGATGAATTAAATCTCAGGCCCTCTTTGATCACCACTGCTTTTGAGAGCAATCTTAGGGTGGAATTTCTTCATTCTGTTGTAAATGTAATCAGTTCTTTGGAGAAGAAATTAGGGGCTTTCAGGTTTACAGCTTGCTTCCTAAACCCCCACCCCCCAGGCAAAATCTGTGCACTCTGGTTCTGGGGATTGGAACAATGGCACACCTCTCTGAGTTACACACATGATTTTTGAGCTAAGATTTGTTGGAGAAATCACAGAATATTCAGTTCTTCTTGGGACCATTCTAAGGGCCAGTGCAACGGTGGTCAGCACCCCATTTTCTCAATGATGGCCACACCCAAAGTACAGCCACTGCTCCATCAGTTCCCATTTCTCCCAGAATTTGGAGACCCCTCTTGATCCCTGTGCCTGGGATAATGCCCTCATTTGAGTCTTGTGTGCATCCTGGAAATATATGTTCTTAATAACCCTTTGCTGTGTGTGTAAGCCTTTTGTATTAGGACATTTTGGTTAAATTCAGATAAGGGAACTTTTGATAAGGTCACTTTTTCTTAGATTGCTTTAGCTTAGTTAAGGGCTTCTGATAAGATTTCAGGCACTGGAATGGACCCCAATCACTGTGTTGAAGTCCTACGTACATGGAACACATAGAGAAAGAGTGCTGCCATATTTACCCTGTCATGTGGGAGACGGCTCCAGGATCTCCTACAGCTGTGGAGAGACACAGAAACCCTGAGAGGCTGAGGAGGAGGCCAGAGGCTGCAGTCATGAAGTAGCTTGAAGCTGAAACCATCCAGGCCAGAGGAGAAGGGAGAGGCATGAGCAACTGTGTCTGATGACCCACTGCTTAGCTCAGGGTGAAACTGAGTTTGGAGGAGAAGGCAGAAAGAGAGAGGCAGGCTCAACATTTTGCCTTGAGAGGTGTCCAGCAGTAGCTGACCCTTGTTAAGACTGTGTTTTTGATGATGCCTTGATTTGGACATATTCACAACCTCAGAACTGTAAACTTTAACCCTCATAAATTCTAATAAAACCAACTTATTTCTGGTATTTTGCATTGGCAGTGCTTGGAAAACTCAATCAGTTATGGACACAAGGTTGGAGAGTTGTCCTGTTCCCAAATGGCAGTGTGATGCTGCTGCCCATTGAGTTCACCTGTAAACTGTGGGTGTCTCCAGACTAGGCAGGAATGAGTACTGGTAAGACAGAGGGGGAAGTGCTTTTGGCAAGAAAGTCCTGCAAGTCAGGGAGTCAGGCAGGGTAGTCAGAAGGTTTGGGGACTAATATAAAGTCACAGATGCCCCAGTATGATGTACCTGCCTCAGGCAGGTATTGGCCAGGTGGGCAGAGGCAGATAAAAGCATGAGACATGGGGTCTGGTGCAGCAGAAGTGTCAGGGCACAGAGAAGAGCCTTCCTGCTCCTGCTTCTTTTGTCCTTCCTTCCTTCATTTGGCCTCCAACATTGTCCCTCTGAGGAGGCTGCTCTTACTGTACTCCTCCTGGGTCTCAGGCACAGCCTAAGGTCTCGTGATTCTGGTTCTACATTTTCCTTCTCCAATCTCAGGGCAGCTAAAGAAAGAGAAATACCAAGATGAAATCAATTGGTTCAGAAAGGAAATGTCAAAATTCACATTACAGCATTGGCTACAGCAATAACATCATGAGAATGAGCAACATTAGTCCAGTAACCCTAATAAAGAATATGGGAATCCCAGAAAGTCCTGTGAGCTAGGGCTGACAAGAATAGAAATTAGGTTGTGAGATAGTGCAATGTTTGCAGAAAACCTCAGAGGGTGAAGATGCCAGATGTTTCTCAGACTAATGAAATATAAAATTTTCATCACATTTTTAACAGTGTTGAAAATGATACAGACCTCCTCAATCCCAAAATAGAATGCAGGGTTTGGATGGGAAGAAGCTAAAGAAACACTGAAGAAGTTGGAATATTACACACATTCACTGCAGTTCTCCTAACCCAGAGAGGGAATATCCTGTTTGGGAACCAAACTCTCAGTGCCCCAATGAATACCATCATCATAGTTTCTGGATAATCAAAGGAGGAGAAAGAGAAAGCCCTGCTCAGCACTCACAGCCTCAGTTAGTGATGTTAGTCACTCTAGCTGGTCTTCACAGGGGAGTAAGCAACAGGAAGTCCATCTTCTCTTGTGGTGCTCACAGCCCTCTAACCAGACATGTGTAGAGAGCAGTGTGGCCTTCACATGGTGGCATACATGCTCCTTGTGCACCGTGCTCACTCTTGCTGGGAGAGGCCGCCACCTATCCAGGCATGTGCAGAAGCCAAGGGGAGTGAGCACTTTTCCTTTATGGATGACTATATTTGCAGAGGGTGAGGGGAAGAGCCCCCCCATGTAATGTTGCTAATACAAATCACTATTTTCAAATCAACCACTTTGTATGATTTGATTGTGTATTATTTTCATAATTTCTTTTAAGTTTTAACTAAATTATCTGTGCAAAGAGTATAAAAATAATTTATGTCTGTTTTGCAAACAGCCAAATTCTTTCTCTACCCACAACCCCCATTCCTACTTCCTCAGAATTATCTGCATTGGCAGATTCTTTTGGGTACACATTTGTGTTTGTAAATACATGCACTCTGTAGTTTCATCCATCCTGCACCCTATCAAATATGAGAAATATATTGTAGTACAGCTTAAGAATATGAATAAATTTTCTAACTTCTTAAAATACTTGCGATTAGAAATATATTGTCTAGATATGAAAGGATCATTTCTGATTTAAAATAATAAAAAAATTGGAGTTAAGTGGAAGGCAGGCCACTGTAGTTCAGTAGCTCTTAAACTTCAATCCACATCAGAATCAGGTGAAGAAACTGAAAAAATAAAAATTGTTGGGTGCCTTATAAGAAAATGCTTCAAAATGGGACAGTATTATTTTTAAAATGGTGATTTATTAAATGTTTACCCAGATGTAATGGATTGAAGAACCAGTGAAAACAATGAGGATAATTTGAAATAAGTGGAAAGCCCAGATTTACATAAACTAAGAGAAATCTCAAATTCTGATGCATAAATTAGGGGTAACAAATTGAACACAGATTCTTGTAATTCAACATGTAGGTAGACAGTGCCAGCAATGATCCAAAGAAAGTTTGGGATCAGGGGACCTCACTCCATGTAGAATGCAGGCAAGTTTATTTAGGCTGAAGCTGCTTTTTATACTACAAAGCTGATAACAAAAGACGGGCATCCTTCACTAGTTCCTCAGCTCTGTACGTGAGAGTGCTGCCTATTTCTGTGTTCCCAGACAATCTTTTTGGGAATTCAGACACTAACATCTTAGTGGTGTGTTCATTCCACTCTGCCTCCTCCTACAGATGTTTGCAGTATGCTGTGTCCTTGGAGACATTTACTAAAGTTTCTCTGCTAGCAAACATGCTTATTAAATGCTAAACTTTTATGCTCTGGCTCTTAACATCTTTTCCAACAATTCCCCCTTTTTTTGTTTTTGGTTCAGGGTGACTGTGCCTGTGTTAGGTTGCCCTACTCGGAAGGTTTTACCTGTGACTGGCCACCAGCCAAGCTCCATGGACTGGGGTTTGAGAATCAAGGGTTTTATGCAGAATCAAGTTATTAGCATGGCTGGCCTTTTCAGCGGTATTAATGTGGGACAGAAGGGCTTTGTGAAAACCTCCCAATACAGTTAAGAGTAGCAGAGCACTAATGTTTACCACACTGAAGTAAGCAGATACAGAAGTTGATTTCCACAAATATAAGGGGTTTATTTTATTTAATTGACCTGTCACTGATTGCCAAATTTCGCCACCTGGAAGCGTAGTAAGTTGATTCTGAGACATGCTCAAAATCCTTTTTTGCAAGTCTATAATTTCTATAGATAAATATGTTTGATGACCTATTAAATGATTTTTAATTTTTTCCCATTCATAATGAGAATCATTGTATGGGAGAGGAGTGATACCAAAGGCACTCTCATTCCAATCACACTTCAAACCTTGTTTTAAAATTAGATTATATACCTGACCTCCCATTTGTGTAACAGCCATCTCTAGGTGATTAAGCCTATTATTAATTTGCCCATCAATATATGCCTGACTATGCCATAGGTCAATAGCATTTTTATGCCAATTTCTAACATATTGCCATGTTTGGATAGTCTCATGTAGGGCTGTTTCTGCCACAGCAGCAGCTGTAATAATACCTATAAGCCCTAATACAGCAACTATAATTAATCCAATTAAATGTCTGGTTCTTTTCAAATAATGATTTAGAAAGTGCCAAAGGATTTGGTTCTCGGGGGAAGACGGCCAGCAGCGATTCATGTGAACCAGAAGCCATATTTCATGATGCCATTGTCGTATTAGAACAGCAGTAGAACTCTCCTGTAAAACAGACTTTGATACACAAGTGTAAAGGGAGCAATTGCTGCAGAAAAACCATGTTAGATTAATGCTCACTCTTCCAACTATAAAAACAATGGGATCCCATACACATACTTTAAGAAATTAAGTGGATTTAATACAAAGTTTAATACATAAATTTTAATTTTAATACTTGCATTGGTTTTAATGTTAATATTATAATTAGAATCAGGGGTGTTGCTTACAGTATTGAATATAAACTTGATTTATTGTTGGCTACTTTACAGGAAGTGGTATGTGTGCTGGCTTGACTTGTTTAAGAAAATATTAAAGAAAGCTTTAGCAAGATTTAAAACAAAGTGATAGTGACATAACTGATTATACTTTTTTTTGCAATAAACCACCAATATTTGGAACCACTGCATGCTGCAGGGATGTTATTTTATTTTACTATATTTTACTGTTATGCACTACCCCAGCAGCGTTTAATGGCTGCTTTTTTATTGTAGTTATAACTAAAAATTATTATTAATAACATTATATTTTATTTACTATTATATTGAAACCTTATTATATTTTCATGAATTTTATACACTTTAAAAGTATTCATATGAACTTTTTATTCATATAACTTTAATTGCTATAAAATTAGAAAATTTCTTTTAATTATACAACAGTTTTAAATATTTCATTCAAATTAATCACATGAACTTAACTTTTTTCAGTAGTTTACTTTTTTTAAAAATAAAGACCAACTTATATGTGACAGTTTGAAATAAAAGCTATCTTTCAAGATTTGACTTTGAGAAATCAGGTTTGAACATTGTGTTCTTTTAAAAAATGATAAAACCTGTTTCTTGATGGAAACAATAAGGTTAAAATACAAGAAGCTATTTTGATAAAACAGACTTTCTTTATTGCATACTGATTATTTAGGATAAAATTTTGTAAACTTTTACTAAAACAGACTACTGACTTCAGAAACTTTGAGAAAGAATAAAACTTTTTTATATTATTACATTGTTTGACATTAGAGCTTTTAATTTTTTATAGACAGACTGCTTAAATCTTACTTAGCTTTGACCACAAACATTCTTTTTACACAAGCCTTTTGCACATTCTGTATTTTTTCAGGTTTTGTCCCACATTTTACTTTGTTTTAATAACTAGTTTTTTATCTTAGGAGAAAATTACTTTCTTTTCTTTAATAATAAAAGCACGTTCTATATACCTTCCATTCTTCAGTTACCACAATGATTTTGGCAACTATTTCCAAGCAAACTTCTGAAAAAATATAATTACTATCAACATTAAACATACTTGTAAGAATAATGCTTTAATTTGAATATAACTATTTTTATTATTTCAAATTAATATCCACATTTATTAATATAAGCCCTTATATAATTTTAGGCCATTTGAATGGAGCTCTTATAATAATTTTCATTTATGAATTTAATATTACCTTCCAGAGTATCAAAACAAACACTGACACTGAACAAACAGACAAATACAAAAAGTTTTATGACACACTAACAGAAACATAAAGGTAACTAATTTGACACATAATTTTCACCTCTGTGGTGTGGCTGTATTCAAGCCCTCCATCATTTCACATCTTTGATTTTACTGTTTTAAGATTTTTTCTGGAATCTGTTTTACCTGTAATATATAAGCTTGTTCTTTGAAACACTTTTGTACATAACCAGCAACCAGCCAAGACAACTTAAACAGCATAAATACAGTTATGTTCTAATTTGGCACTTTATACAGATATTTAACATGTATATTTTGGATTACTACTCTTTAGGAGTAACTTAGGCTCAAAGTTCAAATTTCTGGGATAGGCCCTTTCATTCCTGTTCTTAATTTTGGGTATACTCTGTGAAGGAGTAATAAACTTAGTTTCAGCTGAGGAAGGATCGTCAGCTGTACTGCTTTTGGTAAATGCCTTAAGTTCTGTTACAGGCCAGAGTGAACTGCTCTGTTGCTGACTGGGTAGATTTGAGCAAGGCTGGGTAATGTGCTCATATTGTTTGTCTGAGGGCCTTGAGAAAGCCCGCTTGGAAGTTTCTCAACTTATTAATGAGACTACCATTGTTATGATATTGAGAATGGCATTCCTTGGCCCAGTGTAACACTTTTTGGCATTTCAGACACACACGATTTGGTATTGATTTATTATTGCCGTTAAATGGAGCACTTACACTAGTTTTGACTTGGCAATCTTTTTTCATATGACCTGGTTTCCCACATTTAAAGCAATTTAAATTAGTAATTATAGGACTACGTCCCTTTAGAGCAGCTGCAAGAAGGTTCATGTTACAGGTATTAGGCCCAATGTTTTAGCATTTTAAACATTTATATAAAAATGTTTTTATATAATACTGTAAAGTACTTCCATTTGCCTTTATGAGACATAAAGCCTTTTTACACTCACTGTTAGCATTATCCAAAGCCAATATTAGAATAAGCATTTCTTTAAGATGAAATTGAGTTACTGTCTTGTTGACTACACTTGCCAGCCTTGCTACAAATTCAGCATAGGGTTCAGTATTTCCTTGAACAATTTTTTAAATGATTGTACAGCCTGTCCAGGGGTTGAGATTCACCACCAGGCAGATAGGCAGCACAATCACACTTGTACAATGGCAATATCATCATATTGAGCTTGCCGAAGTATGCCAGCCCATTGAACTGTTCCTAATATTTCTTCAGTAGTAATATGCACTGGTGGATTTTGCTGTTGATATCATCGTGCTACAATATTAGCTCTATCAGCCCACCCAGTTTTAAATTGTTAAAATTCTGCTGAATTAAGAACAGTTTGAGCTATCAAAACCCAGTACTAAGGTATTAATCTGTTTGCTTGTGCCATTCCTTGCACCAATTCTTGAGTATAAGGAGAATTTACACCATATTGAGTTCATGCTTGTTTTAATTTTTTGATAGTTTTAAAAGGAATAGGCGCATGCTCATATTGTCCACCTTCTTGGGGGATTGTTAGCATCTACTGGAATTTGAGTTACTGTTACTGGAAAAGTGAAAAAAATTTTGCATAGCCTCTGAATTTTCTTCTCTACTTCCCTGTGCTATACATTTCATAATTGAAGAGGATGGTGCTGGCAGAAAATAGAAACTTTTGGAGGGTCATAAAATGTTGTAAAAAAATGGATAAGCAGATAACTTAGGAGGGGTAGACACTGGTTCAAAAGACAATAAATTATCTTTTGGAGAGGACGGCTTAAGTACTCCTGGAAAAGTTCCATAAACTCCCTTTTTCTTTTTTTCCTTCTATTAGGCATGAGTTTATCTGTTTTTGCCTGTTCATTAATTTTTTCATATATATTTTCATTAAAATCATCATTAGCATGTTCTGCTATAGTTTTAGCAATAGCAGTATCCGTTTTAATATGTTCGTTTTCATCTGACTGAAATGGTTCAAGAGCAACAGAAATAAGAATATACAAAGATATACATAACAATGTTTCTGTACAAGAGAAGAGTTCTAGTAACTCTAGGGCATCTCAGATACCCCTGTATTCTTTAAGAGGGTCTTCAAAACATGGGTATATTCTTTGAACCGAGTCAACTGATTAACCATTACCCTGATGATCAAGATTTTTTGACTCTACAACAGAATGAAAGGACCATGCAACACAGCAGACCTCGTTTCCATGGCACTGATCCAGAGAAAAGACTAGTCGTGCCCCACGTTGGGAGCCATCAGTTGTAAATCAATGTGGAGGTAGATGGAGATTGGAATGATCAAAAGAAAGTCTGGATAAGGGGACCTCACCATGTGGAATGCAGGCATGTTTATTTAGACTGAAGCTGCTTTTTATACTACAAAGCTAATAACAAAAGTAGGGCATCATTCACTAGTTCCTCAGCTTTGTACGTCAGAGTGCTGACTGCTTCTGTGTTCCCAGGCAATCTTTCTTGGGAATTCAGACAATAACATCTTAGTGGTGTGTTCATTCTGCTCTGCCTCCTCTTACTGATATTTGCAGTATGCAGTGTCCATGGAGACATTTACTAATGTTTTTCTGCCAACAAGCATGCTTTTAAAATGCTTAACCCTTCATGCTGTGGCACTCAGGATCTTATCCAACAACAGATTAGTGTGGAAGAAGATGTGGGAAGAGCAGATCTCAGAACAAACAGCAAATGCACTTTTCCAAGGGGAGAAAGACACCCTGAATTGCACAGTCACATCCGCTTCCTTAAACGATTGGCAACAAGTTGCAGAGACTGGAGGTGAACATTCTTTCGAGATTCACATTCATTACATTCACAGGGTTTCACTCCAGTATGAATGTTGTAATGTTTAATGAGATACTACTTCTGGCAGAAGGCTATTCCACATTCATTACATATATAGGGTTTCACTCCACTATGAATTTTTTCATTGTCAGTGAGATTTGATATGCTGCTGAAGGCTTTCCTACATTCCTTACATGTATAGGGTTTCTATTCAGTTTGTCTTTTCTGGTGTGTAATGAGGCTTGATTTCTGAAAGAAAGCTTTCTCACATCCATCACATTCACAGGGTTTCTCTCCAGTATGTATTCTCAGATAGTTAATGAGGTTTTCCTTCTGGTTGAAGGGTTTTCCACATTCATTGCATATATAGGATTTTTCTCCAGAATGAATTCACTGATGTTTAATGAACTGTTGCTTTTGGCTGAAGGTTTTCTGAGTTCTATACATTAATATTGTTTCTGTCCACTACGTGTATTTTCATGTTCTGTGAGGTATGATTTGTACCTAAAGGCATTTTCACATGCCTTACATACATAGGGTTTCTTTGCAGTAAGAAATCTCGTGTATCTGAGATTTAACATTTGAAGTAAAGCTTTCCCAAATATATACGATTTCTCTTTAGTAAGAATTTTCTGATGAATAAAGAGGTTACCTGTCAAGTTGAAAATTTTCCCACAAGTATTACATTTCTATGCTTGTTCCCCTGTATGACTTTTATAATGAAGAGTGAAAAATGACTGTAAAGAGCAGACTACATCAGGATACTCATATGGTTTCTGTCTAGTTTGAATATTCTCATATTCCATGAGATTTTATTTCAGATGGAAGCATTCCCATGTTCATTACAATACTAACTAATGTATGAATATTTCATGCTCAATGAGATTTAATGCCTGGGTGAAGATTTTCAATATTCCTTTCATACACAGGGTTTTAATCCTGCATGATTCTTTTTATGTCACACTAGCTTTCCAAAATTCATGAAATTCCAAATAGCTTCTCTGAAGGATTAATTCTCAGGTATATAATGAGGTTGAATTTCCAAGAAAATTTCAAACTCATGACACTTAAAGGGGAGGAGTACCATGTGGTTCAAACTGGTAAAACTCATTGCCTTCATTCTTTTCCCTTACATAGATTCCCTCATGCATATGTAAGCATGATGCAAATTGCTTTAAAGTGAATTTACATTCATAGAAGTTTTATTTTGAGGAAACGATGCTTGCTGTCACAGAAAAGATTTTCCCAACTTTCTTACATTCTCTGCCTTCATCTTAAGTCTGTACTGCTGTGGAAGTGTATATTGCTTCACTCACAAGTCTTTTGATATGTGGTTCTTTCTGCTTCTTAATGTCCTATGCTTCTTCATAGTTTGAGGGGTGCAGCAGAAGCAGTGCATAGAGGGAAATTTATAGCATTGAATGCATTCATTAGAAAAAAGGAAAGTTCCAATATCAATCATCTAAGCATTCAATTTGCGAAGTTCAACAATATCTCCTTTTTATTTGATCTATCATTCATGACACTTCTTGCTTCAAATGAGCATCACATCAAGTTTGTTTACTACATAACTAGGAAATGGGGAAGTGATACTGCACTTGATTTATGATGCGGACAAAACAACATCACATAAATCAACCTTGGAACCTTTAGGCTTCTGAAGGATAAGAAAGGTTCAGCTTCCAAAGGTGCATGAATAAGTTTCCCCCAGAATAAAGGCCAAAATGGCAACCCAGGAAATCCTGAATACTTTGTTTGGACTGACTATTTTTGTTCAATATTTTTTCTTCTATTTATTTGGATGAGATGCACTATTTAATATTCTTTAAAGTTTACTAGAGAAATTATAACACTTTTGCTTGCCTTTCTACATATTCACTTATTATTTATTATTGAATGACCAAATAACATATTTATTTTTATTGTGGGTAAAAATCAAAATTTTCACAATACATACCAACATTTGCAAAACGATATATAAATATATATGCATATATGTGCATTTGCTTACAAAAATGTTATTTGTGTATATATATAAATATATTTTAAGAGGTGCTTAGATACCCAAAATATTACACGGAACCCACTGGGATTCCCATGTTGCCCACCTCCCACACCTCCCACCACATCCCACACAAACATCTCCCACAAGTGTGACCCACCACCCTCAATGGTCTTACACATCCTGGGGCCTTGCCACCAAGCATAGACCACAGTTCACACCATAGACCACACTCTCTCCCACACAGTTCTGTGTGGTGTGTGCTGATGTAAAATGGCCTACTGTATCATCTAAATTGTAAACTATACTGTAAATCTTTGACAATGTTTAGTTGCTATATTTTGCTATCTGTATAACAGTTATAACAATGCTAACATTCAAAAAACATGGGGGGGTAATATGGAGTGGGGAAGGGGGGGTTGGTTTGATATCTGGGAGTCTCTGGCACTCCGTGTGTGACTTTGCTGTGACCTAAAACTTCTTTGAAAATCAAATGAAAAATTGGGAGACAATGGGGATTGAGAGGGGGAAGGTGTCACGGCACACCAGACATCCGATAACACAGTGATAAAAGGAAGGAAAGAAAAAAAGAGAGAAAGGAAAAAAAATGAATATATATATATATATATATATTTTTTTTTAGAGGCATTACCTTTGCCTTTTTGCCCATTTTTTGAATGTCCCAATCCGCTAATTATATTTTATTTTGTTATGTTTTTTTGTTTGATTATTTGTTTTTTTTTCCTTCTCTTTTCTTTTTTTTTTCCCCTGAGTTTCCTTATGTTTGTCTCTTGCATGTAAGTTTATTATACTTGTTTCTTTTTCCTAGTAAGTGTATTTGATTATTTTATGGGCTACATGTTCATGCAAATAACGTATTTTTAAAACATTTTATATCCTATATTAGTCAGCCAAAGTTGTGCTAAGGCAAATTACCAGAAATCTCTGGTACTTTATGAAGGGTATTTATTTGGGGTCGAAGCTTACAGTTACCAGGCCATAAAGCATAAGTTCCTTCCTTCACCAAAGCCTGTTTTACCATCTTGAGCAAGACAGCTGCTGACATTTGCCAGGGTTCAGGCTTCTTGGGGTCCTCTCTCCCCAAGGATGCATTTCTCTCTTGGCTCAGCTTCTCTGTTTCCTCCACTGTCAGCTGTGGACTATGAGGCTCCCTAAGCTTTGCCTCTCTCCACAAGGCCAGCTCTGAACCGTCAGGTGTATCGATTGTGTCTTTTCCCCAGGGCTTGCTGTCCTTGCTCATCAGAACTCCAATATCAAAAACTACTCTAACTTGTCTTTTAACATGTCTTTTTATGTTTGAGGCCCCACCCACCAAGTGGTGGGGCTCAATGCCCTAACTACTCTGGCCCTTGTCATAACTTAATCATGCCCAGATTACCAGACCTGTTTACAAGCATAATCCAAGATGTATGTTTGGAATTTATAATGATATCAAAATACTACATATCCATTTACCCATCTTATGCTATATATTATTTTATGGTTTATTTTAACACTTTATTGAAGTCCTAGGCCACAGATATCATTATTACTTTATCCATTCAACAGACATTTAGATATATGTATTTAATTAAGAGAAATTGTTCTTCAATCCATCCTGAATCTTGAACCTTTGAGATTATTTTCTGTCTGTCTGAAGAATATTCTATTACATATCATCTAAAGTGAGTTGCTGATAACAAACTTTATTAGTTTTTACTCATCTGTAAAATTATTTATTTCAGTTCTTCCTGAAGGATTGAGATGAATTAAATCTCAGGCCCTCGATTATCTCCACCGCATTTGAAAGCACCTTTAAGGTTGAATTTCTCCATTTGTTGTAAATACAATCAGTTCTTTGGAGAATAAATTGGCAGCTTTCACCTTCCTCGTGCACCCCCACCCCCCAGGCAAAATCTGTGTGCTCTGGCTCTGGGGAAGGGAATAAAGGCACATGTCTCTGAGTTACACACCTGATTTTAGAGCAAAGATTTGGTGGAGAAAGCACAGTATATTGAGTTCTTGGGTCCATTCTAGGGACCAGTGCAATGGGGGCCAGCACAGCATTTTTCTCAATAATGGCCACACCCAAAGTAAAACCACGAGTTCCCATTTCTCCCAGACGTAGGAGGCCCATCTTCATCCCTGTGCCCTGGGTTAATGCACTCATTTGTGTCTTGTGTGTACCCTGGAAAAGTATGTTCTTCCTAACGCATTGCAGTGTCTGTAAGCCTTTTGTATGTGGGATATTTTGGTTAGATTCAGATAAGGGACCTTTCGATTAGGTCACATATTGTTAGATTGCTTTAGTTTACTTAAGGGCTTCTGATTAGATTTCAGGCACCAATATGGACCCCAATCCTTGTGCTGAAGTCCTACATATATGGAACACACAGAGAGAGTGCTGACATGTTTACTCTTCCATGTGGGAGAGGGATCCAGGAACTCCTATAGCTGTGGAGAGTCACAGAAACCCTGAGAGTCTGAGGGAGAAGCCAGAAATGGGAGTCATGGAGCAGCTTGAAGCTGAAGATATCTAGGTCAGAGGAGAAAGGAGGGCTGTGAACAATTTTGTCAG
The DNA here is from genome assembly GCA_026826555.1 of Tolypeutes matacus. Classification (NCBI taxonomy): domain Eukaryota; kingdom Metazoa; phylum Chordata; class Mammalia; order Cingulata; family Chlamyphoridae; genus Tolypeutes; species Tolypeutes matacus. The sequence goes on from JAKSZT010053873.1 coordinate 153,633, forward strand.
ATGGCCCACTGCAGAGTTCAGGGAGAAAGTGAGTTTGGAGGAGAAGGCAGAGAGAGACAGGCTGGCCCAACATTTTGCCTTGGCAGGAGTCCAGCAGCAGCTGACCATTGTTAAGACAGCACTTTTGATGCTGCCTGGATTGGGACATTTTCACAGCCTCAGAACTGTAAGCTTTAACACTAAAATTCCAATAAAAGCCAACTTATTTCTGGTATTTTGCATTGGCAGTGTTTGGCAAACTCAAACAGCCAAGGACACAGATTTGGAGAGCTGCCCTGTTCCTAAATGGCAGAGTGATGCTGCTGCCCCATGAATTCACCTGTGAACTCTGGGTGTCTCCAGACTAGGTGGGAATGAATACTGGTAAGATGGAGGGGGAAGTGCACTTGGCCATCAAGTCCTGCAAGACAGGGAGTCAGGCAAGGGAGTCACATGATGTGTGGCATAGTCTAAAGTCACAGATACCCCAGTATGATATATCTGCCTCAGGAAGTGTTTGGCCAGGTGGGCAGGGATAAATAAAAGAATGGGACAAGGGGTCTGGTGCAGCAGAGGAGTCAGGGCACAGAGAGGAGACTTCCTGCTTCTGCTCCTTTTGCCCTTCCCTCCTTCCCTTGGCCTCCAGCGTGGACACTCTGAGGTGGCTGCTCTTACTGTACCCTTACTGGGTCTCTGGCACAGACTTAGGTCTCCTGCTTCCAGTTCTACATTCACCTTCTCCAATCTTGCTGCAGCTAAAGAAAGAGCAATGTCAAGGTGACATTGGTGTCAGGAAGGATATGTCAAAATTCACATTACAGCATTGGCTACACCAATAACATCACCAGAATGAGCAACACTATTCCAGTGACCCTAATAAATAGTAAGGGAATCCCAGAATGTCCTGGACCTATGGCTGACAAGAATAGAAGTGAGGTTGTGAGAGAGTGCAATGTTTCCAGAAAATCTCAAGGGTGCAGATGCCAGATATTTCTGACTAATTAATATTAAATTTCAACACATTTTTAACAGTGTTGAAAATTAAGCAGACCTCTTCAGTCCCAGGAGATAACAGAGGCATTGGATGGGAAGAAGCTGATGAACACCTGAAGAAGCTGGAATGTAACATGTGTTCACTGCAGTTCCCCCAAGCCAGAGAGGAAATGTCCTGTTTGGGAACAAAACTCTCAGAGCCCCAATGAAAACCATCATCATAGTTTCTTGATCCAGAAAGGAGGACAGGGAGAAAGCCCTGCTCAGCATTCACAGTGTCAGTTAGTGATTTGCGTCACTCTAGCCGGTCTTCATTTTGGAGTAAGCAGCAGGAAGTCAGTCTTCTCCTGTGGTGCTAACAGCCCTCTAACCGAACACATGTAGGGAGCAGTGTGAACATCACATGGTCACATCTATGCTCTTCGTGCTCAGTGCTCACTCTTGCTGAGTGAGGCCTCCAACAACTCAGTCAGCTAGGGAGATGGCCAATGGGAGTGAGCACTTTTCCTTTATGGGGGACAGTATTTGCAAAGGTGATGGGAAGTGCCCCCCACAGTAATGTTGCAGATACAAATCAATATGTTGAAATCAACCACTTTGTATTGTTTCATTGTGTATTATTTTCATAATTTCATTTAAATTATAACCAAATTATCCGTGCAAAGAGTATAAAAATAATTTTTGTCTGTTATTGCACACAGTCAATTTCCTTCTCTAGCCTCAGCCCCCATTCCTCCTTCTTCAGAATTATCTGCATTGGCACATTCTTTGAGGTACACATTTCTGTTTGTAAATACATGCATTCTCTAGTTTCATCCATCCCACACCCTATCATATAGGAGAACATTATTGGAGTACAGGTTAAAAATATAAATAAAATTTCTACCTTCTTAAAATCCTTGAGATTAGAAGTATATCATCTAATTATGAAAGGATCATTTCTGATTAAAAAATACAAGGAAAATTGGAGTTAAGTAGAAAGCAGACCACTGTAGTTCAGTGGATGTTAAATTTGATTCCACATCAGAATTAGGTGAAGAAACAGAAAAAAAAAATCAATGGTTGGGGTGCCTTATAAGAAAATTCTACAAAAATGGGAAGAATTATTTTTAAAATGGTAATTTTTTAAGTACTTACCCAGAATGTAATGGATTGAAGAACCAGTGAAAACAACCAGGATAATTTGAAATAAGTGGAAAGCCCATCTTTACATAAATTAAGAGAAATATCAAGTTCTGATGCATAAATTAGTAGTAACAAATTGAACACAGATGAGTATGGAAGAAGATGTGGGAGGAGCAGAATTCAGAACAAACTGCAAGTGCACTTTTCTAAGAGGAGAAAGACATCCTGAATTGCAGAGTCACAGCTGCTTCCTTAAAAGATTGGCAACATGTTGCACAGACTGGAAGTGGAGATTCTTTGGAGATTGACTTTCATTACATTCACAGGGTTCCCTTATTGAAACTGTTAATGAGATACTGCCTCTGGCTAAGGATTATTCCACATTCCTTACATATATAGTGTTTCCCTCCACTATGAAATTTCTCATAGTCAGTGAGACTTAATTTGCTACTGAAGGCATTCCTACATTCCTTACATATATAGCATTTTTATCCAGTTTATCTTCTCTGGTGTGTAATGAGGCTTGAATTCTGAATGAAACCTTTCCCACATCCATCACATTCAAAGGGTTTCTCTCCAGTATGTATTCTCAGATGGTTAATGAGGTTTTCCTTCTAGTTGAAGGTTTTTCCACATTCATTGCATATATAGGGTTTTTATTTTTTTATTTTATTTTTATTTTTTTATTATGGGTAAAAATCAAAATTCTCACAATACATACAAACATTTGTAAAATGATATATAAATATATATGCATATATGTGTATTTGCTTACAAAAATGATATTTTATATATATATATATACATATATTTTAAGAGGTGCTTAGATTACCTAAAATATTATACGGAACCCACTCGGATTCCCATGTTGCCCACCTCCCACACCTCCCACCACATCCAACACAAACATCTCCCATAGTGTGGTCCCCCAACCTCAATGAACTTACACATCCTGGAGCCTTGCCACCAACCATAGACCACAGTTCACACTGTAGACCACACTCTCTCCCACTCAGTTCTGAGTGGTGTGTGCTGATTTAAAATGGCCTACATCCATTGCCACAACAGTACTCAGGACAACCTCCATTCTCTATTTCATTTAGTTCTGCTCTAATCTTGGTTATTTCCTGTTTTCTACTTCCTTTAGGTTTAGTTTGTTGTTGTTTTTCCAATTCCTCCAAGTGTGTAGTTAGGTCTTCAATTTTAGCTCTTTCTTCTTTTTTAATATATGAAT
>JAKSZT010053873.1:161963-218956 GCA_026826555.1 Tolypeutes matacus
GATATTTGTTTGGATAGCTTTGATTAGTTGTTCGATGTACTGCATTGTTTCCTGGTTTTTATTTTGTGCACTGGACTGGTCCATGTTTTCCAGTTTCTCAGAGTCATTTGTATTTTTCTGTTGCCCCCTGGTCATCATATTATCTTGATGGGTTTGTTCAATTGATTAGCTTTTCTCTATGCTCTAGAATTTTATTTAGTTGTTGGTTCTGTGTGTGAGTTAAGTTTTCTCTTTGGCAGTTTCTCTTCTTATTTTATTTCCTTGCTTCTTTCTATGTTCCCTTGAAGGCAAAAGGTTAGGGCCAGAGGAATCAAAGATGTAAGGAAGGCAGAAGGATAATAGAAATATTGATAAAATTTAGAAGAGGGGCAAAATGAGAGTTAATGAGATGAATATTTAACTTGAGTAGGCAGTGTAGAGTACTAGGAAAAAATATGGAATTCCTACAATGGACTGTGAATACAAATGGACGAATATATATATATAGTGATTTAGAAGGCTAGAATTATGAGGAGGGAGAGAAATAGTAGAGAAAGGTCTGAAAGGAAAAAGTTAATACTAATAATAAAAAAATAAAAAAGAAGAAGAAGAAAACAAAATAGTTGAGATAGAAATTGACACCCTTAAGTTGTGGGCCTATGAAAAAATGTTGTCTCTGAGAGCCACAACAGAAAACAGAAGGCAGAATGATTCAGGAATGATAAGCAATAGTTTGTAATACAGAATCAATATATACAGCGAGTGGGAAATTATTGAATAAGAAGCCCAGCAAATATGCGACCAGGTGGCAGCACCTATTTAAAAAAAAAATAGAAGGAAAAAGGAAGGGGGTAGGTAAACGGGAATAATAGCAATAGACCAGAAAGTAACATAGAGAAACCAAAGATCCACACAGGGAAGCAGTCAAACAGAGCTAAGGGGGGTCAATGATTCCCCTACGGTACACGTGGATCCTTCCTGCCTATATATGTTTATCAATGAATTTTCCCACAGGGTTCTATATGCAGGTCCTGAAGCAGCTTTTAGCTATTAAACTAAATTAAAAAGAATTTATTTTTCATTTGTTGAGGTGACCTCAATTTTTTTTTTTTTTTTTTTAGCCAAATGCAGGACCCAAAATAATTCCTCCTCTAGACCAACCCCCTTATGGAAGGGACCCTACCTGGGCCCGTGGAAATTAATCAAGCACGTCCCACTTTCCAGACTCCCTAGGTTAGCTGAAGCTCTGATGTTAGTCAGTGAGGAGTGCTAAAGACGGCGGATTCCGCCCCTTCTGGCGCCAAGCTCCAGCATCACCAGGCTGCTCAGTAAATCAGTTTGAGTGCAGATTCGCATCTGCTTTCAGCCTAATGCTGCTTCAGGTCGTCTTATCTGCTCCCCAAAGCTATGGGGCGGTGCAAGCAGCCAGATCAATGTCTAAAAATATAAAATACCCTTCCCTGTCTTCCAACCGAACCCTCCCTTTTTTGGGAAGTGTCCCTTCCTCCTGGCTCCGCAGCAGCCCGGGTCTTATCCCTGGGTGCCTAGGGAAATCAGCTGCGTTCCCGACCAAAATCTCCCCTCTGGTTCACTGGGTGCTGATTAGCTCGTTTGCTCTGTTCACACAAGGTCCAAGGTGCGCCAGGCAGCCAGATCCCCAGAAAATAAAACCTTTTCGCCCCACCCACGGCTCAAAATGGCCGTTTTATTTATTTTTTCCCTAACCGCGGGGCTCAGCCGCCTGTGCCAACCTCCACCGGCAGCTTCAAAACTCCCGAATCTCCACCGTTCGGTCCACGCTGCCGATCCGAGCAGATAGATGTCCCACGCCTCTCACTCCACGCGTGCACAGCACAGACCCCCGGGCAGGACCCCGTCCCCAATCCGTCTTGCTCTGGGAGCTTGCAGTGTGTGCCCTCCTACACTAACGCCATCTTGCTCCAACCTCGAGATGCATTTTTTAATATTATTTAAAGCTTACTGGGGAAATTATATTTGTTTTGCTTTCCTTTCTAAATCACTACTTATTATTTATTATTGATTGGCCAAATAATGTATATCAAACCATTTTCTATACTGTATCAGTCAGCCAAAGTGTGCTAATGCAAAATACCAGAAATCTCTGGGGCTTTATAAAGAATATTTATTTGGGGTAGAAGCTTCCATTTACCTGGCCATAGGCAGAAGTTTCTTCCTTCACCAATGTCTGTTACGCCACCTTGCAGCAAGACAGCTGCCGACATTTGCCAGGGTTCAGGTTACTTGGGTTCCTCTCTTCCCAGGGCTGCATTTCTATCTGGGCTCAGCTCCTCTGTTTCCTCCACAAGATCAGTTGTAGTCAATGAGGCTTTCTAAGCTTTGACTCTCTCCACAAGGCCATCTGTGAACTGTCAGGTGAATGGCTTGTCTCTTTTCCCCGGGGCCTTCTGTCCTTGCTCATCAGAACTCCAACATCATAAATACTCCAGTTCTGTCCTTTACCATGTCTTTTTATGTTTGAGACCCCACCCACCAAGGGGCAGTGCCCAACACCCTACCGACTGTGGCCCAGTGAATGCCCTTATAATACCTTAATCATGCCCAGATTAACAGACCAGTTTACAAGCATTATCCAATATACATTTTTAGAATTCATAATGAAATCAAACTGTTGCATATCCATTTACGCATCTTATACTACATAATACTTTATGGTGTATTTTAACACTTTATTGATTTGTATTTCCCTAATCATGAGTAATGTTGAACATTTCTTCATGTGTTCTGTGCCATTTGTATTTCTTCTTTGGAGAAATGTCTATTTTGCCCATTTTTAAATTGGGTCATTTGTCTTTTTATTGTTGAGTTGTAACATCTCTTCATATATCCTGGATATTAAACCCTTATCAGATATGTGACTTCCAAATATTTTTTCCCATTGAGTTGGCTGCATTTTCACCTTTCTGAAAAAGTCCTGTGAGATGCAGAAGAGTTTAATTTTGAGGAGGTCCCATTTATCTATTTTTTCTTTTGTTGCATGTGCTTTGGGTGTAAGGTCCAAGAACCACCACCTACTACAAGGTCTTGAAGATGTTTTCCTACATTTTCTTCTATTAGTTTTATGGTCCTGGCTTTTATGTTTAGATCTTTGATCCATTTTGAGTTGATTCTTGTATAGGGGGTGAGATGTGGGTCCTCTTTCATTCTTTTGGTTATAGATATCCAGTTCTCCCAACACCATTTGTTGAAAAGACTGTTTTTTCATATTAGCGTGGGCTTGGTAGGTTTGTCAAAAACCAGTTGACTGTGTAGGTGAGGATATATCTAGGTTCTCAATTCTATTTCACTGATCGATGTGTCTATCTTTATGCCAGTACCATGCTGTTTTGACCAATGTAGCTTTGAAATATGTTTCAAGGTCAGGCAGCGAACTTCTTCCCACATTGCTTTTCTTTTTTATAATCCTTTTGGCAATTCGGGTGCTCTTACCCTTCCAGATGAATTTGGTAATTGCCTTCTCTAATTCTGTAAAGTAAGCTGTTGAGATTTTGATTAGTATGGCATGGAATCTGTAAATCAGTTTGGTAAAGATTGACATCTTTATGATATTTATTCTTCCAATCCATTAACACGGAAGGTCTTCCCATTTGTTTAGGTCTTTTTAAATTTCTTTCAGCATTGTTTTGTAGTTTTGTGCATATAGGTCCCATACTTCCTTGGTTAAATTAACTCCTAGGTATATCAGTCTTTTCGTTTCTATTGAAAATGGAATTTTCCTCCTGATTTCCACCTCAGGTTGTTCAGTACTAGTGTACAAAAACATTACCGAGTTTTTCGTGTTGATCTTGTATTCTGCCACTTTGCCGAACTCATTTATTAGTTCAAGTAGCTTTGTTGTGGATATTTCAGGATTTTCTAAGTACAGGATCATGTCATCCGCAAACAGTGAGAGTTTTACTTCCTTTTTTCCTATTTTGGTGCCTTTAATTTTTTTGTCTTGTGTAATTGCCCTAGCCAGAACTTCTAGTACAATGTTGAATAACAATGGTGACTGTGAGTACCCTTGTCTTGTTCCCAATCTTAGAGGGAAAGCTTTCAACCTTTCCCCATTGAGTATGATACTGGTGGTGGATTTTTCATATATGCCTTTTATCATATTGAGGAATTTTCCTTTTATTCCTATCTTTTGAAGTATTTTTATCAAAAAAGGATGTTGGATTTTGTCGAATGCTTTTTCTCATCTATTGAGATGATCATGTGGTTTTATCCCTTCAATTTTTTAATTTGGTGTATTGCATTGATTGATTTTCTTATGTTGAGCCAGCCTTGCATACCAGGAATAAATCACCCATGGCCGTGATGTATAAGTCTTTTGATATGCTGTTGGATTCGATTTGCAAGTATTTTCTTGGGAATTTTTGCGTCTGTGTTCGTTATAGAGATTGATCTGTAATTTTCTCTTCTTGCAGAATCTTTGTCTGGCTTTGGGTGATGTTGTCTTCATAAAATGTGTTGGGTAATTTTCCCTCCTCTTCAATTTTTTGGAAGAATTTAAACAGGATTGGTATTAATTCTTTTTGAAGTGCTTGGTAGAATTCCCCTGTGAAGCCATCTAGTCCTGGGCTTTTATTTGCTGGGAGATTTTTTATGACGGATCCAATCTCTTTAATTGTAATTGGTTTGTTAAGTTCTTGTATTTCTTGTAGCATCAGTTTAGGTTGGTTATATGTTTCTAGAAATTTGTCCATTTCATCTAGGTTGTGTAGTTTGTTGGCATATAGTTTCTCATAATATCCTCTTATGATTCTTTTTATTTCTGTGAGGTCATTTGTAATTTTCCCCTTTCATTTCTGATTGTGTTTATTTGCATCCTCTCTCTTTTTTCTCTGTTAGTCTAGCAAATGGTTTGTCAATTTTATTGAACTTCTCAAAGAACCAGCTTTTGGTTTTGTTGATTTTCTCTACTGTTTTTCTGTTCTCAATTTCATTTATTTCTTCTCTAATCTTTATTATTAATTTCCTTCTGCTTCCTTTGGGATTGTTTTGCTGTTCTTTTTCTAGTTTCTTTAGTTGTTCAGTTAAATCTTTGAGTTTAGCTCTTTCTTGTTTTTTAATGTAGGAATTTAGGGCTGTAAATTTAACTCTCAAGACTGCCTTCACTTTATCCCATAAGCTTTGGTATGTTGTATTCTCATTTTCATTTGTCTCAATATATTTATTGATTTCACTTGTAATTTCTTATTTGACCCAACAAATATTTAGGAGTGTGTTGTTCCTTCTACACAGATTTGCAAATTTACTTTTTTCCTGTCTGTTATTGATTTCTCATTTCATTCCATTAGGATCTGAGAAGGTGCTTTGTATAATTTCAATCTTTTTATATTTATTGAGAGCTGAATTGTGACCTAACATGTAGTCTATCCTGGAGAAAGATCCATGGGCACTTGAGAAGAATGTATAACTCTCTGAGTTTGGATGCAGTGTTCTGTATATGTCTGTTAGGTCTAACTTGTTTATCATATTGTTCATGTTCTCTGTTTCTTTGTTGATCTTCTGTCTAGTTGTTCTATCTAATGATGTGAGAGGGGTGTTGAAGTCACTGACGATTATTGTAGAAATGTCTATTTGTCCCTTCAGTTTTGCCAGAGTTTGGCTCATTTATTTTGGGGCACCCTGTTTAGGTGCATATATATTATGACTGTTATATCTTCCTGGAGGATCATCCCTTTTATTAATATATAATGGCCTTCCATATTTCTTATCACTTTTTTGCATTTAAAGTCTTTTGTCTGATATTAGTATAGCTACCCCTGCTCCTTTCTGTTTACTATTCACGTGGAGTATATTTTTCCAACCTTGATCTTTCAGCTGGCTTGTATCCCTGGGTCTGAGGTGAGTTTCTTGTAAGGAGCATAAGGATGGTTCATGTTTTTTTATCCAATCTGTTAGCCTGTATCTTTTGATTAGGAAATTTAATCCATTCACATTCAATGATATTACTGAAAATGCACTATTTATTTCCTCCATTGTATTCTTTGGTTTCCATATGCCATCTTGGTTTTGTCTCTTTTTTTTATTCTTTTGGTTACACTTTCTGCTTTTCTTGCTTCTATACTCTCTTCCAAGTCTCTCTCTCCTGTTTTTTCTTTCAGGTTCTTAGGCATGCTTTAATATTTCCTGCAAAGGTGGATTCTTTTTTGCAAACTCTCTCAGTTTCTTTTGTTTGTGAATATTTTATACTCCCCTTCATATTTGAAGTACAGTTTTGCTGGATAAAGAATTCTAGGCTGGCAGGTTTTCTCTTTCAGTTTCCTAATTGTATCATACCACTGTCTTCTTGCCTCCATGGTTTCTGAAGCAAAATCTGCACTGTCTTACTGGTCATCCTTTGTATGTGATCATTTGCTTCCCTCTTACTGCTCTGAGAATTTTCTCTTTATCTTTTACATTTGACATTCTGAATGGTATGTGTCTTTGCATAGGTTTATTTGGATTTATTCTCATTGGGGTACGGTGTACTTCTTGGACATGTAAGTTCATTTTTTGTGTGTGAGAGATGGGAAATTTTCAGCTATTATTTCCAGAAATACTCTTTCTGCCCCTTTTCCTTTATTTTCCCCTTCTGGAACTCCCATGACACGTATGTTGTTGTATTTTGTGTTTCATTCAAATCTCTGAGCCCCTGCTCAATTTTTTCCCTTCTTTTATCTCTCTGTTTTCTCTCTTCAATTTTAGCTGATCTGTCTTTGGTATCATTTATTCTTTCTTCTATCATTTCGAGTCTGCTGTTGTATGCCTCAAATGTGTTCTTGACTTCACCTATTGTGTCTTTCATTCCCATGAACTCCGTTACTTTTCTGTTCAGGATTTCAAGTTTTTCTTTGCATTCTCTCAATATTTTCTTGATGTCATTTATATCTTTAACTGTATTGTCTTTCAACTCATTAATTTTATTTTGGAAATTTGTGCCCATCTCACTGATTAGTTTTCTCAAATTCTGCAGCTTTTCTGGGACTTTGATGTATTTCTTTACTTGCGCCATGTCTTCTATTTTCTCAGTATGCCTCATATTTTTTTGCTGGTGTTTAGGCTTCTGGTTAGGTTGTATTTTACTTAGGTGCTCTCTTTCTCTTTTTTAGGGTTTTACTGGCAGGAGGCTGTTTGTTACCACAACTCTTTGATTTTTGGCTCAAACTTGATTGTTAGGATTGTCGTGCTGGTTGCTCAAAACTGGGCACTGGACCCAGTATTTGGTTGTAGGTTCGTTTCCTAGGGCCTTGGGCATGGAGGCTATAGAGGCCATGAAAATCTTCTCCTACTTATTAATTTTCTTATGTGCACTTCCTTGGTCTGCCAAGAGATGGCGCTCGTTTGAAACTCTCAATTAAATGCCTGGTTGGAGTGTATTTGTTGTGACACAGGTCAGATCAATGTGGTAGAGCTTCCTGTCTGGGGTCTAAGAGCCTTGTAATTCAAACTTTATGAGACAGTTCTCCAGTCTTCTCTGGTAGCCCCCTCCCTTTTCCCAGCTAGGAAATATTTATTCTCCCCTGTGAATCCTCAACAATCAGTCCCTGTTAGTAGCAGAGGAGATTGGGAGCTTTGTATATCTTTAGTCCCTTGAAGGCTCCAAGGCAAACAATGGCACAGCCCCAACTGGCCTGGAAGGGCTCTCAGGACAGGGAAGACAAGACCTGTGATTCAAAAGCAGGGTCAGCTCCAGGCTCTCTCTCCACTCTCTTGTGGATTTCTCAACAATTATTCCAGGCTTGAAGAGAGAGAGGTTGTGAGGGTCAGATTTCTCCAGTCCTTCCTAGGCTCCCAAGGCAAAGCACCATGTGAAAGGGTCCATGGGGCCCTGCAGCCCAAATTTGTGGGTCAGAACCTGATTCAATCTAAGGCTGTGTCCCTCTCTCTCCCCTTTCCGGGAGTGGTAGATTCCTGGATACCCTTTGTCTGTAGTCGCAGGCCCAGAGGCCCGAGAATTCTAAAGAGTGTGGGGCAGGGTGCCGGCAGCAGTAGCAGCTGCTAGTTCCAACCCATGGTTCAGGATCTGTTGTTGCAAATTCCCTGTTTTGTCTGACTCTCCTCTGGGTGGTGTGCAGACTGAGCCTGCTTTCGTAAACCCTAGAAGATCTATTTCTGGGTGGTGTCACCCTGTTCTCTAGCTATTTTTCTGGAGAAAAGATTCCCGTGTCTTACTAGTCTGCCATCTTCCCAGAAGTCCTGACTTTATTAGATTTTACTCATCTGTAAAAATATGTATTTCACTTCTTCCTGAAGGATTGAGATGAATTAAATCTCAGGCCCTCGACAATCTCCACTGCTTTTGAGAGCACCCTTAAGGTTGAATTTCTCCATTCTGTTGTAAATGTAATCAGATCTTTGGAGAAGAAATTAGGGGCTTTCAGTTTTACAGCCTACTTCCTGCCCCCACCACCCAGGGAAAATCTGCACGCTGTGACTCTGGGGATGTGAATAATGACACACTTCTCAAGTTACACAACTGATTTTGGAGCTAAGATTTGGTGGAGAAAGCACAGTATATTGAGTTCTTCTTGGGACCATTCTAGGGACCAGTGTATTAGTTGACAGTACCCAATTTTGCTCAATAATGGTCACACCCAAAGTAAAACCTCTGCTTCATGAATTCCCATTTATCACAGACTGAGGAGATTACTTCTGATCCCTGTGCCCTGGGTTAATGCCCTCATTTGAGTCTTGTGTGGTCCCCAGAAAAGTATGTTCTTACTGACCCATTGCTGTGTGTGTAAGGTTTTGTATGTGGGACATTTTGGTTAGATTCAGATAAGGGACCTTTTAATTAGGTCATTTTTTTAGATTGCTTTAGTATAGTTAAGGGCCTCAGATTAGATTTCAGGCTCCAGGATGCACCCCAATCATTGTGTTGAAGTCTTACATACATGGAACACAAAGAGAAAGATTGCTGCCATGTTTACCCTGCCATGTAGGAGAGGGCTTCAGGATCTCCTACAGCTATGGACAGACAGAGAGACCCTCAGTGTCTGAGTGAGAGGGCAGAGACTAGAGTCATGGAGCAGCTTGAAGCTGAAGACATCCATGCCAGAGGAGAAGGGAGAGGTGTGAGCAATTGTGTCTGATGGCCCACTGCTGAGCTCAGAGGTTGTGAGATAGTGCCATGATTGCAGAAGGCCTTAGATGGTGCAGATGCCAGATATTTCTCAGATTAATTAAATATAAAATATTCAACACATTTTAAACAGAGTTGAAAATGATGCAGACCTCTTCGATCCCAGAAGAGAACAGAGGGGTTGGATGGGAAGAAGCTGATGAACAGCTGAAGAAGCAGGAATGTACCAAGTGTTCACTGCAGTTCCCCAAGCCAGAGAAGGAATGTTCTGTTTGGGAACCAAACACTTAGACTCCCAATGAAAACCATCATCATAGGTTGTGGATGTGCAAAGGAGGACTGGGAGAAGGCCCTGCTCAGAACTCACAGCCTCAGTTAGTGATGTGAGACACTCTAGCAGGTCTTCACTGTAGAGTAAGCCACAGGAGGCACATCTTCACTTGTGGTGTAACAGCTCTCTAACCGGACACATGTAGAGAGTAGTGTCACCTTCACATGGTTGCATCCATGCTCCTCGTGGTCCATGCTAACTCTTGCTGAGGAAGGCCTCCACCCGTCCAGGTAGCTGGGGAGTGGTCCGAAGTGAGTAAGCACTTTTCCTTAATGGCTGACTGTATTTGCAAAGGGTGAGGGGAAGTGCTCCCCCAGTAATGTTGCAGATACAAATCAATGTCTTCAAATGAACCACTATGTATCATTTCATTGTGTACTATTTTCATAATTTCTTTTAAATTATAACCAAATTATTCATGCAAAGAGTATAAAAATAATTTATATTTGTTATGGCAAACAGCAAACTTCCTTCTCTAGACTCAACCCCCATTCTTACTTCCTCAGAATTATCTGCATTGGCAGATTCTTTTGGGTACACATTTCCATTGTAAATACATGCATTCTCCAGTTTCATCCATCCCACACCCTATCACATATGAGAAAAATATTGGAGTACAACTTAAGAATATAAATAACTTTTCTAACTTCTTAAAATTCTTGAGATTAGAAGTATATCATCAAATTATGAGAGGATCATTTATGATTTAAAATAATAAGGAGGGAAGTGGCTGTGGCTCAATCAGTAGGGCTCCTGTTTACCATATGGGAGGCCCCGGGTTCGGTTCCCAGGGCCTCCTGGTGAAGGCAAGCCCGCCCGCAAGGCATGGTTAGCTGACCCAGCGAGCACAAGCAGCAAGGGGGGGATAAATGAATAAATAAATAGAATCTTAAAAAAAAATAAAATAAAATAATAAGGAAAATTTGAGTTAAGTAGAAAGCAGGCCACTGTAGTTCTGTGGCTGTTAAACTTGAATCCACATCATAATCAGCTAAAGAAACTGAGAAAATATAAGTGGTTGAGGTGCCTTATAAGAAAATGCTACAATAATTGGCTTCATTATATTTAAATGATAATTTTATAAATGCTTACCCATAGTGCAATGGTCTGAAGAACCAGTGAAAACAACCAGAACAATTTGAAATAAGTGGAAAGCCCATCTTTACATGAACTAAGAGAAATCTCAAGCTCTGATGCATAAATTAGTGGTAACACATTGAACACAGATGAGTGTGGAAGAAGATGTGGGAGAAGCATATCTAGAACAAACTGAAAGTGCACTTTTCCTGAGGAGAATGACATCCTGAATGGCACGGTCACAGCCACTTCCTTAAAATATTGGCAACAAGTTGCACAGAGTGGAGGTGGACATTCTTTGGAGATTCACATTAATTATATTCACAGGGTTTCTCTCCAGTATGAATGTTGTAATGTTTAATGATGTACTGCCTCTGGCTGAAGGCTATTCCACATTCCTTACATATATAGCGTTTTCCTCCACTATGAATTTTCTCATGGTCAGTGAGATCTGATTTGCTACTGAAGGCTTTCCTACGTTCCTTACATATATAGGGTTACTATTCAGTTTGTCTTCTCTGGTATGTAATGAGGCTTGATTTCTGAAAGAAAGCTTTCTCACACCCATCACATTAACAGTGTTTCACTCCAGTATGTATTCTCAGATGGTTAATGAGATTTTCCTTCTGGTTGAAGGTTTATCCACAGTCTTTGCAAATATAGGGTTTTTCTCCAGAATGAATGCTCTGATGTTTAATGAACTGTTGTTTTTGACTGAAGGCTTTTCTTCATTCTATACATTAATTTTGTTTCTGTCCACTATGCATCTTTTCATGTTCTGTGAGATATGATTTGTACCTAAAGGCTTTTTCACATGCCTTACATGTATAGGGTTTCTTTGCAGTAGGAAATCTCTTGTATCTGAGACTTGACATTTGAATTAAAGCTTTCCCACATATAAATGATTTCTCTTCAGTAAGAATTTTCTGATGAGTAATGAGAAAAATTATTTTTCAAATGTCAAGTTGAAAAATTTCCATAATTGTTACATTTCTATGCTTGTTCCCCTGTATGACTTTTTAAATGAAGAGTAAAAAATGACTGTAAAGAGCAGCCCACATTCAGGACAAACATATGGTTTCACTCTAGTTTAAATTTTCTCATATTCCATGTGATTTTATTTCAGATGGAAGCATTCCCATGTTGATTACAATACTAACTAATGTATGAATATTTCATGCTCAATGAGATTTAATGCCTGGCTGAAGAATTTCCAATATTCCTTTCATACACAGGGTTTTACTCCTGCATGCTTCTTTGATGTCACTCTAGCTTTCCCAAATTCATGAAATCCCAAATTGTTCCTCTGAAGGATTAATTCTCAGGTATTTCATGAGGTTGAATTTCCAAGAAAACGTCACACTCATTACACTTAAAGGGGAGGACTACCATGTGGGGCAAACTGGCAAATCTCATTGTCTTTGTTCTTTTTTCCTTACATAGATTCCGTCATGCTTAGGTAATTCCTTTAAAGTGAATTTACATTCATAAAAGTGTTATTTTGAGGAAACAATGCTTGTGGTCACAGAAAAGATTTTCCCAACTTTCTTACATTCTCTGCCTTCATCTTAAGTCTGTACTGTTGTGGAAGTGGATATAGCTTCACTCACAAGCCTTTTGTAATGTGGTTCTTTCTGCTTGTTAATGTCCTATGCTTCATAGTTTCTGGGGTGGAGCAAAAGCAGTGCTTAGAGGGAAGTTTATAGCATTGAATATATTTTTTACAAAAGAGGGAAGATCCAATATCAAACATCTAAATGTCCAATTTGGGAACTGCAACAATATCTCATTTTTATTCTATCATTCATGACTATTCTTGCTTCAAATGAGCATGACATACAGTTTGGTGACTTCATAACTATGAAATGGGGATGTGATACAGCCCTTGATTTATGTAGGAGACAAACAACAACCCATAAATCAACCCTGGAACATTCAGGCTTCTGAAGGATAAGAAAGGTGCAGCTTCCTATGGTGCATGAATAATATGGCCCCAGAACAAAAGAGAAAATTACAACCCAGGAAATCTTGAATACTTTGTTTTGGAATGACTATTTTTGTTCAATTTCTTTTTCTTCTATTTATTTGGATGAGATACACTATTCAATATTCTTTAAAGTTTACCGAGAAATAATAGCATTTTTGCTTGCCTTTCCAAATCTGCATTTATTATTTGTTACTGACTTGCCAAATAATGTATTTTAAAATATTTTATATCCTGTATTATTCAGCCAAAGGGGTGCTGATACAAAAAACCAGAAATCTGTGGTTCTTTATAAAGGGTATTTATTCGGGGTAGAAGCTTACAGTTACCAGGCCATAAAGCATAAGTTTCTTCCTTCCCCAAATTCTGTTACCCCATCTTGGAGCAAGACACCTGCCAACATTTGCCAGGATTCAGCTTCTTGGGCTCCTCTCTTTACAGGGCTGGCCTTCTCTCTGGGTTCAGATCTTCTGTTTCATGCACAATGTCAGCTGTAGACTATGATGCTTTCTAAGCTTTTCTCTCACCACAAGGCCAGCTGTGAACTGTCAGGTGAATGGCTTGTCTCTTTTCCCCAGTGTCTTCTGTCCTTGCTCATCAGACCTCCAACATCAAAACTACTCCAAAGTGTCATTTGCCAATTTTTTATGTTTGAGACCCCTCCCATCAAGAGGTGGGGCTCAACGCCCTACCGAATGTGGCACAGTAAAACCCTCATCATAACAATCATGCACCGATTAACAGATGAGTTTACATGCATAATCCAATATCTATTTTTGAATTCATAATTATATCAAACTGCTACATATCCATTTACCCATCTTATGCTATATATTATTTTAACATTTAACACTTTAATGATGCCCTAGGCCACCAATATCATTATTACTTCATCCATTCAGTAGTCATTTAGATATATGAATTTAAGTAACAGATATTGTTCTTCCATCCATCCTGAATCTTGAATCTTTGGAGATTATTTTCTTTCTGCCTGAAGAATATTCTTTTACATTTCTTTTAAAGAGAGTTGCTTCTAGCAAACTTTATTAGTTTTTACTCATCCATAAAAGTATTTATTTCACTTCTTCCTGGAGTATTGAGATGAATTACATCACAGGCCCTCAACAATCTCCACTGATCTTGAGAGCACCCTTTGGGTCAAATTTCTCCATTCTGTTGTAAATGTAATCAGTTCTTTGGAGAAGAAATTAGGGCTTTCTGTTTTTCTGCCTGCTCCTGCATGCCCCCCAGCACTCCATGAAAAATCTGTGTGCTCTGACTCTGGAGATGGGAATAATGGCACAACACGCTGATTAAAACACCTGATTTTGGAGCTGAGATTTGGTGGAGAAATCACGGTATATTGAGTTCATTTTGGGACCATTCTAGGAACCAGTGCAATGGTGATCAGCACCCCAGTTTGCTCAATGATAGCCACACCCAAAGTATAGCCACTGCTTCATGATTTCCCATTTCTTCTGGAGTCAGGAGACCACTACTGATCTCTGTGCCCTGGGTAAATACCCTCATTTAAGTTTTGAGTGGGCCCTGGAAAAATATATTATTACTAACCCATTGCTGTGTGTGTAAACCTTTTGTGTTTAGGACATTTTGGTTAGATTGAGATAAGGGATCTTTTGAATAGGTCACTTTTGTTAGAGTGCTTTAGTTTAGTTAAGGGTCTCTGATTAGATATCAGGCACCAAGAAGAACCACAATCATTGTGCTGCAGTCCTACATACATGAAACACACAGAGAAAAAGTGCTGCCATGTTTACCTTGCCATGTGGGAGAGGGCTCCTGGATCTCCTACAGCTGTTGAGAGACACAGAAACCCAGAGAGGCTGTGGAAGAGGCCAGAGGCTGGAGTCATGGAGCAGCTTGAAGCTGAAGACATCCAGGCCAGAAGAGAAGGGAGATGTGTGAGACTCTGGCCTACCTATGTGCTGGGTGTGTGTGGAATCTCAGTGGAGCTGCAACTCCTACCTTACAGCTCAATGGACTCATCCAAGTCACCTGGTGATGAGACAACAATGGGTAATTGCCATCCCAGGGAATGGAGAGGGCATGCAGCTGCAGGCAGGATAATCCCACCCACCATATCCATGGGATATAAGCCCTCTATCACTTGGAGGTGGAGTGGACATCACCATCCCAGTTCCTCAGGATTGGGGGAAGAACTATGGAGTAGAGTGGACTTAATGGTATTCTGTTGTACACATATGGTGATTCTAGCAATGGAAGAAATTATAACAGTGAGGTGGAGCCGGTGGTCACTGGACACTTCTGGGAAGGGAGGGAAAGTACAGTTGAAATATAGGGGCTTTTTCAGGACTTGGGGGTTGTCCTGAGTGCCATTGTGGTGACAGATGTAGGCCATTTTAAATTAGCACACACCATTCAGAACTGTGTGGGAGAGAGTGTGGTCTATGATGTGAATGGTGGTCTATGGTTGATGGCAAGGTCCCAGGATATGTAGGTCCATTAAGGGTGATGGGCCACACTTGTGGGGGAGGTTTGTGTGGGATGTTGTGGGAGGTGAGGGAGGTGGGGAACATGGGAATCCCTGTAGTTTCTGTGTAATATTTAGGTAATCTAAGTACCTTTTAAAATCTACATATATATATAACATTTCTGTAAGGAAATGCACATATATGCATATATATTTATATATCATTTTACAAATATTGGTATGTATTGTGAAAATTTTGATTTTTACCCACTCTGTTCAAAATGTGTTGAAATTTTAATATTTAATTACCTGAGAAATATTTGGCATCTGCACCCTCTGAGGTTTTCTGCAAACATGGCACTTCTCAAAACCTCACTCTATACTTGTCAGCCCTAGGTCCCAGGACTCTCTGGGATTCCCGTATTATTCATTAGGGTCACTGGTCTAGTATTGCTGATTCTGGTGATGTTATTGCTGTAGCCAATGCTATAATGTGAATTTTGACATTTCTTTCCTATCACCAACAGGTTTCATCTTGGCATTGTACTTTTTTTAGCTGCCCCAAGACTGGAGAAGATGTATGAAGACCTGGAAGCAGAAGATGTGAGTCTGTGCCTGAGACCCGGGAGGGGTAATATAAGAGTAGCCTCCTCAGAGGGTCAACTCTTGAGGCCAAGGGAAGGCAGGAGGAGCAAAAGAAGCAGGAGCGAGAAGTCTTCTCTGTGTGCCCTGACACCTCTGCTGCACCAAACCCCAGGACCCATGCTTTTATCTGCCCCTGCCAACCTGGCCAATCCCTGCCTGAGGCAGGTACATCATTCTGGGGCATCTGTTACTTTATACTAGTCCCCAAACCATATGACTCCCCTGCCTGACATCCTGTGTTGCAGGTCCTGCTGGACAGGAGCTCTTCCCCCTCCATCTTTCCCATACTCATTCCTGCCTAGTATGGAGATACCCACAGTTTACAGGTGAATTAAATGGGCAGCAGCATCACAATGCCATTTGGGAACAGGGCAGCTCTCCAACCGTGTGTCTCTAGCTGTTTGAGTTTGCCCAGAGTTGCCATAGCAAAATACCAGAAATACGTTGGCTTTTATTGGAATTTATTGGGGTTAAAGCTTACAGTTCTGAGGCTGTGAAAATGTCCAAATCAATGCATCATCAAAAATGCTGTTTTAACATAGGTCTGCTGCTCCAGGACTCCAGCAAAGACAAAATGTCTCTCTATGCCTTCTCCTCCAAACTCACTTTCTCCCTGATCAACAGTGGGCCATTAGACACAATTGTTCACACCTGTCCCTTCCCCTCTGGCCTGGATGTCTTCAGTTTCAAGCTGCTCCATGACTCAAGCCTCTGGCATCTCCCTCAGCCTCTCAGGATTACTGTGTCTCTCCACAGTGATTGGAGATTCTAGAGCACTCTCCCACATGGCAGAGTAAACATGGCAGCCCTCTTTCTCTGTGTGCACCATGTATGAATGACTTCATCACAATGATTGGGGTCCATCTTGGTGCCTGTAATCTAATCAGTGGCCCTTATCTAAACTAAAGCAATCTAACAAAAAGTGACCTGATCAAAAAGTCCCTTAACTGAATCAAGCCAAAATGTCCTACATACAAAAAGCCTAGCTGCCTAGCTGTCTGGTGATAAATCTCCACCCCTGGACAGGCTCTACAATCAATTTCAAAAATCGTTCAAAGAAATACTGAGCCCTATGCTGCATTTGTAGCAAGGCTGGCAGATGTAGTCAACATGACAGTAACTCAATCTGATCATAAAGAAATGCTTATTCTAATGTTGGCTTTTCATAATGCTAACAGTGAGTGTAAAAAGGCTTTATGTACAATAAAGGCAAATGGAAGTACTTTACTGTATTATATAAATATATGCCAAAACATTGGGCCTAATACCTATAACATGAACCTTCTTGCAGCTGCTCTAAATGGATGTAGTCCTATGATTACTAATTTAAATTGCTTTAAATGTGGGAAACCAGGTCATATGAAAAAAGATTACCAAGCCAAAACTAGTGTAAAAGCTACATTTATGGGCAATAATAAATCATTACCAACTCGTTTGTGTCTGAAATGCAAAAAAGGGTTACACAGGGCCAAGATTTGTCATAATAAGATCATAAAATGGTAGTCCTATTAATAAGTTGAGAAACTTCCAAGCGGGCTTGCTCAAGGCCCTCAGACAAACAATATGAGCACATTTACCAGACTTGCTCAAATCTACCCAGTCAGCAACAGAGAAGTTCTCTCCAGCCTGTAACAGAACTTAAGGCAGTTACCAAAAGCAGTACAGCTGTCAATCCTTCCTCAGCTGAAAATAAGTTTATTACTCCTTCACTGAGTATACCCAAAATTAAGATCAGGAATTAAAGGGCCATCCCAGAAATGTGAACTTTTAGCCTAAGTATACTCCTGAAGAGTAGTATTCCAAAATATTCATGTTAAAAATCTGTATAAACTGCTAAATTAGAGCATAACTCTATTTATGCTGTTTAATTTGTCCTGGCTGGTTGCTGATTATGTACAAAAGTGTTTCAAAGAACAAGATTATACATTACAGGTAACACAGATTCCAGAAGAAATATTAAAACAGTAAAATCAAAGATATGAAATGATGGAGGGCTTGAAGACAGCCATACCAAAGGAGTGAAAATTATGGGTCAAATTAGTAAGCATTATGTTTCTTTAGTGTGTCATACTTCTTTTTGTATTTGTCTGTTTGTTCAGTGTCAGTGTATATTTTGATACCTCCAGATGGTAATATTAAATTGATAAATGAAAATTATTATAAGAGCTCTATTTAAATGGCCAAAAATTATATCAGTGCTCATACTAATAAATAAATATGGATATTAGTGTAAAATAATAAAAATAGTTATACTCAAATTAAAGCATTATTCTAACAGTTTTGTTCAATGTTGATGGTAATTATGTGTTGTCAGAAGTTTGCTTGGAAATAGTTGCCAAAATCATTGTGGTAACATAAAAATGGAAGGTACATAGAATGTGCTTTTACTATTAAAGAAACGAAAGCAATTTTATCCTAAGATAAAATGAGTAGTGATTAAAACAAAATAAAATGTGGGACAAAACATGAATAAATACAAAAGTGCAAAAGGCTTCTGGAAAAAGAATGTTCATGGTCAAAGATAACTAAGATTTAAGCAGTCTGTCTATAAAAATGTAAAAGCTTTAATGTCAAACAATGTAATAATATAAAGTTAAAGTTTTGTTCTTTCTCAAAGTTTCTGAAGTCAGTAGTCTGTTTTAGGAAGAGTTTACAAAGTTTTTCTCTGAAATAATCAGTATGCAATAAAGAATGTCTGTTTTATCAAAATAGCTTCTTGTACTTTAACCTTATCATTTACTTGCAGATAGGGGTTTTATCAATTTTAAAAAGAACACAGTGTTCAACCCTGCTTCCTCAAAGTCAAATCTTGAAAGATCATTTTTTATTTCAAACTGTCACATATAAGTTGGTCTTTTACCTAAAAAAAAAAAAAGTAAAATCCTGAAATTACATCAGTTCATGTGATATAAGTTGAATGAAGCACTTAAAACAGTTGTATAATTAAAAGAAATTTTCTAATTTAATAGCAATTAAAGTTATATGAATAAAAGTTCATATGAATACTTTAAAAGTGTATAAAATTACTCAAAATATAATAATATTTCAATATAATAGTAAAAAATTATAATGTTTTTAATCATAATTTTTAGTAATACCTACAAGAAGAAAGCAGCCATTAAAGGCTGCTGGGGTAGTGCATAACAGTAAAATATAGTAAAATAAAGTAACACCACTGCAGCATGCAGTGGTCCCAAATATTTCTAGTTTGTTGCAAAAAATTAATATCCAGTTATGTCACTATCACTTTGTTTTAAAACTTGCTAAAGTTTTCTTTAATATTTCCTTAAACAAGTCAAGCCAGCCCACATACCACTTCCTTTAAAGTAGCGAACAATAAATCAAGTTTATATTAAAATTGTAAAGAACAGCCCCAACTATAATTATAATGTTAACAACAAAACCAATATAAGTATTAAAATTACAAGTTAACATATTACCCCACAGCCCAAATAGGAAACTCTAAATTTTTCTTACCTATGCCTTAAACAATACAAAATCAAGAATTTGAGGTCATTCTATTCATCCTACTAAGAATCTTCAATGCTTAAGTAGTAAAAGTTTATTCATTGGATGTCTGTTGTAGTATAATCCACTCCAGTTATGAATTCTGTATAATATACATAAATACTAATCAAAACTTTAATACAATACATTGATTGCATACTTAAGTAATTGAATAACTTGTATATTACACGTAAATGTGTTTTATTAAATGTATATGTAAATCACTTGCTTTGAATTTTGGCAGTCCTGAAATTAAATGCATTAAAAAAAAGTCTGGCAAGTATTGTTCAAGGTTAAAAGTAAATCATCATACAGAAACCAATGCCTTGCTAGTTAACACTTTTCACATTTCAGGAAAAATATTGGAAATTAAAATATTAAGCACATCAAGGATGTTTTGCAACAAATTAAAAAAGATAAAGTGCATTTCAATGGGTGTTGTATTCCTCCCTGGGGGAGCTGGCCACTCTCCCAGGGATTGATGCATGAACCTTAAAATGTACTGCCCAGAGAGTGTTGTTTTCCTTCCTGAGGATGCTGGCCCCTTCCTCAGGAATTAGAAAAATACTCACAAGTTGGCCTCAATAGTATCATATTCATTAATCATAAACACAGTCAACCAAAACTCTATTATCACTTGCTACTTCAAAACTTCCAAGCTAAAAGCTAAATATTGGTAAGTATATATATGACTGCTCTATTTATCTGTGATTCTGTAACTTTGTTCAATATTGACTTAATCTTTTAATTAGTTATGTTATTAGATTCTCACCCTAATTTTCAATACAAACTTATTAAACTAAATGTATATTAACATTTATCTTGTATCTATCCAGGACTCTAGCCAAAAATAAGCCAAATGGTGTGTGCTGATTTAAAATAGCCTACATCCGTTGCCACAACAGTACTCAGGATAACCTCCAACTCCCAAAGAAGCCCCTGTATTTCAACTGCTCATCCCCTCCCTACCCCAAAAGTGTCAAGTGGCCACTGGCTCCACCTCATTGTTATAAATTCTTGCATTGCTAGAATCACCATATGTGAACAAGAGAATACCATCAAGTCCACTCTAGTCCATAGTTCTTCCCCCAATCCTGAGGGGACTGGGATGGTGATGTCCACTCCAACTCCAAGTGAGAGAGGGCTTATATCCCATGGATATGGTGGGTGGGATGATCCTGCCTGCAGATGCAGGCCCTCTCCATTACACCACTCAGAACTGAGTGGGAGAGAGTGTGGTCTACAGTGTGAACTGTGGTCTATGGTTGGTGGCAAGGCTCCAGGATGTGTAACTTCATTGAGGGTGGTGGGCCACACTGTGGGAGATGTTTGTGTGGGATGTGGTGGGAGGTGTGGGAGGTGGGCAACATGGGAATCCCAGTGGGTTCCGTGTAATATTTTGGGTAATCTAAGCACCTCTTAAAATATATGTATATATATATATATATATAAATAACATTTTTCTAAGCAAAAACACATATATGCATATATATTTATGTATCATTTTGCAAATGTTTGTATGTATTGTGAGAATTTTGATTTTTACCCATAATAAAAATAAATAAATAGATAAGCCAAATGTATCAGTGTGTCCCCTGATTTAGTAAGCCTGTGAATGTATGTATATTTATCATAAAAATTAACAGTTAAACCTGTATTTATAAATGCTACAAAAACAAAAATGGGGGAAATGGTGAGGTGTGAAAACAATTATATTTACAATAATTTTTTTAAGCCAAAGGTCAGAATTATATACATCAGCAGCAGAATATTTCTGGCACAAATTGGGCAAAAATACAGAAACAAATATTAGACAACTAGTTTATTGAAAGCATAAAGATAATAATCAATGGGAAAAGGCAGAAGTTAAGTTTGGACATAGGGTCAAGATTTTGCTCTTATTATTACAGATAAAAGAGACAAGATTTGGGTCCTGTCCAGGCATCTGACACTTAGACATAAACAAGCAGAAGAAGCTGACACAAGAAACAGAAAACATGTTAACTTTTATAAGTCAGAATGTCACTCTAATACAGTTATTCTTTGTTATGCTTACCTTGACAACCTCAGCTGTAAGTAGTGCACCTTCACATAATTATAAATATTGGACTTATATTACTAATTCACCTCTTTTAGAATTGTTGACTTGGGGCAAAAATCCTACCCTGTTTATACTAATTAGATTTTTCATTTTCTTGAACCCATTGATTCTCACCTTCCTCTAAAACCTGAGGAGGAAGGGAAATTTATTGAAAATTTAACCTTGCCTTTTCTTGAGTGACCTCTCTGCATAGGATCCATCAATCCATGTATACAGCCCAAAATCATAGTATAAAGTTATAAATGGCATACTTGCCATATTTCATCTGAGGTTGTGCTCTTTAATAATTCCTATAGAATTGTAATGAATCAGGCCCTTATAGCAATACCGAAACTTAATGTAAACACAAATGTAAGTTGAAAAATTAATAAGTCAACAAAAACAATGACTGAAAGCTACCATTATTTTTGGAATTTGTTGGATGTCATATGTATAAATACATCACTAAATTGAAATCATCAGGGAAGATTAATCCCACAACTATGGGACACTAAACTTAACAAAACTAAAAATTATTTGTGAAAATTATTTTTGGGAACTAGCCCAATTTTTGAATGGCAAGGCAGTAAAACTAATATTACCAGTTTAAAAAGAAAATCCACTTAATTTCTGAAAGTATGTGTACGGGATCCCATTGTTTTCATACTTGGAAGAGTGAGCATTAATCAAACATGGTATTTCTGCATCAATTGCTCCCTTTACACTTCTGTATCAAAGTCTGTTTTACAGGAGAGTTCTTTTGCATTTCTAATAGGACAACACCATCATGGAATATGGCTTTGGGTTCACATGAATGGCTGTTGGCAGTCTTCCCTTGAGAACCAAATCCTTTGGCACTTTCCAATTCATTATTTGGAAAGCACCAAACACTTAATTGGATTAATTATAGCTGCTGTATTATGTCTTATAGGTATTATTACAGCTGCTGCTGTGGCAGAAACTGCCCTACATGAGACTATCCAAACATGATAATATGTTAGAAATTGGCATAAAAATGCTAGTGAGCTATGGCATAGTCAGGCATATATTGATGGGCAAATTAATAATAGGCTTAATGGCTTAGAGACGGCTGTTACACAAATGGAAGATCAGGTATATAATCTAAATTTAAAACAAGGTTTGAAGTGTGATTGGAATGAAAGTGTTTTTTGTATCACTCCTCTCCAATACAATGATCCCCATTATGAATGGGAAAAAATTAAAAATCATTTAATAGGCCATCACACAAATTTATCTATAGAAGTTACAGATTTGCAAAAAACGATTTTGAGCATGTCTCAGAATCAACTTACTACAATCCCAGATAGCAAATTTTGGCAATCAGTGATAGATCAATTAAATAAAATAAACCCCTTACATTGGTGGAATCAAACTCTGTACTTGCTAACTTCAGTGTGGTGATCATTGGTGCTCTACTACTCTGAACTGTATTCAGAGATATTCGCAAAGCCCTGCTGTCTTGCATTAATAGGGCTTAAAATGCCAGCCATGCTAATAAATTGATTCTGCTTAAAACCCTTGAATCACAAACCCCTGTCCATGGAGCTTGGCTGATGGCCAGGGATGGGTAAGACCTTCAGAGGAGAACTACCTAAGATAGGCACAATCACCCTGGACAAAAAACAAAAAAGGGTGAATTGTTGGAAAGGATCCCGTGAGCCAGAGCATAAAGGGTTAAGCATTTAAAAAGCATGTTTGTTGGCAGAGAAACATTAGAAAATGTCTCCAAGGACACTGCATACTGCAAACATCATTAGGAGGAGGCAGAGTGGAATGAACACACCACTAATATGTTATGGTCTGAATTCCCAAGAAAGATTGTCTGGGAACACAGAAACAGGCAGCGCTCTCACGTACCATCTGAGGAACTAGTGAAGGACTCCTACTTTGGTTATCAGCTTTGTAGTATAAAAAGTAGCTTCAGCCTAAATAAATTTGCCTGCATTTCACATGGAGTGAGGTCCCCTGATCCCAAACTTTCTTTGCATCATTCCTGTCATGGTCTACTTCCATGGTGAATTACAACAATCTTTATTACCACTAAATTATGCATCAGACCACGAGATTTCTCTTAGTTTATGTAAAGATGGGCTTTCCACTTATTTCAAATTATCTTGGTTGTTTTCACTGGTTCTTCAATCCATTACTTTCTGGGTAAGCTTTTAAAAATAACCATTTTAAAAATAATGCTGCCCATTACTTTAGACTTTTTCTTATAAGGCACCCCAAACATTTATATTTTTTAAGTGTCTTCACCTGATTCTGAATAGGACTGAAGTTTAACAGCCACTGAACTACAGTGGCCTACTTTCTATGTCACTCCAATTTTCCTTATTATTTTAAATCAGAAATGATACTTTCATAATTAGATGATATAGTTCTAATCTCAAGTATTTTAAGAAGTTAGAAAATTTATTTATATTTTAACTTGTACTCCAATATTTTCCTCATATGTGATTGGGTGTGGGATGGATGAAACTAGAGAATGCATGTATTTACAAACAAAGAAATCTGTCAATGCAGTAATTTTGAGGAAGGAGGAATGGGATTTGTGGTTAGAGAAGGAATTTGGCTGTTTGCCGTAACAAACATAAATTATTTTTATACTCTGAACAGATAATTTGGTTACAATTTAAAAGAAAATATGAAAATAGTACACAATGAAATCATACAAAGTGGTTGATTTTAAGATATTGTTTTGTATCTGCAACATTATTGGTGGGAGGCACTTAATCTCACTCTTTGCAAATACAGTCACCCATAAAAGAAAAGTGCTCTCTCCCCTCGGCCCCCTGGACAGGTGGAGGCCTCCCTCAATATGAGTGAGCATGGAACATAAGGGCATGGATGAGACATTGTGAAGACCACACTGCTTTCTACACGTGTCTGGTTAGAGGGCTGTTAGCACAACAGAAGAAGACGGACTTCCTGCTGGTTACTCCCCAGTGAAGACCCGCTAGAGTGACACACATCACTAAATGAAGCTGTGAGAGCTGAGCAGGCCTTTCTCCCTGTCCTCCTTTGTGCATCCAAAACCTATGATGTTGGTTTTCATTGGGGCTCTGATAGTTTGTTACCCAAACAAGACATTCCCTCTCTGGGTTGGTGGAAGAGCAGTGAACACGTTTTACATTCCAGCTTCATCAGTTGTTCCTTAGCTTCTTCCCATCTGACCCCTCTGTTCTCTTCTGGGATTGAAGAGGTCTGCATCATTTTCAACAATGTTAAATATACATTGGAAATTTAATATTTAATTTGTCTGAGATATCTGGCCTCTGCTCCCTCAGAGGTTTTCTACACTATCATTGCACTATCTCACAACTTCACTTCTATTCTTGTCAGCCCTAGGTCCCAGGACATTCTGGGATTCCCGTACTATTTATTAGGGTCACTGGCCTAATGTTGCTCATTCTCATCATGTTATTGCTGTAGCCAATGCTGTAATGTGAATTTTGATATTTCCTTCCTGACACCAACAGGTTTCATCTTGGCATTGCTCTTTATTTAGCTGCCTGAATATTGGAGGTGAATGTAGGACTAGAAGCAGGAGACCTGAGACTCTGCCTGAGACCCGGGGGGGTATATTAAGAGCAGACTCCTCAGAGGGTCAAGGTTGGAGGCCAAGGGAAGGGCAAAAGGAGTAGGAGCAGGAAGTCTCCTCTGTGTGCCCTGACTCCTCTTCTGCACCAGACCCCATGTCCCATGCTTTTATTTGCCTGTGCCCACCTGGTAAACCCCTATCTGAGGCCAGTACATCATACTGGGATATCTGTAACTTTAGACTCATCCCCAAACCATGTGACTCAACTGGATGCCTCCCTGTCTTGCAGGACTTACTGGCCAAGAGCACTTCCCCCTCCATCTTACCAGTACTCAGTCATGCATAGTCTGGAGACATCCACAATTTACAGGTGAATTCACTGGGCAGCAGCATCACATTGCCTTTTGGGAACAGGGCAGCTCTTCAACCCTATGTCCCTAGCTGTTTGAGTTTGCCAAGCACTTCCATGTCTCGAAGAGAACGGAGGGATTGGATGGGAAGAAGCTGATGAACACCTGAAGAAGCTGGAATGTAACACATGTTCACTGCAGTTCCCCAAAATCAGAGAGGGAGTGTCATGTTTGGGAACAAAACTCTCAGAGCCCCAATGAAAACCATCATCACAGGTTCTGTATCCACAAAGGAGGACAGGGAGAAAGCCCTGCTCAACACTCACAGTCTCATTTAGTGATGTAAGTCATTCTAGCGGGTCTTCACTGGGGAGTAAGCAGTAGAAGATGGACTTCTTCTACTTTGGTGCTAACAGTCCTCTATCCAGACACCTGCAGAGAGCAATGTGGACTTCACTTGGTCGCTTACATGCTCCTTGTGTTCCATGCTCACTCTTGCTGTGGGAGGCCTACACCTGTCCATGCAGCTGGGGAGAGGGTCGAGGGGAGTGAGCACTTTTCCTTTATAGGGTACTCTATTAGCAAAGTGTGAGGGGAAGTGCCACCCAGCCCAGTAATGTTGTACATACAAATCGATATAGTAAAACCAAGCACTTTGTATGATTTCATTGTGTACTATTTTCATAATTTCTTTTAAATTATAACTAAATTATCCATTCAAAGAATATAAAAGTAATTTATGTGTGTTATGGAAAACAGTAAATTCCTTCTCTAGCTGAAACCCCCATTCCTCCTTCCCCAGAATTATCTGCATAAGCAAATTATTTGGGTGCACATTTTTGTTTGTAAATACATGCATTCTTTAGTTTCATCCATCCCACACCCTATCACATATGAGAAAAATATTGGAGTACAACTTAAAAATATAAATAAATTTTCTAACTTCTTAAAATACTTGATATTAGAAGTATACCATTTAATTATGAAAGGATCATTTCTTATTTAAAATAATAAGGAAAATTACGCAGAAAGCAGGCCACTGTAGTTCAGAGACTGTTAAACTTGAATCCACATCAGAATCAGATGAAGAAACTGAAAAAATATCAATGATTGGGGACCCTTATAAAAAATGCTAAAAAAAATGGGCAGCATTATTTTTAAAAGGATAATTTCTTAAAAGCTTAACCAGAGTGTACAACATTGAAGAACCAGTGAAAACAACCAGGATAATTTGAAATAAGTGGAAAGCCCATCTTTACATAAATTAAGAGAAATTTCGAGTTCTGATGCATAAATTAGTGGTAACAAATTGAACACAGATGAGTGTGGAAGAAGATGTGGGATGACCAGATCTCAGAACAAACTGCAAGTGCACTTTTCCAAGAGGAGAAAGGCATCCTGAATGGCACAGTCACAGCTGCTTCCTTAAAAATTGGCAAAATTTTGCACAGAGTGGAGGTGGAAATTCCTTGGAGATTCACTTTCATTACATTCACATGGTTTCTCTCTAGTATGAATGTTGTAATGTTTAATGAGATACTGGCTCTGGCTAAAGGTTATTCCACATTCCTTACATATATAGGTTTCCCTCGAGTATGAATTTTCACATGTTCAGTGAGATTTGATTTGCTACTGAAGGCTTTCCTACATTCCTTATATATACAGGGTTTCTATCCTGTTTGCCTTTTCTGGTGTGTAATGAGGCTTGATTTCTGAGTGAAAGCTTTCCCACATCCATCACATTCAAAGATTTTCTCTCCAGTATGTATTCTCAGATGGTTAATGAGGTTTTCTTTCTGGTTGAAGGCTTTTCCACATTCATTGCATATAGAGGTTTTTTCTCCAGAATGAATGCTCTGATGTTTAATGAACTATTGCTTTTGGCTAAAGGCTTTTCTGCATTCTTTATATATTTTTTTCTGTCCACTCTGATTTTTCTCATGTACTGTGAGATATGATCTGTACCTAAAGGCTTTTTTTCTCATGCCTTACATGCATAGGGTTTCTTTGCAGTAGGAAATCTCTTGTATCTGAGCTGTGACATTTATTTGAATTAAAGGTGTCCCACATATATATGATTTCTCTTCAGTAAGAATTTTCGGATGAATAAAGAGGTTTTCTATCAAGTTGAAAATTTCCCACATGTATTACATTTCTATGTTTGTTCCCCTGTATGACTTTTTTTTATTTTTTATTTTATTTTTTTTTATTATGGGTAAATATCAAAATTCTCACAATACATACAAACATTTGCAAAAGGATATATATAAATATATATGCATATATGTGTATTTGCTTACAAAAATGTTATTTATATATATATATACATATATTTTAAGAGGTGCTTAGATTACCCAAAATATTACACGGAACCCACTGGGATTCCCATGTTGCCTGTATGACTTTTAAAATGAAGTGTAAAAACTGACTGTAAAGAACAGACTACATTCAGGAGACTCATATGGTTTATCTCTAGTTTGAATTTTCTCATATTCCATGTGGTTTTATTTCAGATGGACACATTCCCATATTCATTACAATACTAACTAATGTATGAATATTTCATGCTCAATGAGATTTAATGCCTGGCTGAAAAATTTCCAATATTCCTTTCATACACAGGGTTTTACTCTGGCATGTTTCTTGATGTGACTCTAGCTTTCCCAAATTCATGAAATCCAAAATGGTTTCTCTGAAGGATTAATTCTAGTGTATCTCATGAGGTTGAATTTCCCAGAAAACTTCACTCTCATTACACTTAAAGTGTAGGACTACCATGTGGCCCAAAGTGGTAAAACTCATTGTTTTCCTTCTTTTCTTCTTACATAGATTCCCTTATGCTTAGGTAAGCATGATGGAATTTCCTTTACAGTGAAGTTACATTCATAGAAGTGTTATATTGAGGAAATAATGTTTGTGGTCAGAGAAATATTTTCCGAAATTTCTTACATTCTCTGCCTTCAGCTTAAGTCTGTACTGTTGTGGAAGTGGATATAGCTTCACTCACAAGCCATTTGTCATATGGTACTTTATGCTTCTTAATGTCCTATAATTCTTCATAGTTTGTGGGGTGCAGCAAAAGCAGTGCTTAGAGGGAAATTTATAACATTAAATGTGTTCATTAGAAAAGAGGAAAGATCCAATATCAGTCATCTAAGCATCCAATTTGGGAGGTGCAACATTATCTCCTTTTTATTTGTTCTATCATTCATGGCTCTTTTTGCTTCAAATGAGCATCACCTCCAGTTTGGTGACTTCATAACTAGGAAATGGGGAAATGATACAGCACTTGATTTATCATGGGGACAAAACAACAGCACATAAATCAACCCTGGAATTTTCAGGCTTCTGAAGGAGAAGAATGGTCCAGCTTCCAAAGATGCATGAGTAAGGTGGCCCCAGAACAAAGGCCAACATGGCAACCCACGAAATCCTGAATACTTTGTTTTGTTCTATTTTTGTTCAATTTTTTCCTTCTATTTATTTGAATGAGATGCACTATTTAATATTCTTTAAAGTTTACTGGGGAAATTATATCAGTTTTGCTTGCCTTTCCAAATCTGCCCTTATTATTTATTATTGACTGGCCAAACAACGTGTTTCAAAACATTTTATATCCTGTATCAGTCAGCCAAAGTTGTGCTTATGTACAATACCAGAAATCTCTGCATCTTTATAAAGGGTATTTATTTGTGGTAGAAGCTTACAGATACCAGGCCATAAAGCATAAGTTTCTTCCGTCACCAAAGTCTCTTACCCCGTCTTGGAGCAAGACAGCTGCTGACATTTGCCAGGGTTCATGCTTCATGGGTTCCTCTCTTCCCAGGGCTGCTTTTCTCACTGGGCTCAGCTCCTCTGTTTCCTCCACAAGATCAGCTGTAGACTATGAGTGCCTCGAAGCTTTGCCTCTCACAACAAAGCCATCTGTGAACTCAGGTGAATGGCTTATCTCTTTTCCCTTGGTCCTTCTGTCCTTTTACATCAGAACTCCAACATCAAAAATACTCCAGTTCTGTCCTTTGCCATGTTTTTTTTATGTTTGAGACCCCATCCACCAAGAGGCGGGGCTCAATGCCCTACTGACTGTGGCCCAGTCAATGCCCTTATCATAACTTAATCATGCCCAGATTAACAAACCAGTTTACAATCATAATCCAATATCTATTTTTGGAATTCATAATGATATCAACCTGCTACATATTCATTTACTCATCTTATGCTACATCTAATTTTATGGTGTGTTTTAACACTTTATTGATACTCTAGGCCATGGATATCATTATTATTTTATCTATTCAATATTCCTTTAGATATATGAATTTAATTAACAGATATTGTTCTTCCATCCATCCTGAACTTTGAATCTTCTGAGATTATTTTCTTTCTCCCTGAAGAACATTCTTTTACATTTCTTTTAAAGTGAGTTGCTGCTAGCAAACTTATTAGTGTTTTGTTGTTGTTGTTGATCTGTTTATTTTTTAATTTTTATTTTTTTGAAACTTTATTTCTACATTTATTAATTGAAAATATAAACAATTAAAAACTAAAAAGAAAACACAGTTGAATAAATATATACATTTCTCAATTATATGTAATGGATACATATGAAAAAAATTTTTTTGGATCAAACAAGTTGTTATGCAATATATTTGTTTCAGAATAATGCATTCATACACTATTTGTCCTTTTGTGTCTGGCTTGATTCCCTCAACATAATGTCCTCCAGGTTCATCCATGTAGCCATATGCTTTATTAGTTCATTTCTTCTTACAGCTGCATAATATCCCATCATTTGAATAGACCACAGTTTGTTTATCCATTCTTCTGTTGATGGACACCTAGGTTGTTTCCAACTTTTGGGAATGGTGAATAATGTTGTTATGAATATCGGTGTGCAGATGTCTGTTCATGTCACTGCCCTCAGTTCTTCTGGCTATATACCCAGTAGTGGTATTGCAGGGTCACGTGGAAAGTCTATATTCAAATTCTATGGGAACTGCCAAACAATCCTCCATAGTGGGTGTTTCATTCTGCATTCCCCAAAACAGTAAAGAATTGTTCCTATCTCTCCACAACCTCTCCAATCCTTGTAGTTCTCTTTCTTTTTAATAGTGGCCAATCTGATAGGTGTAAAATGATATCTCGTTGTAGTTTTGATTTGTATTTCCCTAATCATGAGTGATGTTGAGCATCTCTTCATGTGTTTTTGTGCCATTTTTTTTCTTCTTTGAAGAAATATCTATTCAATTGCCCATTTTTTGCCCATTTTTGCCCATTTTTTGATTGGGTCATTTGTCTTTTAATTGTTGAGTTGTAACATCTCTTAATATATACTGGATATTAAACCCTTATTAGATATGTGATTTCCAAATAATTTTTCCCATTGAGTTGGCTGCCTTTTCACTTTTCTGAAAAACTCCTGTGTGGTGAAAAAGCGTTTAATTTTGAGGAGGTCCTATTTATCTATTTTTTCTTTTGTTGCACGTGTTTTGGGTGTAAGGTCCAAGAAACCACTAACTACTACAAGGTCTTGAAGATGTTTTCCTACATTTTCTTCTAGTAGTTTTATGGTACTGACTTTTATGTTTAGATCTTTGATCCATTTTGAGTTGATTCTTGTGTAGGGGGTGAGATAGGTATCCTATTTCATTCTTTTGGTTATAGATATCCAGTTCTCCCAACACCATTTGCTGAAGAGACTTTTTTCTCATTAGCTTGGCTTGGTAGGTTTGTCAAAAACCAGTTGACTGTGTAGGTGAGGATGTATTTCTGGGTTCTCAATTCTATTCCACTGATCGATGTGTCTATCTTTATGCCAGTACCATGCTGTTTTGACCACTCTAGCTTTGTAATATGTTTCAAGGTCAGGCAGTGAAATTCCTCCCACATTACTCTTTTTTAGAATCCTTTTGGTAATTCGGGTGCACTTACCCTTCCAGATGAATTTGGTAATTGCCTTCTCTAATTCTGTAAAGTAAGCTGTTGGGATTTTGATTGGTATGGCATGGAATCTGTAAATCAGTTTGATCAAGATAGTCATCTTCACGATATTTATTCTACCAATCCATGAACACGGAATGTCTTTTAATTTGTTTAGGTCTTTTTAAATTTCTTTCAGCATTGTTTTGTAGTTTTATGCATATAGGTCCTGTACTTCTTTGGTTAAATTAACTCCTAGGTATTTGAGTCCTTTCATTGCTATTGAAAATGGAATTTTGCTCCTGATTTCATCCTCAAGTTGTTCAGTACTAGTGTACAAAAACATTACCGATTTTAGCGTGTTGATCTTATATACTACCACTTTCCTGAACTCATTTATTAGTTCAAGTAGCATTGTCTTTGATATTTCAGGATTTTCTAAGTACAGGATCAGGTCATCTGCAAACAGTGAGAGTTTTACTTCCTTTTTTTCCTATTTGGATGCCTTTAAATTTTTTGTCTTCTCTAATTGCCCTAGCTAGCACTTCTAGTACAATGTTGAATAACAATGGTGACAGAGGGCATCCTTGTCTTGTTCTGATCTTAGAGGGAAAGCTTTCAACCTTTCCCCATTGAGTATGATGTTGGCTGTGGAAATTTCATATATGTCTTTTATCAAATTGAGGAATTTTACTTTTATTCCTATCTTTTCAAGTATTTTTATCAAAAAAAGGATGTTGGATTTTGTCGAATGAATTTTCTGCATCTATTGAGATTATCATGTGGTTTTATTCCTTAAAATTTTTAATGTGTTGTATTACATTGATTGATTTTCTTATGTTGAACCAACCTTGCATACCTGGAATAAATCCCACTTGGTCATGATGTATAAGTCTTTTGACATGCTGTTGGATTCGATTTGCAAGTATTTTGTTGAGAATTTCTGCTTCTAGGTTCATTAGAGAAATTGGACTATAATTTTCTTTTCTTGTGGAATTTTTAGCTGGCTTTCGGTGATGTTGGCTTCATAAAATGTGTTGGATAATTTTCCCTCCTCTTCAATTTTTTGAAGAGTTTAAACATGATTGATGTTAATTCTTTTTGAATACCTTGGTAGAATTCACCTGTGAAGCCATCTGGTCCAGGACATTTCTTTCATTGGAGATTTTTGATGATGGATTCAATCTCCTTAATTGTGATTGTTCTGTTAAGTTCTTGTATTTCTTGTAACATCAGTGTAGGTTGGTTATCTGTTTTTGAAATTTGTCTAATTTATCTAAGTTGTCTAGTTTTTTGGCATAAAGTTTCTCATAATATCCTCTTATGATTCTTTTTATTTCTGTTAAGTCATTTGTAATTTACCCCCTTTCATTTTTGATTGCGTTTATTTGCATATTCTCTTTTTTTCTTTGTTAGTCTAGCGAGGGCTTTGTCAATTTTATTGATCTTCTCAAAGAACCAGCTTTTGGTTTTGTTGATTTTCTCTATTGTTTTTCTGTTCTCAATTTCATTTATTTCTACTCTAATCTTTATTATTTCTTTCCTCTGTTGCTTTGGGATTGGTTTGCTGTTCTTTTTCTAGTTTCTCTAGTTGCTCAGTTTATTCTTTGAGTTTAGCTCTTTCTTGTTTTTTAATATAGGCATTTAGGGCTATGAATTTCCCTCTCAAGACTGCCTTTGCTGTAGCCCATAAGTTTTCATACATTGTATTCTCATTTTCATTTGTCTCAATATATTTATTGATTTCACTTGCTATTTCTTGTTTGACCAACTGAATATTTAGGAGTGCGTTGTTCCATCTCCACACATTTGCAAATTTACTTTTTTCCTGTCTGTTATTGATTTCTAGTTTCATTCCATTATGATCTGAGAAGGGGCTTTGTATAATTTCAATCATTTTATATTTATTGAGAGCTGAATTGTGACCTAACATGTGGTCTATCCTGGAGAATGATCCATGGGCACTTGAGAAGAATGTATAATCCATTGAGTTTGGATGCAGTGTTCTGTATATGTCTGTTAGGTCTAACTTGTTTATCATATTGTTCAAGTTCTTTGTTTTCTTGTTGATCTTCTGTCTTGTTGTTCTATCTAATGATGTGAGAGGTGTGTGGGAGTCTCTGATGATTATTGTAGAAATGTATATTTCTTCCTTCAGTTTTGCCAGAGTTTGGCTCATATATTTTGGGGCACCCTGGTTAGGTGCGCAGATATTTATGACTGTTATATCTTCCTGGATGATCATCACTTTTATTAATATATAATGGCCTTCCATATCTCTTATCACTTTTTTGCATTTAAAGTCTGTTTTGTCTGTTATTAGTATAGCTTCACCAGCTCTTTTCTGTTTACTATTTGTGTGGAGTATCTTTTTCCAACCCTGTACTTTTAGCCAGTTTGTATCCCTCGGTCTGAGGTGAGTTTCTTGGTAAGCAGCATATGGAGGGCTCATGTTTTTATATCCATTTTGTCAGCTGATATCTTTTGATTGGGGAATTTAATCCATTCACATTCAATGATATTACTGAAAATGCACTATTTATTCCCTCCATTGTATTCTTTGGTTTTCATATGCCATCTTGTTTTTGTCTCTCTTTTTACTCTTTTGGCTATCCTTTCTGCTTTTCTTTCTTCTATACTCTCCTCCAAGCCTCTCTCTTCTGTCTTTATCTTTCAGGTTCTAAGGCTTCCTTTAATATTTCCTGCAAAGGTAGATTCTTTTTTGCAAACTCTCTTAGTTTCTGTTTGTTTGTGAATATTTTATACTCATCTTCATATTTGAAGGACAGTTTTGCGGGATAAAGAATTCTTGGCTGGCAGTTTTTCTCTTTCAGTTTCCTAATTGTTTCATACCACTGTCTTCTCACCTCCATGATTTCTGAAGAGAAATCTTCACTAGGTCTTCCTGGACATCCTTTGTACATGATCGTTTGCTTCCCTCTTACTGCTCTGAGAATTTTCTCTTTATCTTTTACATTTGACCTTCTGAATAGTATGTGTCTTGGCATAGATCTATTTGAATTTATTCTCATTGGGGTTCGGTGTGCTTCTTGGACATGTAAGTTCATTTTTATTTTGTGAGATTTGGGAAATTTTCAGCTATTCTTTCCTCAAATACTCTTTCTGCCCCTTTTCATTTCTCTTCACCTTCTTTAACTCCCCTGAAACGTATGTTGTTGTGTTTTGTGTTGTCATTCAATTCCTGAGCCCCTGCTCATATTTTTCCAATCTTTTCTCTCTCTGTTCTTTTCTCTCTTCAATTTTAGCTTCTTTGTCTTTGGTATCACTTATTCTTTCTTCTATCATTTCGAGTCTGCTGTTGTATGCCTCAAATGTGTTCTTGACTTCACCTATTGTATCTTTCATTCCCATGAACTCTGTTACTTTTCTGTTCAGGATTTCAAATTCTTCTTTGCATTCACCCAATGTCTTCTTGATGTCAATTATCTCTTTAACTATATTCTCTTTCATCTCATTAATTTGATTTTGGAAATTTGTGCTCATCTCACTGATTAGTTTTCTCAAATTCTGCAGCTCTTCTGGGACTTTGATATATTCCTTTTCTTGAACCATGTCTTCTATTTTCTTAGTATGGCTCATAATTTTTCCTGGTGGTTAGGCATCTGGTTAGGTTGTATTTTTCTTAGATGCTCTCTATCTTTCTCTTTTACAGGATTTTATTGGCAGAAGGCTGTATATTACCACAGCTCTTTGATTTTTGGCTCAAACTTGATTGTTAGGATTGTCCTACTGGTTGCTCAAAACTGGGCACTGAACCCAGTAATTGGTGGTAGGTTCTTTTCCCAGGGCCTTGGGCAGGAAGGCTATAGAGGCCTGGAAAATCCTCTCCTACTTATTAATTTTCTTATGTCACTTCCTTGGTCTGCCAGGAGATAGCGCTTGTTGGCAGCTCTCAATTCAATGCCTGGTCAGATTGTATTTTTTGTGACACAGACCAGATCAATGTGGCAGAGCTTCCTGTCTCGGGTCTAAGAGCTTTGTAATTCAAACTTTATGAGACAGTTCTCCAGTCTTCTCTGGTAATCCCCTCCCTTTTCCCAGCTAGGAAATATTTACTCTCCCCTATGAATCCTCAACAATCAGTCCCTGTTAGTAGTGGAGGAGATTGTGAGGTTTCTTTATCTTTAGCCTCTTGCAGTCTTCAAGGCAAGCAATGGCATAACCCCAA
The DNA here is from genome assembly GCA_026826555.1 of Tolypeutes matacus. Taxonomy (NCBI): domain Eukaryota; kingdom Metazoa; phylum Chordata; class Mammalia; order Cingulata; family Chlamyphoridae; genus Tolypeutes; species Tolypeutes matacus. Next base: position 197,130 of record JAKSZT010053873.1, read on the forward strand.
CCAGCCTGGAAAGGCTGTCAGGACAGGGGAGACCAGACCTGTGAGTCAAAAGCAGGGTCATCCCCAGGCTCTATCTCCCCTCTCTTGTGGAGTTCTCAACAATTAGTCCAGGCTAGAAGAGAGGGAGGTTGCAAGGGTCGGATTTCTCCAATACTTCCTAGGCTCGTAGTGCAAACTGCCATGAGGAAGAGTCCACCGGGCTCCAGAGCCCAAATTTGTGGGTCAGAACCTGAGTCAATCTAAGGTTGTGTCCTTCTCTCTCCCCTTTCCAGGAGTGATAGATCTCTGGAGCCTCCTTTTTTTTTAGTTGCAGGCCCAGAGGCCTGAGAAATTTAAAGAGTGTGGTACATGGTGCTGGCAGCAGCAGCTGCTGCTGTTTCAAACTCATGGACCTGGTTCTGTCATTGCAATTTCCCTGTTTTGCCCCACTGTCCTCTGGGTGTTGTGCAGACTGCACCTTCTGTCATAAACCCTAGAAGATCTATTTCTGGGTGGTGTCAACATGTTCTCTAGCTATTTTTCTTGAAAAGAGATTCCCATGTCTTAGTAGTGTGCCATCTTCCTGGAAGTCATAACTTTATTAGATTTTACTCATATGTAAAAGTATGTATTTCACTTCTTTCTCAAGGATTGAGATGAATTAAATCTCAGGCCCTCGACAATCTCCACTGCTTTTGAGAGCACCCTTAGGCGTTGAGTTTCTCCATTCTGTTGTAAATGAAATCAGTTCTTTGTAGAAGAAATTAGGGGCTTTCAGTTTTACATCCTGCTTCCTGTGCCCCCATCACCCAGGCAATATCTGTGTGCTCTGGATCTGGGGATGGTAATAATGGCACACTTCTCAAGTTACACACCTGATTTTGGAGCTAAGATTTAGTGGAGAAAGCACCGTATATTGAGTTCTTATTGGGACCATTCTAGGGACCAATGTAATGGTGGTCAGCACCCCATTTTGGTCAATGTTGGCCACACCCAAAGTACAGCCACTGTTTCATGAGCTCCCATTCCTCCCAGATTTAGGAGACTCCTCCTGATCCATGTGCCTGGGTTAATGCCCTCATTTGAGTCTTATGTGGACCCCGAAAAAGTATGTTCTTACTGACCCATTGCTGTGTGTGTAAGCCTTTTGGATGTAGGACAGTTTGGTTAGATTAAGATAAGGAACTTTTTGATTAGGTAAATTTTGTTAGATTGTTTTTGTTTATTTAAGGGCCTCTGGTTATATTTTAGGCACCAGTGTGAACCCCAATCATCGTGTTGACATCTTACATTCATGGAACACAAAGAGAAAGATTGCTGCCATATTTACCCTGCCATGTGGGAGATGGCTAGAGGATCTCCTACAGCTGTGGAGAGACACAGAAACCCTGAAGCACTGAGGGAGAGGCCAGAGGCTTGAGTCATGGAGCAGCTTGAAACTGGAGACATCCAGGCCAGAGAAGAAAGAAGAGGTGTGATCAATTGTGTCTGATGGCCCACTGCTGAGCTCAGAGAGAAAGTGAATTTGGGAGAGAAGGCAGAGGGAGACAGGCAGGCCCAACATTTTGCCTTGCCAGGAGTCCTGGATCAGTTGACCCTTGCTAAGACAGCATTTTGATGATGCCTTGATTTGGACATTTTGACAACCTCAGAACTGTAAGCCTTAACCTTAATAAATTCCAATAAAAGCCAACTTACTTCTGGTATTTTTCATTGGTAGCGCTTGGCAAACTCAAACAGTTAGGGACACAGTGTTGGAGAGCTGCTCTGTTCCCAAATGGCAGTGTGATGCTGCTGCCTAGTAAATTCACCTGTTAACTGTAGGTGTGTCCAGACTAGGCAGGAATGAATACTGGTAAGACAGAGGAGGAAGTGGTCTTAGCCAGCAAGGCCTACAACATAGGGACTCAGGCAGGGGAGTCACATGGTTTAGGGACTAGTATAATCTCACAGAGGTTCCAGTATCCAGTATGATGTACCAGCCTCAGGAAGTGGTTGGCCAGGTGGACAGGTGTAGATAAAAGCATGGGACCTTGGATCTGGTGCAGCAGTGTAGTCAGGGTACAGACAAGAAACATCCTGCTCCTGCTCCTTTTGCCCTTCCCTCCTTCCCATGGACTCCAGCATTGACCCTCTTAGGAGGCTGCTCTTACTGTACCCCTCCTGGATATCAGGCACAGACTCCTGCTTTCAGTTGTATATTCACCTTCTCCAGTCTTGGGGCAGGTATAGAAAGAGCAATGCCAAGATGAAAACTCTTGGTGCCAGGAAGGAAATGTCAAAATTTACATTAAAGCATTGGGTACAGCAATAAAAATCAACAGAATGAGCAACATTAAGCCAGTGAGCCTAATAACTAGTACAGGAATCTCAAAAATTCCTGGGACCTAAGACGGACAAGAATAGAAGTGAGGTTGTGAGATAGTGCCATGTTTGCAGAAAACCTCAGATTGTGCAGATTCCAGATATTTCTCAGACTAATTAATATAAAATTTTCAACACATTTTGAACAGAGTTGAAAATGATGCAGACCTCTTTAATCCCAGAAGAGAATGGAGGGATTGGATGGGAAGAAGCTGATGAAGAGCTGAAAAAGCATGAATGTAACATGGGTTCACTGCAGTTCCCCAAGACAGAGAAGGACTGTTCTGTTTGGGAACCAAACTCTTAGAGCCCCAATGAAAACCATCATCATAGGTTGTGGATGTGCATAGGAGAACAGGGAGAAAGCCCTTCTCAGAACTCATAGACTCTGTTAGTGGTGTGAGTCACTATAACATGTCTTCACTGTGGAGTAAGCCACAGGAAGTCCATCTTCTCTTGTGATATAAACAGCACTCAAACCAGACACCTGTAGAGAGCAGTGTCGCCTTCACATGGTCACGTCCATGCTTCTCGTGGTCCATTATCACTCTTGCTGAGAGAGTGGCAAGCAACCGTTGAGGCAGCTGGGGAGGGGGCCGAGCTGAATGAGCACTTTTCCTTTATGGGCGACTGAATTTTCAAAGGGTGAGGGTAAGTTTCCCCCAGTAATGTTGCAGATACAATTCAATATCTTCAAATCAACAACTTTGTATGAGTTCATGGTGTACTATTTTCATAATTTCTTTTAAATTATAACCAAATTATCTGTGGAAAGAGGATGAAAATAATTTATGTCTGTTATGGCAAATAGCCATATTCCTTCTCTAGCCTCAAACCCCATTCCTCCTTCCTCAGATTTATCTGCATTGGCAGATTTTTTTGGTATACATTTCTGTTTGCAAATACATGCATTCTCAAGTTTCATCCATCCCACACTCTATCACATATGAGAAAAATATTGGAGTACAACTTAAGAATATAAATAAATTTTCTAACATCTTAAAATTCTTGAGATTAGTAATATATCAGCCAAATATGAGTGGATAATTTCTGATTTAAAATAACTGTGGTCTATGGTTGGTGGCAAGGCTCCAGGATGTGTAAGTTCATTGAGGGTGGTGGGCCACACTGTGGGAGATGTTTTTGTGGGATGTGGTGGGAGGTGTGGGAGGTGGGCAACGTGGGAATCCCAGTGGGTTCCGTGTAATATTTTGGGTAATCTAAGCACCTCTTAAAATATATGTGTGTGTGTGTGTATATATATATATATATAACATTTTTGTAAGCAAATACACATATATGCATATATATTTATATATCATTTTGCAAATGTTTGTATGTATTGTGAGAATTTTGATTTTTACCCACAATAAAAATAAATAAAAAATTAAAAAAATATATAATAATAAGGAAAATTGAAGTGAAATAGAAAGCAGTCCACTGTATTACAGTGGTTGTTAAACTTGAACATCAGAATAAGGTGAAAAAACTGAAAAAATATCAATGGTTAGGGTGCCTTAGAAGAAAATGCTACAATAATGGGCAGCATTATTTTTAAAATGGTAAGTTTTAAATGCTTACCCAAATGTAATAGACTGAAGAACCAGTGTAAACAACCAGGATAATATGACATAAGTGGAGAGCCCATCTTTACATAAACTGAGAAATATCGAGTTCTGAGGCATAAATTAATGGTAACAAAATTGAACACAGACGAGTGTGGAAGAAGATGTGGGAGGAGCATATCTCAGAACAAACTGCAGGTGCACTTTTCCAAGAGGAAAAAGACATCCTGAATTGCACAGTCACAGCCATTTCCTTAAAAGATTGGCAACAATTTGCACAGACTGGAGGTGGTGATTTTTTGGAGATTCACATTCATTACATTCACAGTATTTCTCTTCAGTATGAATGTTGTAATGTTTAATGGCATACTACCTCTGGCTGAAGGCTACTCCACATTCCTTACATATATAGGGTTTCCCTTCACTATGAATTTTCTCATGGTAAGTGAAATTTGATTTGCTACTGAAGGGTTTCCTACAGTCCTTACAGATATAGAGTTTCTCTCCAGTTTGTCTTCTCTGGTGTATTAGTCAGCCAAAGGGGTGGTAATGTGAAATTCCAAAAATGGGTTAATCTTTATAAATGGTATTTATTTGGTATAGAAGTCCACAGATACCAGGCCATAAAGCAGTAAGTTGATTCTCACCAAAGTTGATTTCCACGTGTTGGAGCAAGATAGGAGCTAACATTTCACAGTGTTCAGGCTTCTTGTGTTCCTCTCTTCTGAGGGCTGCATTTCTCTATGGGCTTAGCTCTTCTGGTTCCTGCACAATGTCAGCTCTAGACTATCAGGCAAATGGCTCACTTGTCTTTTTCTGCAGCCTTTTCTCCAGAATCAAAACTGCTTCTCAAAAAAACCTGCTTCATCTGTCCTTTGTCATGCCTTTTATATTCGATTACCCCACCCACTAAGGGGTGCGGCTCAATGCCCTACTGATGTGGCCCAGTCAATACCCTAATCATGCCCAGATAAACAGATCTGTTTACAAGCATAATGCAATTATATTTTTGGAATTCATAATTACATCAAATTCACCAACTGTTTAATTCCATCCTCTGGATTCCAAAAAAAAAACATTAAAATTCTCAAAAACTTAAATCAGTATCAATTCAAGTCCAAAATCATAACATAGGCATTTTAAAGAAATACATTTCTTCTTGAGGCAAATCACATCAGCTATCGACTTCTGAAACTTACAGAACCATTTAAATGTTTCTAATACACAAATGGAAAGACAAAGTATAAACATTTTCAATATCATAAGGAGAAATTGGTATGTTAAACAGGAGTCATGGATCTTCTACAATTCAGTAAACCTGCAGTGCATCCTCCATTAGATTTCAAAGTTTGAGTCATTCTTAAGATGATGTTTTTTTCTCCTTGTTGCCACATGGGGATCCACCCTTTCCACAGGCTTGCCCAGTTGCCACTTTCTTGGTTCCACCCTCATCAAGAACCTGAGTGTCGACCAAGATCCAGACCTCATCAACCAAGAGTGTTGTGTTGATTGCCACACCTTACTCAAATTTTGGGTGAGAGTCTTAGCCCCCCTAGTACAGTGAGGTGAAGATAACATTCCCCTTAACCTTTGGCATACAGGCTAAACCCTCTCAGAGCAACGAGTTGACAACCGGGCCTTCCCTAACCTTTGGCATACAGGTTCAACCCTCTCAGAGCAATGGGTTGACCAACTGTCCTTCTCTAGTCCATGGAGGACAGGTACATCCCTCTCAGACCTATGGGGTGTTGGCCTTAACCATCCTAATCTTTGAGGAATGTGCTTCACACTTTTGCACCCTGGGATGGCAAAACTCTCCCAGAACATCGGGTGGGGACATCCACACTCTTCAACTGCTTGGGAAACTCACCCTCTCTGCACCATAGGGCATCAAAATTTTCTCAGAACATTGGATAGGAATATTCACCCTCTTCAAATGCAGGGGAAAACTCACCCTCTCTGTACACATGGGTGGGGCTCCTCTCTTCGCCCAAGGAGATGTCTTAAGTCCAGATCTCAGCATCCACAATTTTCTTCTTAAAGCTGATTCTCCTTCAATCTCTCCTTTCCATGTTCTCTTTTGTCCAAGCCAACAGTGGTTTTGTTCATACAGCTCTCTCAAAAACTGTTGATTTAGCATGCAGGAAGTAGGGGTCCAAGCCAGCAGACAGTAAGACTTTCCAAAAGTCTTTCCTAGATAACTGCATCTTCAATTCTGATTTACAAGTTCCAAGTTTAGTAAAGACTTCAAATGGGGCATTTTCATCTGGAAATTTGATTTCCAGAAACTTGGTAATTCCAGAATCAGTTTCTGTTTTCTTTGTGTCCAAAAGTTCAGTCCTTAGTGTATTTCACTCATCTAGTATCTTGCTATAAGCTGCAAGGAGAAGCCAAACCACATTCTCTGAGTTTACCTTGGAAAGTTCCTCAGCTAAATGCTCTGGTTCTTCATTTTCAAATTCTGTCTTCCATATAACACCAGGAGTTAATCTTGCTAAGTTCTCTGTAGCTTTAAAACATGCATCGTCTTTCCTCTAATTTCCAATAATAGTTTCATCATTTACTTCTAAGGCATCATAGAAAGTCTCTTTAGCGTCCATATGACTATCAACAGTCTCTTCAAGGTGATCTAGGCCTTTTCCATGAAGCATTTCACAATTCCTCCAAAGGATAACCCTAACCCATTTATAAAACTGTCTCAACAATTTGGTATATGCAAAAGCACTTGCCCACTCCTCCATAGCAAATTCCATATTAGTCAGCCAAAGGGGTGCTAATGTGGAATATCAAAAATGGGCTAGTTCTATAGAGGGTATTTATTTGGGGTACAAGTCCACAGATAAGAGGCCATAAACCATTAAGCTTCTGCTCACCAAAGTTCATTGCCATATGTTGGAGCAAGACAGCTGCTGACATTTGCCAGGGTTCAGGTTTCTTGTGTTCCTCTCTTCCCAGGGCTGAATTTCTCTCTGGGATTTGTTCTTCTGGTTCCTCCACAAGGTCAGCTGTAGAATATCAGTTAAATGCCTCACTTCTCTTCTTCTGGGTCCTTTTGTCCAAAATTAAAACTGCTTCTCAAAAAAAAAAAAAACCTGCTTCAACTGTCTTTTGCAATGCCTTTTATATTCAATTCCCCCACCCACTAAGGGGTGGGGCTCAACACCCTACTGATGTTGCCCAGTCAACACTTCAATCATGCCGAGATTAACAGATCAATTTACAAGCATGATCCAATTTTGTTTTTGTAATTCATAATTACATCATATTCCCCAATGGTTCCATCTGCTGTGTAATGAGGCTTGATTTCTGAATGAAAGCTTAACACATCCATCAAATTCATAGGGTTTCTCTCCAGTATGTATTCTCAGGTGGTAATCAGAAGGAAGTCGGTCTACTACTTTAGTGCTAGCAGTCCTCTAACCAGACACGTGTAAAGAGCAGTGTGCCTTCACATGGTCGTGTCAATGCTCCTCGTGCTCCGAGCTCACTCTTGCTGTGGGAGGCCTCCCCCTGTCCAGGTAGCTGGGGAGAGTGCCGAGGGGAGTGAGCACTTTTCCTTTATAGGGGACTCTATTAGCAAAGGGTGAGGGGAAGAGCCCCCACCCCAGTAATGTTGCACAATCAAATCAATATATACAAACCAACCGCTTGTATGAATTCATGGTGTACTATTTTCATAATTTCTTTTAAACTATAACTAAATTATCCATGCAAAGAGCATAAAAATAATTTGTATGTGTTATAGCAAATAGGCAAATTCCTTCTCTAGCAGAAACACTCATTCCTCCTTCCTCAGAATTATCTCCATTGGCAGAATTTTTGGGTACACATTTCTGTTTGTAAATACATTCATTCTTTAGTTTCATCCATCCCACACCCTATCAAGTATGAGAAAAATGTAGGAGTACAACTTAAGAATATAAATAAATTTTCTAACTTCTTAAAATACATGAAATTAGAAGTATATCATCTAATTATGAAAGGATCATTTCTGATTTAAAATAATAAAGAAAATTGGAGTCAAGTAGAAAGCAGGCCACTGTAGTTCAGTGGCTGTTAAACTTGAATCCACATAAGAATTAGGTGAAGAAACTGAGAAAATATCAATGGTTGGGGTGTCTTATAAGAAAATGCTACAATAATGGGCAACATTATTTTTTAAATGGTAATTTTTAAAATGCTTACCCAGAATGTAATGTATTGAAGCACCAGTGTAAACAACCAGGATAATATGAAATAAGTGGTGAGCCCATCTTTACATAAACTAAGAGAAATATCGAGTTCTGATGCATAAATTATTGGTAACAAATTGAACAGAGATGAGTGAGGAAGAAGATGTGGGAGGAGCATATCTCAGAAAAAACTGCAAGTGCACTTTTCCAAGAGGAAAAAAACATCCTGAATTGCACAGTCACAGCCTCTTTCTTAAAAGATTGGCAACAATTTGCACAGACTGGACGTGGAGACCCTTTGGAAATTCACATTCATTACATTCACAGGGTTTCTCTCCAGTATGAATATTGAAATGTATAATGAGATAATGCCTCTGGCTGAAGGCTATTCCACATTCCTTACATATATAAGGTTTCTATCCAGTTAGACTTCTCTGGTGTGTAATGAGGCTTCATTTCTGAATGAATGTTTTTCCACATCCATCACATTCATAGGGTTTCTCTCCAGTATGTATTCTGAGATGGTGAACGATTTTTTCCTTCTGTTTGAAGCCTTTTCCACAATCATTGCATATATAGGGTTTTTCTCCAGAATGAATCCTCTGATGTTAAATGAACTATTGCTTTTGCCTTAAGGCTTTTTGGCATTCTCTTCATTCATTTTGTTTCTGTCCACTATGAGATTTTTCATTTTCGGTCATATATGATGTGTACCTAAAGGTCTTTTCACATGTTTTACATGCATAGGGTCTCTTTGCAGTAGGAAATCTCTTTTTTTTTTTAATTTATTTTTATTGTGGGTAAAAATCAAAATTCTCACAATACATACAAACATTTGCAAAATGATATATAAATATATATGCATATATGTGTATTTGCTTACAAAAATGTTATATATATATATATATATATATATATATATGTATATATATATATATACACATATATTTTAAGAGGTACTTAGATTACCCAAAAAATTACACGGAACCCACTGGGATTCCCATGTTGCCCACTGAGAGTGACAGAATTAGACTCAAATAAGTCCTCCCTGCACATGGTTCACCAGTCCCTTCTATTCAAACCTATATGTGATGCTGGAGTTTTTAGGTATACTTCCAGAGACTGAGCCTCCCGCCTACCTATGTGTCAGGTGTGCATGAAATCTAGGTGGAGCTGCAACTCCTACCCTACAGCTCAATGGACTCATCCTAGTCACCTGGTAAGGAGATAACGATGGGCAATGGCCATCCCAGGGAATGGAGAGGGCCTGCATCTGCAGGCAGGATCATCCCACCCACCATATCCATGGGATATAAGCCCTCTCTCACTTGGAGTTGGAGTGGACATCACCATCCCAGTCCCCTCAGGATTGGGGGAAGAACTATGGACTATGGACTAGAGGAAATCTCTTGTATCTAAGATTTGACATTTGAATTAAAACTTTCCCACATATATATGATTTCTCTTCAGTAAGAATTTTCTGATGAATTCAGTTACTCATATGGTTTCTCTCTAATTTGAATTTTCTCATATTCCATGAGTTTTGTTTCAGATGGAACCATTCCCATGTTCATTTCAATACTAACTAATGTACAGCTATTTCATCCTCAATGAGATTTAATCCCTGGCTGAGGATTTCCAAAGTTCCTTACATACACATGGTTTTAATCATGTATGTTTCTATAATTTGACTCTAGCTTTCCCAAATACATGAAATCCCAAATGGTTTCTTTGAAGTATTAATTCTCAGGTATCTCATGAGTTTGAATTTCCAAGAAAACTTCACTCTAATTACACTTAAAGGGGAGGACTACCATGTTGGGCAAACTGGCAATACTCATTGTTTTCATTCTTTTTTCCTTACATAGATTCCTTCATGCTTAGGTAAGCATGATGCAAATACCTTCTAAGTGAAGTTCCCTTCATAGAAATGTTATTTTGTGGAAACAATGCTTACGGTCAGAGAACATATTTTCCCAAATTTATTTCATTCTCTGCCTTCATCTTAAGTCGCTACTGTTGTGGAAGTGGATTTAGCTTCACTCACAAGCCTTTGGTTATGTGGTGTTTTCTGCTTCTTAATGTCCTATGGGTCTTCATAGTTTGTGGGGTGCAGCAAAAGCAGTGCTACTGGGAAATTTATAGGACTGCATTCATTAGATAGAGGAAAGATACAATATCAATAATCTAGGCATACAATTTGGGAAGTGCAACAATATCTCCTTTTTATATGTCCTATCATTCTTGGCTCTTCTTGCTTCAAATGAGCATCACATCCAGTTTGGTGACCTCATAACTAGGAAATGGGGAAGTGATACAGCACTTCATTTATGAAGGGGACAAAACAATACCCCATAAATCAACCCTGGAACCTTCAGGCTTCTGAAGGATAAGAAAGGTGCAGTTCCGAAATGCACAAGTAAGGTGGCCACAGAACAAAGGCCAAAGTGGCAACCCAGGAAATCCTGAACACTTTGTTTTGGACTGACTACTTTTGTTCAATTATTTCTTTTTCTATTTATTTGGATGAGATGCACTATTTAATATTCTTTAAAGTTTTCTGGGGAAATTATAACACTTTTGCTTGCCTTTCCAAATCTAAAATTATTATTTGTTATTGACTTGCCAAATAATGTACTTTTTAAATCATTTTATATCTTGTATTAGTCAGCCAAAGAGGTGCTGATGCAAAATACCAGAAATCTGCTGGTCTTTGTAAAGGATATTTATTTTGGGTAGAAGCTTACAGTTACCAGGACATAGAGCATTAAGTTCTTCCTTCACCAAAGTCTGTTATCACGTCTTGGAGCAAGAGACCTGCCAATATTTGCCAGGGCTCAGGATTCTTGTGTTCCTGTCTTCCCAGCACTCTGTTTTTATCTGGGCTAAGCTCTTCTGTTTACTCCACAAGTCAGGTGTAGGCTATGAGGCTCTCTAAGCTTTGCCTCACTCCACAAGTCCAGCTGTGTACTTTCAGGTGAATGGCTTGTCTATTTTCCCTGTGTTGTTCTGTCCTTGCACATCAGAACTGCAACATCAAAGACTAATCTAGCTCTGTCCTTTGCCATGTCTTCTTATGTTTTAGACCACACCCACCAAGGGGCGGGACTCAATGCCCTACAGACTGTGGCCAGTCAATGCCCTTATCATAACTTAATGATGCCCAGATTAATAGACCAGTTTACAAGCATAATCCAATATCTATTTTTGGAATTCATAATGATATCCAACTGCTACATATCCATTTCCACATATTATGCTACATATTATTTTATGGTGTATTTTAACTCTTTATTGATGTCCTAGGCCATAGATATCATTATTACTTTATCCATTAAATACTCATTTAGATATATGAATTTAATTAACAGATACTGTCCTTCAATCCATCCTGAATCATGAACCTTCTGAGATTATTTACTTTCTGCCTGAAGAATATTCTTTTACATTTCTTTTAAAGTGAGTTGCTGCTAACAAACTTTATTAGTTTTTACTCATCTGTAAAAGTATTTATTTCACTTCTTCCTGAAGGATTGAGACGAATTAAATCTCAGGCCTTCTTCAATCTACTCTGCTTTTGAGAGCACACTTAAGGTGGAATTTCTCCATTCTGTTGTAAATGTAATCAGTTCTTTGGAGAAGAAATTTGGGGCTTTCGCTTTTACAGCTTGCTTCCTGCCCCCTCACCACACAGGAAAAATCTGTGTGCTGTGGCTCTGGGTATGGGAATAATTGCACACGTCCCTGAGTTGCACACCTGATTTTGGACCTAAGATTTGGTGGAGAAAGCACAGTATATTGAGTTCTTCTTGGGACCAGTGCAAAGGTGGTCAGCACCCCATTTTCTCAATGATGGCCACACCCAAAGTACCACCACTGCTTCATGAGTTCCCATTTCTCCCAGACTTAGTAGACCCCTCCTGATCACTGTGCCCTGGGTTAATTCCCTCATTTGAGTCTTGTGTAAACCCCGGAAATTTATGTTCTTACTAACCCATTGCTGTGTGTGTAAGCATTTTTTATGTAGGACATTTTGGTTAGATTCAGATAAGGGATCTTTCTATAAGGTCACTTTTTCTTAGATTGCTTTACTTTAGTTAAGGGCCTCTAATTAGATTTCAGTCACCAGGATTGACCACAATCATTGTGCTGAAGTCCTACATACATGGAACACACAGAGAAAGTGTTCTGCCATATTTTCCCTGCCATGTGGCAGAGGGCTCCCGGATCTCCTACAGCTGTGGAGAGACAGAGAAACCCTGAGAGGCTGAGGGAGATGCCAGAGGCTGGAGTCATGGAGTAGCTTAAAGATGAAAATATCCAGGCCATAAGAGAAGGGAGAGGTGAGCAATTGTGTCTGATGGCCCACTGCTGAGCTCAGGGAGAAAATGAGTTTGGAAGAGAAGGCAGAAAGATACAGGCAGATCCAACATTTTGCTTTGGTAGGAGCAAAGCAGCAGCTGACACTGGTTAAGACAGCACTTTTCATGTTGCATTGATTTGTACATTTTCACAGCCTCAGATTTGTAAGCTTTAACCCTAATAAACTTGAATAAAACGGAACCTATTTCTGGTATTTTGCATTGGTAGTGCTTGGCAAAATCAAACTGCTAGGGACACAGGGATGGTGAGCTGCCCTATTCCCAAATGGCAGTGTGATGCTGCTGCCCTGTTTTCACCTGTAATCTGTGGATGTTTCCAGACTAGATGAGAATGAGTACTGGTTAGACAGAGGGGGAAGTGCTCTTGGCCAGCAAGGCATGCAAGACAGGATGTCAGGCAGGGGAGTCAAAGGGATCGGGGACTAGTATAAAGTCACAGATGGCTCAGTATGATGTACCTACCTCATGCAGGGATGTGCCAGTTGGGCATGGGGAGATAAAAGCATGGGGCCTGTGGTTTGGTGCAGCAGAGGAGTCTTGGCACAGAGAGGAGAATTGTTGCTACTGCTCCTTTTGCCCTTCCTTCCTTCCCTTGACCTCAAGGATTGGCCCTCTGAGGAGGCTGCTCTTAGTGTACACCTCCTGGGTAACAGGCACAACTCAGGTTTCCAGCATCCAGTTCTATCTTCACCTTCTCCAATCTTGTGGCAGGTAAAGAAAGAGCAATTCCAAGATTAAACTTGCTGGTTTCAGGAAGGAAATGTGAAAATTCACATTACAGCATTGACTACAGCAGTGACATCAACAGAATGAGCAGCATTAGGCCAGTGACCCTAATAAATAATATGGGAATCCCAGAAAGTCATGGGACCTAGTGCTGACCAGAATAGAAGTGATGTTGTGAGAGAGTGCAATGTTTCCAGAAAACCTCAAGGGTGCAGATGCCAGATATTTCTCAGACTAATTAAATATTAAATTTTCAACACATTTTTAACAGTGTTGAAAATGATGCAGACCTCTTCAATCTCCGAAGAGATCAGAGGGTTTGGATGGGAAGAATCTGATGAACTGAAGAAGTTTGGATATAACAAGTGTTCACTGCAGTTCCCACAAGGCAGAGAGGGAATGTCCTGTTTGGGAACCAAACCCTCAGAGCCCCAAAGAAAACCATCATCTTAGGTTCTGCATCTGCAAAGAGGACTGGGAGAATGCCCTGCTCAGCACTCAGAGCATCAGTTTGTGATGTGAGCCACTCTACTGGCTCTTCACTGGGGAGTAAGTATCAGGAAGTCAGTCTACTCCTGTGGTGCTAACAGCCTTCTAACAGGACACTTGTTGAGAGCAGTGTGGCCTTCATACGGTCACATCCATGCTCCTCATGCTGCAAACTCCATCTTGCCGAGGGAGGCCGCCCCCGTCTTGGCTGCTGGGGAGGAGGCCGAGGTGAGTGAGCAATTTTCCTTTATGGGCGACTGTATTTACAAAGGGTAATTTCAGTCATCCACTTTGTATGATTTCATTGTGTACTCTTTTCATAATTTCCTTTAAATTATAACCAAATTATCCATGCAAAGAGTATAAAAACAATCCATGTCTGTTAAGGCAAACAGCCAAATTACTTCTCTAGTCTCAAAACCCATTCCTCCTTCCTCAGAATTTTCTGCATTGGCAAATTCTTGGGGGTACATATTTCTGTTTGTAAATACAAGCATTCTCTAGTTTCATCCATGCCACATCCTATCCCATATGAGAAACATATTGGAGTACAACTTAAGAATATAAATAAAATTTCTAACTTCTTAAAACACTTGAGAGTAGAAGTATATCATGTAATTATGAAAGGATCATTTCTGATTTAAAATTACAACAAAAATTGGAGTTAAGTAGAAAGCAGGCCACTATAGTTCAGTGGCTGTTAAACTTGAATCCACATCAGATTCAGGTGAAGAAAATGAAAAAATATCAATGGTTGGGGTGCCTTAAAAGAAATGGCTACAATAATTGGGAGCATTATTTTTTAAATGGTAATTTTTAAAGTGCTTACACAGAATGTAATGGATTGAAGAACCAGTGAAAACAACCAGGATAATTTGAAATAAGTGGAAAGTCCATCCTCACATAAACTAAGAGAAATCTCAAGTTCTGATGCATAAATTAGTGGTAACAAATTGAACACGGATGAGTGTGGAAGAAGACGTGGTTGGAGCAGATCTCAGAACAAACTGTAAGTGCACTTTTCCAAGAGGTGAAAGACATTCTGAATTGCAGAGTCACAGACCCTTCCTTAAAAGATTGGCAACAAGTTGCACAAACTGGACTTGGAGATTCTTTGGAGGTTCACATTCATTACATCCACAGTGTTCTCTCCAGTATGAATGTTGTAATGTTTAATATGATATTCCTCCTGGTTGAAGGCTATTCCACATTCCTTGCATATATAGGGTTTCCTTCCACTATGAATTTTCTCATGGTCAGTGATATTTGATTTGCTATTGAAACCTTTCCCACATTCTTTACAAATATAGGGTTTCTCTCCAGTTTGTCTTCTCTGGTGTGTAATGAGGCTTGATTTCTGTATGAAAGCTTTCCCACATCCATCACCTTCATAGGGTTTCTCTCCAGTATGTATTCTCAGATGGTTAATGAGGTTTTGTTCTGGTTGAAGGCTTTTCAACATTCATTGCATATAAAGGGTTTTAGTCCAGAACGAATGCTCTGATGTTTAATGAACTATTGCTTTTGTCTGAAGGCTTTCCTGCATTCTTTCCATTCATTTTTTTCTCTGTCCACTAAGAGTTTTTTCATGTTCTGTAATATATGATTTGTACCTAAAGGCTTTTTCACATGCCTTACAGGCATAAGTTTTCTTTGCAGTAGGAAAGCTCTTGTATCTGAGAATTGATATTTGAATTAAAGCTTACCCATATATATATGATTTCTCTTCAGTAAGAATTTTCTGATGAATAAAGAGGTTTTCTGTCAGGTTGAAAATTTTCCCTCATTTAGTACATTTCTATGACTATTTCCCTGTATGACTTAAAATGAGATGTAATAAATGTAAAGAGCAGACTACATTCAGGACACTCATATGGTTTCTCTCTAGTTTGAATTTTCTCATATTCCATGAGGTTTTGTTTTCAGATGGTAGCATTCCCATATTCATTAAAATACTAAATAATGAATGAATATTTTATGCTCAATGAGATTTAATGACCGGCTGAAGGATTTCAAATATTCATTACATACACTGGGTATTACTTCTGCATGTTTCTTGGATGTGACTCTAGCTTTCCAAAATCATGAAATCCCCAATGGTTTCTCTGAAGGATTAATTCTCAGGTATCTCATGAGGTTGAATTTCCACAAAGCTTCACACTCATTACACTTAAAGGGTGGACTTCCATGTGGGGCAAACTGGCAAAACTCATTGTCTTCATTCTTTTTTCCTTACATAGATTACCTCATGCTTATGTAAGCATGATGCAAATTCCTTCAAAGTGATGGTACATTTATAGAAGTGTTATTTTCAGGAAACAATGCTTTTGGTCAGAGAAAACATTTTCCCAACTTTCTTACATTCTCTGCCTTCATCTTATGTCTTTACTGTAATGGAAGTGGATATAGCTCCACTCACAAGTCTTTTGTTATGTGGTTCTTTCTTCTTCTTAATGTACTATGCTTCTTCATAGTTTGTGGGGTGCAGTGCTTAGAGGGAAATTTATAGCATTGAATTCATTCATAAGAAAAGAGGAATGATCCAATATCAATCATCTAAGCATCCGATTTGGGAAGTGCAACAATATCTCCTTTTTATTTGTTCTCTTATTCATGGCTCTTCTTGCTTAAAATGAAGATCACATCTAGTTTGGTGACTTCATAACTAGGAAATGGGGAAGAGATACAGCTCTTGGTATACGATGGGAATAAATCAACACCCCATAAATCAACCCTGGAACCTTCAGGCTTCTGAAGTGTTAGAAAGGAGCAGCTTCAAAATATGCATGAGTAAGGTGTCCTTAGAACAAAGGCCAAAATGGTAACCCAGGAAAACCTGAATACATTGTTTTGGGATGACTATATTTGTTCAATTTTTGACTTTCTTCTATTTATTTGGATGAGATACACTATTTAATATTCTTTAAAATTTACCAGGAAATTATAACACTTTTGCTTGCCTTTCCAAATCTGCACTTATTATTTGTTATTGACTTGTCAAATAATGCATTTTAAAAATTTTATATCCTGTATTAGTCTGCCAAAGGGGTGCTGATGCAAAATACCAGAAATCTGTTGGTCTTTATAAATGGTATTTATTTGAGGTAGAAGCCTACACTTACCAGGCCATAAAGCATAAATTTCTTCCTTCACCAAATTCAGTTACCCTGTCTTGGAACAAGAGAGTTGCTTACATTTGCTATGGTTCAGGCTTCTCGGGTTCCTCTCTACCCAGGGATGCTTTCCTCTCTGGGCTCAGCTCCTGTTTCCTCCACAAGGTCAGCTGTAGATTATGAAGCTCTCTAAGCTTTGCCTCTCTCCACAAGGCCAGCTGTGAACTGTCATGTGAATATCTTGTCTCTTTTCTCCAAGCCCTTCTGTACTTGCTCATCAGAACTCCAACATCGAAAACTACTCTGACCCTGTCCTTTTCCATGTCTTTTTATGTTTGAGACCCCATGCACCAAGGGACAGGCCTCAACACCCTAATGACTGTGGCTCCTTATCATAACTCAATCATGCTCAGATTAACGGACCAGTTTACAAACATTATCCAATATCTATTTTTGGAATTCATAAGGATATCAAATGCTACATATCCATTTACCCATCTTATGCTATATATTATTTTGTGGTGTATTTTAACCTTTATTGATGACCTAGGCCACGGATATCATTATTACTTTATCCTTTCAATAGTCATTTAGATATATAAGTTTAATTAACAGATAATGTTATTCAATCGATCCTGAATCTTGAACCTTCTGGGGTTATTTTCTTCCTACCTGAAGAATATTCTTTTACATTTCTTTTAAAGTGAGTTGCTGCCAGAAAACTTTATTATTTTGTATTCATTTGTAAAAGCATTTTTTTTTACTTCTTCCTGAAGGATTGAGATCAATTACATCTCAGGCCTCTATGACCTCCACTGTTTTTAAGAGCACCCTATAAGGCTTTATGTCCAATAAAGGCAAATTGAAGAACTTTACAGGATTATATAAAAACATGTCAAAACATTGGGCCTCATACCTATAATATGAATCTTCTTGCAGCTACTGTAAAGGGACATCGCCCTATAATTAATTATTTAGATTGCTTTAAATGTGGGAAACCAGGTGATATGAAAAAATATTGCCAAGCCAAAATTGTGTAAGAGCTCCATTTAGCAACAATAATAAATCAATACCAAGTCGTGTGTGTCCGAAATACCAAAAAGGGTTACAATGGGCCAAGGAATGGCATCCTAAATATCGTAAAAATGATAGTCTCATTAATAAGTTGGGAAACTTCCAAGCGGACCTTGTTCAAGGTCCTCAGACAAAAAAATATGAGCACATTACCCAGCCTTGCTTAAATTTACCTAGTCAGCAACAGAGCAGTTCACTCTGGCCTGTAACAGAACTTAAGGCAGTTACCAAAAGCAGTACAGCTGTTGATCCTTCCTCAGATGAAACTAAGTTTATTATACTTCACTGAGTATACTCAAAATTAAGAACAGGAATTAAAAGGCCTATCCCAGAAATCTGAACTTTTGAGCCTAAGTGTACTCCTAAAAAGTAATAATGCAAAATATACTTATTGCCCATGGACTATGGAACTTGTGGAGTTTGTGGAATCCAGGGGGACCGAGGAGCCCATGGAGACTGTGGAGTCCAAGGAGGAAGTTGGAGCCTTTGCAATACTGTGTAGGACAGGGAGAATGTGAAGACTGTGAGAATAGAGAGGCCTGTGGAATCCATGGATCTGATGCTACCCATTTGGCTGTAAAACCATGGAGGCCTGTGAAGCCAGTGCAGGCAACTAGAGTTCATTTACTCTTGTGGACCTGGTGCTGCCTGTGGATAGCAGAGATCCTGTGGAATCTGTGGAGGCTTTATATGCCAGTGGTGATTGTGGGGCCTTTGGAGCCTGTGGAGACCCTTGAAGCCTGTGGAGTTTGTGGAATACATGAAGATCAAAGAGCCCACGGAGATTGTGGAGCCCAAGGGGGCCTGTGGAGTCTCTGCAGCCCATGGAAGCTTTTGGATCCTATCAGGACCCTAGAGGCAATTCACACATGTGGATATTTTGCTGCCTTTTGAGACCATAGAATCCATGGTGACTAGAGGCTCTATAGGCCAGTGGAGCCTGTGGGGCATTTCGAGCCTGTGGAGGCCCATGAAGCCCTTGGAGCCTGTGGAAGCCATGGAACCTATGCAGACCTGTGGAGCCCATGGAGCACATGGAGACTGTAGAGGCCTGTGGAGCAGGTGAATGCCTGTGGAGCTGGTTGAGTCCTTGGAGCCCATGAAGTCTGTCAAGACCATGCAGTTCACAAAGCCTGTGGAGCCCTTGATGTTTGTGCAGCTCCAGGGAGCTTGTGGAGCCTGTAAAAACCTGTGGATCTTGTGGCTCTCATTGAACCCATGGAGCCCATGGAGCCTGTTGAGGTATGGAGCCCAACAACAGTAAAGGGAATGTGAAGCCTATTAAGTACCTGTAGACCGATGACACCTGTGGAGCCCATGTAGAATATTGAGCCTGTGGAGGCTGCTGTGCCCATTGAGGCCTGTGGATCCTATACAGGCCTTAGATCCAGTGGATTCTGTTGAGCCAATGGAGCTGGTGGAGCCCCTGGAGCCCGTGTAACCCCTGGAGCCCATGGAGTTCATGGATAATGTGTAGGCCAGTGCAACCTATGCAAACTTTAAAGATCATGGACTTTGGAGCTGGTGGAGTTTGTGGAATCCAGGGAGACCAATGAGCCCTTAGAGACTGTGGAATCCAAGGAGGCATGTGGAGACTTTACAGTCTCATGAAGGACCGGGAGAATGTGAAGTCTGTGAGATTATAGAGGTCTGTGGAATTCATGGAGCTGATGGAGCTCCTGGAGGCAGTGAAAGCTGTGGAAGCCTGTGGAGTCTGTGCAGGCCTCAGGATCCTGTGGAGCCAATGTTACCTCTGCAGTCCTGTGGTGCATGTGGAGCCCATAGAGGCCTGTGGCGCCTCTACAGGCTTATAAACCTCATGGAGACTATGGCAAATGTGCAGGCATGTGGAACATGTGGATGCTGTGCAGACCCTAGAACTCATGGAGCCCATGGATCACATGGAGACTGCGGATCCTGCAGAGCCTGTATATCTTTAGAGACAATGGAGTCTGTGGAGACTGTAGAGTCTGTGGAGTCAGTGGAGAATTTGGAGAAAGTGCATACCCTGTTTAGCCCATGGATACCAGGGAGATTGTGGAGTTCGTGGAGTCTATGGAGCCTGTGCATACCCATGTAGCCTGTGGAGCATGTGTAGTCCATCGAGGCTGTGGAGTCTGTTAAGCTTGTTGACCCTGTGCCTACCCATGTAGCCTGTGGAGAACATGGAGCCCATGGAGGTTGTGGTTTCAGTGAACCCTGTGGAGGCCTGTGGACACTATGTGGGCACCTAGTTTTCATTGGCACTTCTGGAGCCTGTGCTGCCATTGGAGAACATAGATTCCATGGAAACTGTGGAGGAGTTATAAGCCAGTGGTGACTGTGGGGCGTTTGGAGCCTGTGGAGGCCCATGAAGCCTATGGAGTTTGTGGAAGCCATGGAGATCGAGGTGTCCATGGAAATTGTGAAGCCCAAGGGGGCCTTTGGTGTCTGTGTAGCCTGTGGAAGCCTTTGGAGCCTATCAGGACCCTAGAGGTCAATCACACATGTGGAGATTTTGCTGCCTGTGGACACCATAGAATCTATGGAGACGGGAGGCTCTGTAGGCCATTGGAGCCTGTGGGGCATTTGGAGTCTGTGGAGGTCCATGAAGCCCTTGGAGCCGGTGGAAACCCTGGAACCTTTGCAGACTTGTGGAGACTGTGGAGCCCATGGAGACTGTAGAGGCCTGTGAAGCTTGTGAATGCCTGTGGAGCTGGTTGAGGACTTGGAGCCCATGAAATCTGTCAAGACTGTGGCGTTCACAAAGCCCGTCAAGACCAGTGAGCCCATGGGGCTTGTGGATACTATGTAAGCCAGTGGACACTATGCAAACTTTGAAGCCCATTGACCCTGGAGCTGGTGTAGTTTGTGGAAGCCCTGGATAGCGAGGAGCCCATGGAGACTGTGGAATCCGAGGAGGCATGTGGAGCCTTTGCAGTCCCATGAAGGACAGGGAGATTGTGAAATCTTTGAGAATATAGAGGCCTGTGGAACCCATGGAGTTGATGGAGCACAAGGAGGCTGTGAAACCAGTGGAGGCCTGTGGAGCCTGTGCAAGCCTGAGGACACAGTGGAGCCCATGGTACCTATTCAGGCATGGTGTGTCTGTGGAGCCCATGGAGGTTTGTGGAAGCTGTATATGTCTATAGACCCCATGTAGCATATTACAACTGTGAAGGCTTGTGCAACATGTGCAGCCTGTGGAGCCTCTGGAGCTCATGGAGCCCATGGGAACCATGGAGCCTGAGGAGCCTGCAGAGAATGTGTATTTCTAGAGCCCATGGAGCCCGTGAAGCCAATGGAGATCATGGAGCTCATAGATGCTGTGTAGGGATGTGAAACATGTGCAACCTGTGAAGCTCTGGAGTCCCTGAAGCTTGTGAAGTTTGTGAAGCCATGGAGACCAAGGAGACCATGGACACTGTGGAGCCCAAGGAGACCAGTGGAGCTTGTGCAGTCTGGTAAAGGACAGGGACACTGAGAATATAGAGGCCTGTGGAACCCATCAAGTTGATGAAGCACATGGTGGTTCTGAAAGACGTGGAGGTCTGTGGAGCCTCTGCAGACCTGAGGGCCCTGTTGATACCATGTAACTTCTGCAAGCCTGGGGAGACTGTGAATCCCATGGAGGTGCAGAGCCTGTATAGTCCTATAGAACCCATGGAGCCTATGGTAACTGTGCATGTCTGTGGAACATATGGAGCCTGTAAAGCCACTGGAGCTCATGGAGTCTATGGAACCCATGGAACCTGTGGCAACTGCAGAAGCTGTACATCTCATGGAAGCAATGGAGACTGTGCAAGCTCCTGGTGCTTGGAGAGCTTGTTGAGGCCATGGAAGCATGTGGATACCATGGAGAACATGGAATCTATGTAAGCCCATGAAGCCTGTGGAGGCTGTAGAGTCAGAAGATGTTGAGGATGATGTGGAGGCCTGAGGGTTCTGGGGTGCCCATGTTGGGCCATGGAGATTGAGAGGCCT
>JAKSZT010053873.1:218966-230350 GCA_026826555.1 Tolypeutes matacus
CATATTGAATTCTGTGGAGTCTGTGGTGCCCATTGAGGCATGTGGAGCCTGTAGAGACCTTAGAGCTGGTGGATTATGTGGAGCTGATGGAGCTGGTAGAGTCCACAGAGCTCTAAAGGCCTGTAGAGCCCCTGTAACCCATGGAGTCTTATGCACCCATGGGGTTCGTGGATAGTGTGTAGTCCAGTGGAACCTGTGCAATCTGTGAAGCCCATTGACTCAGGAGCTTGTGGAGTTTGTGGAAGCCATGGAGACCGAGGAACCCATGGAGACTGTGGAATCCAAGGAGGCACGTGAAGCCTTTGCAATCCCATGAAGGACAGGGAGTGTGTGAAGTCTGTGAGAATATAGAGGACTGTGGAACCCATGAAGCTGATGGAGCCCATGGAGGCTGTGAAACACGTGGAGGCCTGTGGAGCCTATGGAAGCCTGAGGACACTGTGGAGTCCATGGTACCTCTGCAGGCATGGTGAGTCTGTGAAGCCCATGGAAGACTCTGGAAACTGTAAAGGCCTATAGACCCCATGTGGCATATGGCAACTGAGCAGTCCTGTGCAACTTGTGCAGCCTGTGGAGCCCGTGGAGCTCATGGATCCCATGGAAACCATGGAGCCTGTGCAGCCTACAGAGTCTGTATATCTGTAGAGCCCATTATGCCATTGGAGGCCATGGAGCTCTTGGTGCTCATGGATGTTTTTTAGGAAAGTAGAACCTGTGCAACATGTTAATCTCTTGGAGTCCATGGAGGTGGTTTAGTTTGTGGAAGCCACGGAGACCGAGGAGACCATGGACACTGTGGAGCCCAAGGAGGCCAGTGGAGCCTGTGCAGTCCGGTGAAGTACAGGGAGACTGTGAGGACTGTGAGAATATAGAGACCTGCAGTCTGGTGAATGACATGTTAAAGACATGTAGTCCTTTGACATCTGTGGAGACCATGGAGCCTGTTGAGCCTTTGGGGACTGCAGCGTCCATTGAGACCTGTGGTCCCT
Source organism: Tolypeutes matacus (assembly GCA_026826555.1). NCBI lineage: Eukaryota > Metazoa > Chordata > Mammalia > Cingulata > Chlamyphoridae > Tolypeutes > Tolypeutes matacus. The sequence continues at coordinate 219,956 of JAKSZT010053873.1, forward strand.
GTACAGGCCATAGATCCTGTGGATTATGTGGGGCCAATGGATATTCTGAAGCCCATGGAGTGGTAAAGGAGTGTAGAGCTCATGGAGCCCATGGAGACCAGGGAGTCCATGGAGCACATGAATACTGTGTAGGCCAGTGGAACCTGTGCAAACTGTGAAGCCCATGGAGTCCATGGAGCTGCTGGAGTTTGTGGATTCCATGGAGATCCAGGAGCCCATGGAAATTCTGGAGCCCAAAGAGCCCTGTGGAACCTGTGCAGTCCTATGAAGGTCAGGGAGCCTGTGAATTCTGTGAATATATAGAGTTCTGTGGAACCCATGGAGCTGATGGACCCCATGGAGGCTTTTGGAGCCTATTAGTTCCCTAGAGGCCATTCACACATGTGGAGCTTTTGCTGCCTTTGGAGACCATAGAATCCATGGAGACTGGAGGCTCTGTAGGCCAGTCGAGCCTGTGGGACATTTGGAGCCTGTGGAGGCCCATGAAGTCCTTGGAGCCTGTGGAACCCATGAAACCTATGCAGAACTCTGGAGCCCTTGAATCCCATGGCGATTGTAGAGGCTTGTGGAGCATGTGAAAGCTGTGGAGTTGTTTGAGGACTTGGAGCTCATGAAGTCAGTCAAGATCATGGAGTTCACAAAGGCCATGGAGCCCTTGATGCTTGTACAGCTCCAGGAAGATTGTGGAGCCTGTAAATGCCTGTGGATCCTGTGGAGCTCGTCAGGACCATGGAGCCCATGGAGCCTTTGGAGTTATGGTGCCCAAGTACACCACAGAGAATGTGGAGCCTGTTAAGTACATGTAGCTCATTTACACCATAGAGACCTGCGGAGCCTCTACAGGCTTATAGACCCTATGGAGCCTACGGCTAGTGTGCAGGCATGTGGAACATGTGGATACTGAGGAGGTTCAGGAGATCATGTGTCCCATGGAACACATGGAGCCTGCAGAGAGGGCAGAGCCTGTATATCTGTAGAGACAATGGAGCCTGTGGAGCCTGCAGAGACTGTGGTGTCAGTGAAGAATTTGGAGACTGTGCATACCCATGGAGCCTGTGGAGCACATGGATTCCAGGGAGAATGTGGGGTTTATGGAGCCTATGTAGCCTGTGGAGCAGTTGGAGCCAATGGAGGGTATGGAGTCCATTAAGACTGTGGCGCCTTTGCATACCCATGTAGCCTGTTGAGGCCCATGAAGCCCTTGGCACCTGTGGAACCCATGGAACCTAGGCCGACCTGTGGAGACCGTGGAGCCCATGAAGTCCGTAAAGACCATTCAGTTCACAAAGCCTGTGGAGCCCTTGATGCTTGTGCATCCCAATGGAACTTGTGGAGCCTCTACAGGCCTATGGATCCTGTGGGGATCATCGAGCCCATGGGTCCCATGCAGCCTATTGAGGTTTGGAGCCCAAGGAAATTACAGAAAATGTGGAGCCTGTTAAATACATGTAGTCCATTGACACCTGTGGAGCTCATGGAGCATATTGAGCCTGTGGAGACTGCCGTGGCCATTGAGCCCGGTGGAGATGGTACAGACCTTAAAGCTGGTGGATCCTGTGGAGATGATGGAGCTGGTGGAGCTCATGGAGTCGTAAAGTGCTGTAGAACCTCTGGAACCCCTGGAGACCATGGAGCCAATGGAGGTCGTGGATAATGTGTTGGCCAGTGGAACCTGTGAAATCTGTGAAGAACATGGACTGTGGTTCTGCTGGAATTTTTGGAAGCCAGGAGACTGAGGAGCCCATGGAGACTGTGGAATCCAAGGAGGCATGTGGAGCCTTTGCAGACCCATGAAGTAGAGGGAGATTTTGAAGTCTGTGAGAATATGGAGGCCTGCAAAACTCATGCAGCTGATGGAGCCCATGGAGGCTGTGGAATAAATGTTGGCTTGTGGAGCCTGTGCAGGCCTCAGGACCCTGTGGAGCCCATGGTACCTCTGAAGGACTGGGGACACTGTGGAGCCCATGGAGACCTCCGGATCCTCAAAAGGCTTATAGATACTTTGGAGCCTATGTCATCACTGCAGGCATGCTGACTATGTGGATCCTGTGGTGCCACTGGAGTGCATGAAGCCCACGGACGCCTGTAGAGCTCATGCATATCCTTGGAGACTTTGGAGCTTGTGGACCCTGTGGAAGCCTGTGGAACCCTTGGAGCCAATGAAGGCTTGTGGAGCCTGTGGAACATGTGGAGCCTATTCAGTCTATTAAGATGAAGGAACACATAAAGGCCATGGAGCCTGTGGAACCTGTGGAGACTGTGAAGCCTGTGTATCCCTTGGAACCTGTATAAACTGTGGAATCCATGGAGCCTGTGGAGCCTGGGGATTCCTGCAGAGTTTTGCAGGGTCATGGAGACTGTGGAGCCTATGGAACCTGTGGAGACTTTCAAACGCTTGGAGGCCTGTGGAGGCTGTGTAGGACCATGTATCCTATGGACACCGTAGAAATTTTGGAGCCTGTGGAGCTCGAGGAGTCAGTGGAGAATGATGAGCCTGTGCATACCCATGGAGCCTAAGGAGTATGTGGAGACCTTGGAGACCATGTAACCCAAGGAGATCAGGGATTTCATGGAGTCCTGGCTATCTCTCGAGTCCATGGAGCCTGTGAAGACAGTTGAGGCCTGTGGAACCTGTGGATCTTATGGCGTCCATGGAGCCTATAGTAGTATGGAGATTGAGGAGATTGTGGAGACTATGGATCCAATGGAATGTTTTTAGATAATTGATGCCTGTGGAGCCCATGGAACCTGTAGAGTTCTTCGTGACTGTGGAGGACTGCAGAGCCTACGAAGGGCCCTCCCTGGAGGCCAGTGACACCTGTGGAGTATGTGCTGCCTGTTCAGAACATAGAGCCCATGTAGGCTGTGGAGGATAATGGGGCCAGTGGAGCCTGTGGTTCCTTTGCAGCCTGTGGAGGCCCATGAAAACAGTGGAAACTGTGTAACCCATGGAGACTATGCAGTCCTGCGCAGCCTGTAGAGCCCATGGAGCCTGTAGAGGCCTGTGGAGCCTGTGCAGTCCTGTGGAGCTGTTTGAGGCCATGGAGACCATGAAGTCTATGGAGATCTTGGAGTTCAAAAATCCCATGGATCCAATGGAGTCTGTGCAGGCCCAGGGAGCCTATGGAACCTATATAGTCCTGTGGATCCTGTGAAGCTCATCGAGTCCATGGGGCTCATAGAGCCTTTTGAGTTGTGGAGCCCAAGGACACAGAGAATGTGGGGCCTGTTGTGTGCATGTAGCCCATGGACAACAGTGGAGCCCATGGAGCCTGTAGAACCTGTGGAGACGGTGGAGCCTGTTGAGGACTCTGGAGCCTGTACATTGTCAGGGAACCTGTGATGCCTGTGGAGCCAAGGGTGCAGGCGGAGCCCATGAAGTCATAGAGGACTGTGCAGCCCAAGGTCCATGTTGAGCCCATGGAACCAATGGATCTCTTGGATGCTGTGAATGTCCATGTAACCTGTGCAAACTGTGAAGCCCATGGAGTCCATGGAGCTGATGGAGCTTGTGAAACCATGGAGACCGAGGAACCCATGGAGACTATGTAGCTCAAGGAGCCTGTGGAGCCTGTTCAGGCCTGTGAAGGACAGGGAGACTATGAAGCCTGTGAGAATGTAGAGGCCTGTGGAACCCATGGAGCTAATGGAGCCCATGAAGGCTGTGAAACCCATGGAGGCTTGCAGAGCCTATGCAGGCATGAGGATCCTGTGGATCCCATTGTGATTCTGCAGGCCTGGAGAGCCAGTGGAGCCAATGGAGGACTGTGTAGCCTGTGCAAGCCTATAGACCCATGGAGCCCGTGGTACCTTTGAAGGCCTGTGGAACATGTGGAGCCTGTGGAGCCGCTGGAGCTCATGGAGCCCATGGATCCCAAGGAGGCTATGCAAGCTGCAAAACCTGTATATGTCATGGAGGACATGGAGCCTGTGCAGACACATGGTGTTAAAATATATGTTGAGCTCATGGAGGCATTGGTGCCCATGGAGCCCAGGAACATTATGTTGGCCTATGGAAACTGTGGAGGCTGTGGAAGCTGAGGAGCCTCAGGGTTATGTGGAGGCCTATGGAGTCTGTGAAGAATTGAAAGACTGTGGAGACTTTGCAGGTATATAGAAGCCATGGAGGACTTGGAGGCCATGGAGCCCATGAACCATGTATTGCCCATGGATACCTGTGCATTCTCTGCAGGCCCATGGATTTGTAACTCCAAGCAAGGGCATAGCTGCCAATGAAATGAGTATAATGCTTAATTTTGAAAACTGAAAAATCAATACATTGGCATAGCATAAGGTAAAAACAATGTATTGATATGCATTGTGAGTGAAGGCAAGTGCAGAGCAGCCAAACAAACTAGCATATTTCTTACTTTTCAAACTTGAAGTACCTCCTGCATTCATAGACAGTTAGGTGAAATCAGTGTCTTGAAGTTGATTCAAAGGGAATACACGTGCAAAACAGCCAATGAAACAAGTTTATTTATTGGTTCTCTAAACAGAAAAACCAATTGCATTAAGTGAGCATTAGGGAAAAGCAGTGCTTTGAAGTAGATTGTAAGTGAAAACACGTGCATAGCAGCAAAAGAACCTAGAATATTATGTACATGTCCAAAGTGAAGAAACTGCAACATTGGCTTAGAAAAGGCAGTGTTTTGACATTAGTTGTAAGTGAAAGCAAATGCATAGTAGGCAAAAAAAGTATCTTATTTACTTTACAAATGTGAACAACCTATGCTTTGGCAGAGCATTAGGTTAAAGAAGGGTTCATGACATTGGTCGTGAGTGAAAGCAAGTGCATAGCAGCCAAGCAAACAAGTATCTTACTTACCTTTCAAAATTGAAGTAACTCCTGAATTCTCAGAGAGTTAGGTGAAATCAGAGTCTTGAAGTTGATTGTAAGTGAAAACACTTGCAAAGCAGAGAATGAAATAAGTTTTGTTATTGTTTTTCTAAACTGAAGAAATGACTGCATTCCTATAGCACTCAGAAAAGCAGTGCTTTGAAGTTGATTGTAAGTGAAAACATGTGCTTAGCAGCCAAAGAAACTAGAAACTTACTTAGACTTCAAAAGTGAAAGCACTGCAGCATTGGCATAGAAAAAGCAGTGTTTTGAAATTGGTTGTAACTGAAAAGAAGTACATAGCAGTCAAGGAAAGAAGTATATTATTTACTTCACAAAAGTGAAGAACCTCTGCATTCACAGTGTAGTAGGTAAATGCAGGGATCTGACATTGTGAGTGAAAGCAAGTGCATGGCAGTCAGGGAAACAAGTATCTTACTTACCTTTCAAAGAGGAAGTACCTCCTGCATTCTCAGAGTGTTAGGTAAAACAGTGTTTTCAAGGTGATCGTAAGTGAAACAACATGCATAACAGCAAATGAAACACAAATCTTACTTAGATTCCAAAAGTGAAGAAACTACTGCATTGGCATAGTGTTATGTAAAAGCGGTGTTTTGACATTGGTGGTAAGTGAAAACAAGGGCATAGCAAGCAAAGAAAGAAGTATGTTTCCTACTTTAAAAATGTGAAGAAAATCCTGGATCCACAGAGCTGTAAGTTAAAACGAGGATTTTGAAGTTGATTGTAACTCCAAGAAGTGCAAAGCTGCCAATGAAATGAGTATCCTACTTAAAATTGAAAACAAAAGAAACCACTGCATTGGCATAGCATTAGATAAAAGCAGTGTTTTGACATTGAATGTGAGTGAAAGCAAATGCACAGCAGCCTCACTAACAAGTATTTACTTTCCTTTCAAACTTGAAGTGCCTCCTGCATTCACAGAGAGATAGGTGAAAGCAGTGTCAAGTTCATTGTAAGTTAAAACACGTGCATAGCAGCAAAAAAACTAGAATCTTACATAGATTTGTAAAGTGAAGAAATTGCAGCATTGGCATAGAAAAAGGAATTTTTTGATATTGCTTGTACGTGAAAACAAGTGCATATCAGCTAAAGAAATAAGTATCTTATTTACTTTACAAATGTGAAGAACTTCTGCATTAGCATAGCTTTAGGTAAAAGCAGGGCTTTGACATTGTGAGTGAAAGCAAGTGCATAATAGCCAAGGAAACAAGTATCTTACTTACATTTCAAAGTTGAAGTACTGACTACATTCACAGAGTGTTAAGTAAAACCAGTGTTTTGAAGGTGATGATAAGTGAAAATATATGAATAGCAGCAAAGGAAACACAAAACTTAATTAGATTTCAAAAGTGAAGAAACTACCGCACTGGTATAGCATTAGGTAAAAGTGGTGTTTTGACATTGGTGGTAAGTGAAAACAAGGTCATTGCAGCCAAGGAAACTAGTATGTTTATTACTTTACAAGCGTAAAGAACTTCCTGAATTCACAGAGCTTTAGGCTAAAACCAGGATTTTGAAGTTGATTGTAATTCCAAGAGTAGCATAGCTGCCAATGAAATGAGTATCCTACTTAGGTTTGAAAATGGAAGAAACCACTGCATTGCCATAGCATTAGGTAAAAGCAGGGTTTTGTCATTGATTGTGAGTGAAAGCAAGTGAACAACAGCCAAACGGAACAGTATATTACTAACCTTTCCAACTAGAAGTACTTCCTGCATTCACTGAGCATTAGGTAAAGGCAGTGCTTTGAAGTTGATTGTAAGTGACAACACATGCATAGCAGCAAAAGAAACTAAAATTTTACTTAGATTTCAAAAGTGAAGAAATTGCCACATTGACATAGAAAAAACACTGTCTTGACCTTGCTTGTAAGTAAAACCATATGCAAAGCAGCCAATGAAACAAGTTTCTTTATTGGTTCTCTAAACTGAAGAACTGACTGCATTCACTGAGCATTAGGGGAAAAGAATGCTTTGAAGTTCATTGTAAGTGAAACCCCATGCATAGAAGCAAAAGAAACTAGAATCTTCCTTAGATTGCAAAGTGAAGACACCGCTGCATTGCCATAGGAAAAGCAGTGTTTTGACATTGGTTGTATGTGAAAACAAGTGCATACCAGGAAAGGAAAGAAATATCTTATTTACTTTAGAAAAGTGAAGAAATTCTTCATTGGCAGAGCATTAGGTAAAAGCCAGGTTTTGACATTGTGAGTGAATGCAATTGCAAAGCAGCCAGGGAAACAAGTATCTTACTTACCTTTCAAAGATGAAGTACCTCCTGCATTCAGAGTGTTAGGTAAAACCAGTGGTTTTAAGGTGATTGTTAGTGAAAACCCATGCATAGCAGCAAATTAAACACAAATCTTACTTAGATGTCTAAAGTGAAGAAACTACTAATTGGCATAGTGTTAGGTGAAAGCATCATTTTGACTTTGCTTGTAAGTGAAAACAAGGGCATAGCAGCCACGGAAACAAATATCTTTCTTACTTTACAAACATGAAGAACCTCCTGGATTCACAGTTTTCAGTTAAAACCAGGATTGTGAAGTTGATTGTAACTCCAAGCAAGCGCATAGATGCCAATGAAATGAGTATCCTGCTTAGGTTTGAAAACTGAGGAAACCACTGCATTGACATAGCATTCGGTAAAAGCAGTGTTTTGACATTGATTGTGAGTGAAAGGAAGTGCATAGCAGCCAAAAAAAATCTTACCTCCTTTTCAAATTTGAAGTACCTCCTGCATTCACAGAGAGTTAGGTGAAACCAGTGTGTTGAAGTTCATTGTAAGTGAAAACACATGCAAAGGAGGCAATGAAACAAGTTTCTTTATTGGTTCTCTAAACTGAAGAACAGAGAGCATTCACCGAGTGATAGGGATAGGCAGTGCTTTATGATGATTGTAAGTGAAAACAAGTGCATAGCTGCAAAAGAAAGTAGAATCCTCCTTAGATTTTAAAAGTGAATCAACTGCTGCATTGGCAGAGAAAAAGAAACGTTTTGACATTGGTTGTATGTGAAAACAAGTGCAAAGCAGCCAAATAAAGAAATATAGTGTTTACTTTACACAAGTGAAAAACCTATGCAAAGCATTTGGTAAAAGCAGAATTTGTCATTGTGAGTGAAAGTATTTGCATAGCAGCCATTGAAACAAGTATCTTCCTTACCTTTCAAACCTGAAGTACCTACTGCATTCACAGAGTGTTAGGTAAAACCAATGGTTTGAAGGTGATTGTTAGTGAAATAACACGCATAGCAGCAATGGAAACACAAATCTTACTTAGATTTAAAAAGTGAAGAAACTACTGCATTGGCATAGCATTAGGCAAAAGCATCATTTTGACTTTGGTTGTAAGTGAAAACAAGGGCATAGCAGCCAATGTATCAAGTACCTTTCTTAGATTACAAATGTGAAGAACCTCCTGGATTGACAGAGCTTCATGTTAAAACCAGGATTTTGAACTTGATTGTAACTCCAAGGAATGGCATAGCTGCAAATGAAATGAATATCCTGCTTAGATTTGAAATCTGAAAAAACCACTGCATTGTCATAACATTAGGTAAAAGCATTGTTTTTTTTTTTTTGTTTTTTTTTTTATTATGGGTAAAAATCAAAATTCTCACAATACATACAAACATTTGTAAAATGATATATAAATATATATGCATATATGTGTATTTGCTTACAAAAATGTTATTTTATATATATATATATACATATATTTTAAGAGGTGCTTAGATTACCTAAAATATTATACGGAACCCACTCGGATTCCCATGTTGCCCACCTCCCACACCTCCCACCACATCCAACACAAACATCTCCCATAGTGTGGCCCACCAACCTCAATGAACTTACACATCCTGGAGCCTTGCCACCAACCGTAGACCACAGTTCACACTGTAGACCACACTCTCTCCCACTCAGTTCTGAGTGGTGTGTGCTGATTTAAAATGGCCTACATCCATTGCCACAACAGTACTCAGGACAACCTCCAACTCCCAAAGAAGCCCCTGTATTTCAACTGCTCATCCCCTCCCTACCCAAAAACTGTCAAGTGGCCACTGGCTCCACCTCATTGTTATAATTTCTTGCATTGCAAGAATCACCATATGTGAGCAAGAGAATACCATCAAGTCCACTCTAGTCCATAGTTCTTCCCCCAATCCAGAGGCGACTGGGATGGTGATGTCCACTCCAACTCGAAGTGAGAGAGGGCTTATATCCCATGGATATGGTGGGTGGGATGATCCTGCCTGCAGATGCAGGCCCTCTCCATTCCCTGGGATGGCCATTTCCCATCGTTGTCTCCTCACCAGGTGACTTGGATGAGTCCATTGAGCTGTAGGGTAGGAGTTGCAGCTCCACCTAGATTTCATGCATACCTGGCACATAGGTAGGTGGGAGGCTCCAGTCTCTGGAAGTATACCTAAGAAACTCCAGCATCACATGTAGGTTTGAATAGAAGGGACTGGTGAACCATGTACAGGGAGGACTTATTTGAGTCTAATTCTGTCACTCTCAGGAGCACAGATTACAAAATAGAACCCACTGATAAGGCATCAGTCTCTGGGGCTATCCCCCCTTATATAAGACCAGGGTGTCTCTGGAGCTCTCAGGAACCCCACTGAGTGGGGTGATAGGCACTTAGATGTTCTATGAGCTCCTACTGAGGTGTGCATAAGAGTTACCTCTGGGATGACCTCCCGACTCTCTTTGAAGTCTCTTAGCCACTTGAACTCATTTGCCTTTACCGTTTCCCCCTTTTATTCAAGGTCTTTTTCCAGTTGTGTTGCCAGTTGGCACTTGGGAAAAGTTTTCAATTAGCAATAATCGTGCCTCGGATAAACCTCATTGGCTACGATACTGCCACTGCACAAAGCTGCCAGTTGGCACTTGGTATTAATCCCTCGTTGCCAGGGAGGCTCATCCCTAGGAGTCATGTCCCACGTTGGGGGGAAGGTAATGCAATCATATGCTGAGTTTGGCTTAGAGAGAGGCCACATTTGAGCAACAAGGAGGCTCTCAGGTGGCAACCCTTAGGCACCCCACAACTGCAGGCTAAGTCTCATTTACAAGAGCAAAGACTCACAAGGGTAGTCATCAATTAAAAAAAAAAAACACATCAGTGGGTCATCCTATTTTGACAGGCACTGTGCCTACACTCAGAGGACTATTGCTGCTCCCTTGGAGATTGTGGCAGAGCTCTCCAGGCTAGGAATTCAGATTCCCTCATTTATTGTGTGATTATCCACCCATCGTGACCCTGTCCCATCCCCCGATCCTTTGAATGATTTTGTATATCTTTCATGCATATTCGGTTGAACCAATCCCCACGAACCCCCCCCCAGACACCCTCCCCCCAATAATCCCCCGCAGTACCCATTGTAACCCTTCTGTGATCCAAATCCTCCATGAACATTTAGTCCATAAAATAATCAAATACACTTACTAGGAAAAAGAAACAAGTGTGATAAGCTTACATGCAAGAGACAAACATAAGGAAACTCAGGGGGAAAAAAAAAAGAGAGAGAAGG
>JAKSZT010053873.1:230450-294594 GCA_026826555.1 Tolypeutes matacus
AATAAAATATAATTAGTGGATTGGGACATTCAAAAAATGGGCAAAAAAGCAAAGGAAATGCCTTTAAAATATATATATATATATATTCATTTTTTTCCTTTCTCTCTTCCCTTTTCCCCTTTTTCCTTCCCTTTATCACTGTGTTATTGGATGTCTGGTGTGCCATGACACCTACCTCCTCTCAATCCCCATTGTCTCCCAATTTTTCATTTAATTTTCAAAGAAGTTTTAGGTCACAGCAAAGTCACACTCGGAGTGCCGGATACTCCCAGATACCAAACCACCTCCGCTTCCCCACCCCATATTAATTCCCCCTCCTTTTTTTTTTTTTTTGGTTGTTAGCATTGTTATAACTGTTATGCAGATAGGAAATATAGCAACTAAACATTGTCAGTGATTTACAGTATAGTTTACAATTTAGATGATACAGTTAAATAATTTTGATGATATTTACCATGTCCTGTGTCCATTACTGAAAGGTAATGAAAAGCCTTCCCCATGACCACCAAACATCCCATTAGATCTTGACTGTTCCCTTCTCCCCAGCCTCCCAGGGCCCATGATACCCCCCTCTCCTAACCCATGGAATGTCAAGATTCACAGTTGCATGCTCTGGGGATTTGAACCAGCACTTCCTAAACCATCCACCCCCCAGTGTTGTACCACCAAACCCAGGAACACCACCGCTCGTCTGCCCCATCCCCCAACATGCAACCACACTCTATCCCTTTACCATAGATTATGTCCATATGGGAGATGGCTCAAAGCCTGCTCTTCTCTTACTCTCCTTTGTTAACCTATCTTTCAGACAATGGTTCTCAGAGACTGCTCACTTTCCTCAGTTCAGATCAGTGAGGTCATATACTGTTCATCCTTCAGTGCCTGGCTTGCTTCACTCAACATAAGGTCTTCAAGATTCATCCACGTTATTCCATGTGTTAGCACTTTGTTCCTTCTTACCGCTGAGTAATATTCCATTGTATGTATGTGCCACATTTTGCTTATCCATTCGTCTGTTGATGGGCACCGGGGCTGATTCCAACTTTTGGCAATGGTGAACAATGCCGCTATAAACATTGGTGTGCATATATCTGTTTGTATTTTTGTTTTCAGTTCTTCTGGGTATATACCCAGTAGTGGAATTGCTGGATCATACGGAAGATCTATTGCAAGTTTTCTGAGGAACCGCCAAACTGTCCTCCACAGTGGCTGGACCATACCGCAGTCCCACCAGCAGTGGATGAGGGTTCCTATTCCTCCACATCCTCTCCAACATTTAGTGTCTCCTGTTTTTTTAATAGCTGCCATTCTGATGGGTGTAAGATGGTATCTCATTGTAGTTTTGATTTGCATTTCCCTGATAGCAAGTGATGTTGAGCATTTTTTCATGTGCTTTTTAGCCATTTGTATTTCTTCCTTGGAGAAGTGTCTTTTCAGGTCACTTGCCCATTTTTTATATGGGTTGTTTGTCCTTTTATTTTCGAGATGAAGGATTTCTTTATATATGCAGGATATTAGGCTCCTATCAGATACATGGTTGCCGAATATTTTTTCCCATTGGGTAGGTTGCCTTTTTATTTTCTTAATAACATCCTTAGAGGTGCAGAAGTTTTTAATTTTGAGGAGATCCCATTTATCAATTTTTTCTCTTGCTGCTCGTGCTTTGGGTGTGAAATTCATGAAACCATTTCCTATTACAAGGTCCTGTAGATGCTTCCCTACATTATCTTCCAAGGTTTTTATGGTTTTGGCTCTTATATTTAGATCTTTGATCCATCTTGAGTTGATTTTTGTATAAGGTGTGAGATGGTATTCTTCTCTCATTCTTTTGGATATGGATATCCAGTTCTCCAAGCACCACTTGTAAAAGAGGCCACTCTCTCCCAGCTGAGTGGGTTTCGTGGCCTTGTCAAATATCAGATGACTGTATATGCGAGGATCTATATCAGAACTCTCAATCCGGTTCCATTGGTCAGTAGGTCTATCCTTGTGCCAATACCATGCAGTTTTGATCACTGTAGCTTTGTAGTATGTTTTTAAGTCAGGTAATGTGATACCTCCAACTTCATTTTTCTTTTTCAATATATCTTTGGCAATTCGGGGCCTCATACCTCTCCAAATATATTTTGTGGTTAGTTTTTCCAGTTCCTTAAAAAATATAGTGTTGACTTTTATTGGGATTGCATTAAATCTGTAGATTAGTTTGGGTAGGATAGACATCTTGATGATGTTTAATCTTCCCATCCATGAACAGGGAATATTTTTCCATTTATTTAAGTCTTCTTTGATTTCCTTTAACAGTGTTGTGTAGTTTTCTGTATATAAGTCCTTTACATCTTTTTTTTTTTTTTTAAAGATTTTATTTATTTATTCATTTATTCCCCCCCCTTGCTGCTTGTGCTCGCTGGGTCAGCCAACCACGCCGCGCGGGCGGGCTTGCCCTCACCAGGAGGCCCCGGGAACCGAACCCGGGGCCTCCCATATGGTAAACGGGAGCCCTACTGATTGAGCCACAGCCGCTTCCCATTCCTTTACATCTTTAGTTAAATTTATTCCTAGGTATTTGATTCTTTTGTTTACTATTGTAAATGGTATTTTTTTCCTGATTTCCTCCTCAGTTTGCTGGTTATTGGTGTATAGAAATGCTACTGATTTTTGAGCATTGATCTTATAGCCTGCAACATTACTGAACTCCTTTATAAGTTCTAGAAGTAAAAGCATTGTTTTGACATTGATTGTGAGGGAAAGCAAGTGCATGGCAGCCAAACAGGAAGTATCTTACTTCCCTTTCAAACTTGATGTACATCCTGCATTCACAAAGGGTTAGGTGAACCAGTGTCTTGAAGTTGATTGTAAGTGAAAACACATGCAAAATAGCCAATGAAACAAGTTTCTTTATTGGTTCTCTAAACTGAAGAACTGACTGCATTCACTGAGCGTTAGGGAAAAGCAGTGATTTGAAGTTGATTATAAGTGAAAACACGCGCATAGCAGCAAAAGAAACAAGAATCTTACTGAGATTTCAAAAGTGAAGTAACTTCAGCATTGACATACAAAAAGCAGTGTAAAAAAACAAGTGCATAACAGTGAAGGAAAGTATCATATATTTTACAATAGTGAAGAACTCTACTTTGGCCAAGCATTATATAAATTCAGGATTTTCACATTGTGTGTGAAGCAAAAGCATAACACCCGGGAGGCAATGATCTTACTTACTTTTCAAAGATGAAGCACCATGTGAATTCCCAGTGTGTTAGGTAAAACCCGCGTTTTGATGGTGATTGCAAGTGAAAACACATGGAGAGCTTCAAATGAAACCAAAATCTTACTTTCATTTCAAAAGTGAAGAAATGACTTCATTGGCATACCACTAGGTAAAAGCGGTGATTTGACAGTGGCATAGAAGCCTAGGAAAGAAGTACCTCATTTACTTTACAAAAGTGAAAACCTCTGCCTTGGCAGGGCATCAGGTAAAAGAAGGGTTTTGAGGATTTTAGCTTCTAGGTTCATTAGAGAAATTGGTCTGCCTTGGCAGGGCAATGGGTAAAAGAATGGTTTTGATGTTGTGAGTGAGAGCAAGTGCATAGCAGCCAGGGAAACAATTATCTTTCATAATTTACATATGTGAAGAACTTCCTGGATCAAAGAGGTGTATGTTAAAACCAGGATTTTGAAGTTGATTGTAACTCCAAATAGTGCATAGCTGCCAATGAATTGAGTATCCTATTAGTTTTGAAAACTGAAGAAACCACTGCATTGGAATAGCATTAGGTAAAAGCAGTGTTTTGACATTGATTGCAATTGAAAGCAAGTGAATAGCAGCCAAACAAAGAAGTATCTTTCTTACATTTCAAACTTGAAGTACCTCCTGCATTCACATAGCGTTAGGTGAAACCATTGTCTTGAAGTTGATTTTAAATGAAAACACATACAAAGAAGCCAATGAAACATGTCCCTTCATTGGTTCTCTAAACTGAAGATCAAATTGCCTTCACTGAGCATTAGGGTAAAACGATTGGAACCATTGTAAACTGTGGAGTCCATGGAGCCTGTGAATCTTGTGGAGCCTGTGGAAGCCTGTGGAGTCTCTGCAGATGAATGGAACCTGTGGTGCCTGTAGATATTTTGGAACACATGGAGGCCTGTGGAGTCTATGCAGGTCCATGTAACCTGTGGAGACTGTGGAGCCCAGTTGGGGCCATGGAGCTTGTGAGGCCTGTGCTGGTTCAAGGAGCCTGAGGAAACTGGGGAGCTTCTGCAAACTGTGAAGCCACATGGATGCTATGGAGGCCTTGGAGGTCATGAAACCCATGGAGCATGCAGTGCCCCTGGAGTCCTGCAGAACCTCTGCATGTCCATGGAGTCTGTTGAGCCTTTGAAGCACTTGAGGGCATGAAACCTGTGCAGGCTCATGGTGCTGGCAGAGCCTGTTGGGTCCATGGTGGAATGTGGAAACCCATGGAGCCCATGGAGGTTATGTATGTCCATGAAGCCTGTGGAGGCTGTAGAGACAGAAGAAGGTGAAGATCATGTGGATGCCTATGGAGTCAGTGGGGTCCATTTTGGTCCCAGCAGTCTGTGAGGCCTGCACAGGTTCATGGAGTCCTGGGGAAACTGGGGAGATTCTGGAAACTGTGAAGCCACATGGGTGTCAGGGAGTCCTTGGAGGTCATGGAGTCCATGGAGCATGCATTGCCCTGGAGTCCTTTGGAGCCTCTGCATGCCCATGGTGCCTCTTGATCCTTTGAAGCACTTTTAGGCCATGCAGCCTGTGCAGACCAATGGAGCCTGTGGAGCATGTGGAGCCTGTGGAGGCTGTAGAGCCTTTGGAGTCAGAGGAACTTGTGGGCCCTAAGTATACCCATGGAGCCTGTGGAACACGTGGAGCCCATGGAGCCTGTGGAGTCTGTACAGCCTGTGGAAGCCCTTTGAGCCTATCAGGACTCTAGAGGAAAGTTACCCATGTGGAGCTTTAGCTGCCTGTGGAGACCATAGAATCCACAGAGACTGTTGGCTCTGTAGGCCAGTTGAGCTTTGGGGATTTTGGAGACTGTGGAGGCCCATGAAGCCATTGGAGCTGGTGGAACCTATTGAACCTATGCAGATCTGTGGAGCCCATGGAGCCCATGAAGTCTGTAGAGGCCTGTGGAGCATGTGAAAGCCTATGGAGCATGTTGAGGACTTGGAGCCCATGAAGTCTGGGAAGACCATGGAGATCACAAAGCGGGTGGAGCTCTTAATGCTTGTGCATCCGTAGGGAACATTTGGAGCCTGTACAGGCCTGTGGAACCTGTGGAGCACATTGAGTCCATGGGGCCCATGGAGCCTGTTGAGTTATTGATCCCAAGGATGCTACAGAGAATGTGGAGCCTGTTAAGAACATGTAGCCCATTGACACCTGTGGAGCCCATGGAGCATATTCAGCCTGTGGAGACTGTGGTGTGCATTGAGGCCCGAGGAGTCTGTAGAAGCCTTAGATCCAGTGAAAGCTGTGGAACCAAAGGAGCTGGTAGAGCCCATGAAGCCATACAGTTCTGTAGAGCCCCTGGAACCCTTGGAGCCCTTGGAGCCCATGGAGTTCATGGATGCTGTGTAGGCCAGTGGAATCTGTGCAAGCAGAGAAGCCCATGGACCATGGAGCTGCTGGAGTTTGTGGAAGCAAGGGAGACCAAGGAGCCATGGAGACTGTGCAATCCAAGGGTGCATGTTTAACCTTTGCACTCAACTGAAGGACAGGGAGACTGTGAAGTCTGTGAGAATATAGAGGACTGCAGATCCCATGCAGCTGATGGAGTCAATGGAGCCTGTGCATACTCATGGAGCCTGTGGAGCACATTGAACCCATGGAGCCTGTGGATTCTGTGTAAGCTTTGGGGACTGTGCAAATCCATGGAGACTGTGGAGCCCATTGAGACCATGGAGCCAGTGCAGGCCATGGAGGCTGTAGAGGCTTGTGGAGCCTGTGAAGTCTTGTGGAGGTGTTGAAGCCATGGAGACCAAGAAATCTATCAAGACAATGGAGTTCACAACATCATAGTATTCCTATAAGTCTGTGCAGGCCCAGGGAGCTCGTGTAGCCTCCACAGGTCTGTGGATCCTCTGGAACTCATCTAGCCCCTGGGGCCCATGGAGCCAGCTGTGGTATGGCCTCCAAGGACACTACAGAGCATGGGGAACATCTTAAGGGCATGTAGCCCATTGACATCTGTGGAACCCAAGGAGCCTGTTGAGCCTGTGCAACCACACCTCCCATTGCGGCCTGTGGACCCTGTACAGGCCATAGATCCTGTGGATTATGTGGAACCAATGGAGATTTTGGAGCCCATGGAGTCATAAAGAACTGTAGAGACCCTGGAGCATGTGGAGACTAGGGAGACTATGGAGCCCATGGATACTGTGTAGGCCAGTGGAACCTGTGCATCATGTGAAGCTCATGGAGTACGTGGAGCTGGTGGAGTTTGTGGAAGCCATGGAGATCGGGGAACCCATGGAGATTATAGAGCCCAAGGAGGCCTGTGGAGCCTGTGCATTCACATGAATGTCAGGGAGACTGTGAATTCTGTGAGTATATAGAGTCCTGTGGAACCCATGGAGCTGATGGTGCCCATGGAGGCTGTGAAAGCCGTGGAGGACTGTGGAGCCTGGGAAGGCCTGATGACCCTGTGGAGCCCATGGTACCTCTGCAGGCTTAGGGAAACTTTGGAGCCCAGGGCGGCCTGTGGAGCCTGTACATGCCTAAAAAACCCATTAAGCCTAAGGCAACTGTGCTGCCCTGTGGTGCATGTGGATCTTGTGGAGCCATTGGAGCTCATTTAGCCCATGGAACCAATGGAGTCTGTGGAGTGAGCAGAGCCTTATATCTCACGGAGGCCATGGAGCCTGTGAAGGCTGATGGTGCTGGCAGGGCCTTTTGAGGTCATCGAGGAAGGTGGAACACTTCAAACCCATGGAGGTTATGTAGGCCTATGAAGTCTGTGGAGGTTGTAGAGTCTGCGGAAGCTGACAATCATGTGGAGGACTGTGGAGTCTGAAGTGCCTATTTTGAGCCATGGAGCCTGTGAGGCCTGTGCTGGTTCATGGAGCCTGGGGAGACTGGGGAGCCTGCAGAGATTCTGAAGCCACATCAGTGCCATGGAGGAATTGGAGTACATGGAGCCCATGGAGCATCCATTGCCCCTGGAGGCCTGTGGAGCCTCTGCAAGCCCATGGAGACCGTTGAGCCTTTGAAGCACTTGGAGGCCATGCAGCCTGTGCAGGCTCATGGTGCTGGCAGAGCCTGTTGGGCCCATGGTGGAATGTGGAAACCATAGATCCCATGGAGATTATGTATTCCCATGAAACCTGTGGAGGCTGTAGAAACTGAAGAAGCTGAGGATCATGTGGAAGCCTGTGGTGTCATTGTGGCACATTTATGGCCCGGGAGGCTATGAGGCCTGTGAAGGTTCATGGAGCCATAGGAACCTGGGGAGCTTCTGGAAACTGTGAAGCCACATGATGCCAGGGAGGCCTTGGAAGTCATGGAGTCCATGGAGTATGCATTGCCCTGGAGTCCTTTGGAGCCTCTGCACGCCCATGGAGCCTGTTGATCCTTTGAATCCCTTGGAGGCCATGAAGCCTGTGCAACCCATGGAGTCTGTGGAGCTCGTGGAGCCCATGGAGAATGTGGAGTCTGTGCAGCCCATGGAAGCCTTTAGAGCCTATCAGGTCCTTAGAGGACATTCACACATGTGGAAATTTTGCTGCCTGTAGAGACCATAGAATCCATGGAGACTGGAGGTTCTGTAAGCCAGTGGAGACTGTGGGGAATTTGGAGCCTGTGGAGGCCCATGAAGTCGTTGTAGTCTGTGGAACCCATGTAACCTATGCAGACCTGTTGAACCCATGGAGCCCATGGACACTGTAGAGTCCTGTGGAGCATGTGAAAGTCTGTGGAGCTGGTTGAGGTCTTGGAGCCCATGAAGTCTTTCAAGACTATGGAGTTCACCAATCCCGTGGAGCCCTTGATACTTGTGCATCCCCAGGGAGCTTTGGAGCCTATATAGGCCTATGGATCCTGTGGAGCTTGTCGAGCCCATGGGTCCTGTGGCAGTTTGATATAATTATGAATTCCAAAAATATAATTGGATCATGCTTGTAAACTGATCTGTTAATCTGGGCATGATTAGGTTAGGATTAGGGCATTGAGCCCCACCCCTTAGTGGGAGGGGAATCGAATATAAAAGGCAAGGCAAAGAATACAGTTGAAGCAGTTTCTGAGAAGCAGTTTTGATGTTGGAAAGAAGGCCCAAAGAAAAGAGAAGTGAGCCGATTGCCTGATCGTCTACAGCTGACCTTGTAGAGAAAACAGGAGCTAAGCCTGGAGAGAAGCACAGCCCCGGGAAGAGAGGAACCACAGAAGCCTGAACCCTGGCAAACGCTGTCAGCTGTCTTGCTCTAACACTTGGCAATGGACTGTGGTGAGAAAAGAAACTTAACGCTTTATGGCCTGGAATCTGTGAACTTCTGCCCCAAATAAATACCCTTTATAAAGACCAATCCATTTTTGGTATTTCACATTAGCACCCCTTTGGCTGACTAATACAGGTCCCATTGAGCTGGTTGAGTTATGGAGCCCAAGGACATAACAGAGAATGTGGAGCCTGTTAAGAACATGTAGCCCGTTGACACCTGTGGAGCCCATGGAACATATTGAGCCTGTGGTGACTGTGGTGCCCATTGCGGCCTGGGGAGCCTGTGCAGACCCTAGAGCCAGTGGATTCTGTGGAGCTGATGGTGTTGGTGGGCCCCATGGAGCTGTAAAGGACTGTAAAGCCCCTGGAGCTCTTGGAGTCCATGTAGCCCATGGAGCTCGTGGATGCTGTGTAAACCAGTGAAACCTGTGGAAGCAGTAAAGCCCATGGACCGTGGAGGGTGTGGAATTTGTGGAAGCCAGGGAGACCTAGAAACCATGGAGACTGTGGAATCCACAGAGGCATGTGGATCCTTTGCAGTTCCCTGAAGAACAAGGATACTGTGAAGTCTGTGTGTATATAGAGGACTGCGGAACCCACGGAGCTGATGGAGCCCATTGAGGCTGTAAAACACGTGCAGGCCTGTGGAGCATGTGCCAGACTGAAGACACTGTGGAGCCCATGGTACCTCTGCAGGCCTGGTGTGTCTGTCGAGCCCATGGAGGCCTGCGGAACCTGTAGAGGCCTATAGGCACCAAGGAACTTATGGCAATTGTGCAAGCCTGTGTAACATGGAGATTGTGGAGCCCTTGGAGCTCATGGAGCCAATGGAATCCATGGAGCCTGAGGAGCCTGCAGATACTGTATATCTGTGGAGCCCATGGAGCCCGTGGAGCCCATGGAGCTCATGGAGCTCATGGATGCTGTGTAGGGAAGTAGAACCTGTGCAACCTGTGAAGCTCTTGGAATCCGTGGAGCTGGTGGAGATTGTGGAAGCCATGGAGACGGGGAGACTATGGACACTGTGGAGCCCAAGGAGACCATTGGAGCTTTTGCAGTCCAGTGAAGGACAGGAAGACTGTGAGAATATAGAGGCCTGTGGAACCAATGGAGTTGATGAAGCCCATGGAGGCTGTGAAACAGGTGGAGGCCTGTGGAGCATGGGGAGTCATGTGGGCCCTGTCAAGTCTATGTAATTTCTGCAGGCCTGGGGAGACAGTGAAGCCCATGGAGCTGTGGAGCCTGTATAGTCCTATAGTACCCATGGAGCTTATGGAAACTGTGCAGGCCTGTGGAACATATGGAGCGTGTAGAGCCACTGGAGCCAATGGAGCCCATGGAACCCATGGAGACTGTGGAGCCTGCAGAGATTGTACACCTCATGGAGGTAATGGAGACTGTACAAGTTCATGGTGCTGGGAGAGCCTGTTGAGGCAATGGAAGAATGTGTATGCCATGGATATCATGGAGTTTAAGTAGACCCATGAATCTTTTGGAGGCTGTAGAGTCTGAAGTTGTTGATGATGATCTGGTGGCCTATGGGGTATGTGGTTCCCATTTTGGGCCCTGGAGCTTGAGAGGCCTGTGCATGTGGAGACTGGGGAGACAATGGAGAGTGTGGAGACACATGGATGCCATGGAGGCCTTGGAGGTCATAGAGCTTATGGATCTTGCATTGTCCCTGGAGGCCTGGTGAGCCTCTGCATGCTCATGGAACCTGTTTGGCCTTTAAAGCCCTTGGAGACCATGCAGCCTGTGCAGACCGATGGAATCTGTGGAGCCTGTTGAGCCTATAGAACATGTGGGGTCTTTGGAGCATGTGCAGCTTGTGAATAACCATGGCACTAGTGGAGCACATGTAGCCTCTGGATTCCATGGAGCCTGTGGAGCCTGTAGAGGCCTATATATCCCATGTAGCCTATGGCTACTATGCAGGCCTGTGCACCTTATGGAGCCTATGGGGTCACTGCAGCTGATGGAAGCAATGGAACCCATGGAACCTGTGGAACCTGCAGAGGCTGTATATTTCACTGTGGCAATAGAGACTGTGCAGCATATGGTGCTGGTACAGGCAGTTGAGGCCACGGAGGAATATGGATCCTGTGGAGCTGATGGAGGCTATTTAGGACCATGAAGCCTGTGGAGGCTGAAGAGTCTGAAGAAGCTGAGGATCATGTGGATGTCTGGATTTTTTGGAGCTCATTTTGGGCCAGGGAGACTATGAGGACAGTGCAGGATAATGGACCCTGAGGAAACTGGAGAGTTTCTGGAAACTCTGAAGCCAAATAGATGCAATGGAGGCCTTGGAGTTCATGTGGGCTATGGAGTATTCATGGCCCATGGAGGCCTGTGGAGCCTCTGCACTCCCATGGAGCCTGTTGAGCCTTTGAAGCACTTGGAGGCCATGCAGCCTGTGCAGGCTTATGGAGCTTGCAGAGCCTGTTGGGTCCATGGAGGAATGTGGAACCCATGGAGCCCATGGAGGTTATGTATGACCATGAAGCCTGTGGAGGCTGTAGAGACTGAAGAAGCTGAGGATCATGTGGATACCTGTGAAGTCTGTGGGGCCTATTTTGTGCAAGGGAGGCTGTGAAGCCTGCTCAGTTTCATGGAGCAGGAGGACACTTGGGAGCTTCTGGAAACTGTGAAGCCCCATGAACACTTGAACTTATTCATAGGCCTTATAGGTATGTCCCAGGTGAACCTCCTCCCATGTATCCCCCATCACTGACACCCCACACCAATGATCCTCCCCTGCCACAGTTGTAACCCTTCTGTGATCCAAAACTTCTTCAAAAATGGAGCCAACAAAATAGTGTAATAAAATTGATAAGAAAATGAATAAAAACAATAGTTTAAAAAATGACAAATAAAATACAAAAAATTAAAAAGAAATTGAAATAATAAGAGAAATGAAAAAAATTTTAAAATTTGGCATGATGTCTTTTGTCACTCTAAGATCTGTTGTCTTGGATGTACAGTGACATTTTCTTCCATTTATTCTCCAAATGATTTATTTTTTTTCACTTTATCTTCAAGGAAGCTTTAGTTTACAGAAAAGTCACCTACAGAATTTAGGGGACTCTCATATACCCAACATACTTCTCCTTTTCCCCTTTGTGTTTTTACATTTTACATGTGTATGGTACATTTGTTAAAATCGATGTACAAATATTGGAGCATTGCTAATGACCATATGGTTTACATATTGGAATTTCATTTTGATGAAATTTAACATGGCCTGTATCCATCATTGCAAAATCATGTAGAACAATTCCAATGACCCCAAAATGCCTCATGTTCCTTCTATTCTATTCCTCCATATGTTTAATAATGATTCAATTTGGTCATGTCTGACTACTCATTTGGATTCCAATTTGGCTCAACCGAAGGAGCTGCTATTTCCTGAACATGCACCAATTTGTTGGATAATTGTTGCTTAGAGAGTCTGTATGATCATGGACTTTTATGTATATAAAGTATATCACTCATATATGAATATATATAAACAATGTGCATACTAAATGTACATGCGTAATATCATACAGTGCCCCAAACCTCAACCAAACACCAATATCTTACCTTGTTGTGAAACATTTGTAAAAAATTGTTAAAGAGCATCATCAAATTATTACTACTAGGAAGCAGATGTGGCTCAAGTGGTTTGGGTCCCATTTACCTTATGGGAGGCTCTGGGACCTGGAGCCTCCTGGTAAAGGCAAGCCAACCCACATGGCATGGTGAGCTGATGGCCCACACAGCATGGTGAGCTGGCACAGTAAGGTGATGCAAACAGTGAGACAAACAGACACAGAAAAATGCAAAGCAAATGGACATAGTGAGCACAAGCATTGGGGGGGGATAAATAAATAAAAATAAAATAAATCTTTTAAAAAAGTATTACTACTAACTATAGTCCATATCTTACATTTGGTGTTTTTTTCTCCAAACCCTAGTATTTTTTTTTCCTAAACCATGCAATTTACCTAAAGTGTACAAACATTTGCATATGTTATAATTAAAGAATTGTGCATTCATCACTTCCATCAATATTAGAGCATTTTAATTACTCCAAAAAAAAGAAAACACTATCATACCCAAATGTTAGTGCTACTAATTACAAATCCTATGATGTGCTTTCACCTTTTCGATTCATTTCCAAACATTCAAAAATAACATCTTACCCATACTACTCAGACTAAACCTCAGCTTTTCATTCTTTAACCACATTCTATTCTCTGGTGACATACATTCTAGGTATTAACTCCCTGAGTTTGCTCATCATATTTATTTCATAATAGAATATTATTTTGTTAATAGTGTTCTTTCTAGTAGGTGTGAAATGATATCTCATTATAGTTTTGATTTACCTTTCCCTAATAACCAATGATGTTGAACATTTTTTTCATATATATTCAAAACACTGGTTTTACATAACACGCTGTGAATGCAGGAGTTACTTAAACTTTGAAACCTAAGTAAGATACTTGTTTGTTTGGCTGCTATGCAGTTGCTTTCACTCAAAATCAATGTAAAATTTCTGCTTTTACCTAATGCTATACCAATGCAGTAGTCTCTTCACTTTTGAAATCTAAGTAAGTTGTTTGGCTGATAAACACTTGCTTTCATCCACAATGTCAAAACCCTGCTTTTACAAGGTGAATGTTGGAGTTTCCCACTTTGGAATCCAAATAAGTTTCTTTCTTTTGTGGCTATGCACGTGTTTTCACTTACAATCAACTTCAAAGCACTGCTTTTCCCTAATGCTGGGTGAATGCAGTCAATTCTTCAGTTTAGAAAACCAAGAAAGAAACTTGTTGCATTTGCTCCTTTGCACCTGTTTTCAATTAAAATCAACGTCAAGACATGGTTTCATCTAACTCTGTGAATACAGGAGGTACTTCAGGTTTGAAAGGTAAGTAAGATACACGTTTGTTTGTTTGCTATGCACTTCCTTTCACTCACTGTGCCAACACACTGCTTTTCCTAATGCCATGCCAATGCAGTGGTTTCTTTACTATACAAATACAAATAAGATTTGTGTTTTATTTGCTGCTATGCATGTGTTTTCCCTTACAATTATTTTTGAAACCCTGTTTTTATGTAACATACTGTGAATGCTGGAGGTACTTCAGCTTTGAAATGAAAGTAACATACTTGTTTCTTTGGCTGTTATGCACTTGCTTTCACTCACAGTCCGTGTAAAAACATTGCTTTTAACTAATGCTATGCCAATGCAGGAATTTCTTCACTTTCCAAATATAAGTAAGATTTGTGTTTTGTTTGCAGCTATGCGTGTGTTTTCACTCTCAATTATCTTCAAAACACTGGTTTTACCTAATGCACTGTGAATGCAGTAGGTACTTCAACTTTGAAATATAAGTAAGATACTTGTTTGTTTGGCTATTATGCACTTGCTTTCACTCACAATCAATGTAAAAACACGGCTTTAACCTAAGGTTATGCAAATGCAGTAGTTTCTTCACTTTTCAAATCTAAGTATGCTTTGGGTGTTTTTTGCTGCTATGCATGTGTTTTCACTTAAAACCATCTTCAAAACACTGGTTTTACTTGACCCTCTGTGAATGCAGGAGATAATTCAAGTTTGAAAGTTAAGTAAGATACTTGTTTGTGTGGCAGGTATACACTTGCTTTCACTCACAATGTCAAAACCATGCTTTACTTTGCCAATGCTGCAGTTTCTTCACTTTGGATATCTAAGTAAGTTTCTTTCTTTTGCTGCTATGCATGTGTTTTCACTTAAAATCAACATCAAAACCCTCCTTTTACCTAATGCTGGGTGAATGCAGGCAAATTCTTAACATTAGAAACCCAAGAAAGAAACTTGTTTCATTGGCTGCTTTGCAAGTGTTTTCTCTTAAAATCAACTGCAAGACACTGGTTTCACCAACTCCCTGTGAATTCAGGAGCTACTCAAAGTTTGAAAGGTAAGTAAGTTACCTGTTTGTGTGGCAGCTATGCACTTGCTTTCACTCTGTGCCAACACACTGCCTTTTCTAAATGCTATGCCAGTGCAGCATTTTCTTTACTTTACAAATCTTAATAAGATTTGTGTTTTGTTTGCTGCTAAGCATGTGTTTTCCCTCACAATTATCTTCAAAACTCTGGTTTTACCTAACACACTGTGAGTGCAGGAGGTATTTCAACTTTGAAACCTAAGTAAGGTGCTTGTTTTTTGGCTGCTATGCAGTTGCTTTCAGTCATAATCAATGTACAAACTCTGCTTTTACGTAATGCTCTGCCAATGCAGTAGTTTCTTCACCTTTCAAATCTAAATAAAATTTGTGTTTTGTTTGGTGGTATGCCTGTGTTTTCATATAAAATCAACTTTAAAACACTAGTTTTATCAAACACATTATGAAAACAGGAGGTAATTCAAGTTTGAAAGATAAATAAGATACTTGTTTGTTTGGCTGTTATACACTTGCAAAAATCTGACAATATCAAAACCCTGCTTTTACAAGGTGAACGTTGCAGTTTCTCACTTTGGAAATGTAAGTAAGTTTCTTTCTTTTGCTGCTATGCTCGTGTTTTCACTTACAATCAACTTCAAAGCACTGCTTTTCCCTAATGCTGGGTGAATGCAGTCAATTCTTCAGTTTAGAAAACCAAGAAAGAAACTTGTTGCATTGGCTGCTTTGCACGTGTTTTCAATTAAAATCAACGTCAAGACATGGTTTCACCTAACTCTCTGTGAATGCAGGAGATACTTCAGGTTTGAAAGGTAAGTAACTTACTTGTTTGTGTGGCAGCTATGCACATGCTTTCACTCTCTGTGCCAACACACTGCCTTTTCCAAATGCTATGCTAATGCAACATTTTCTTTACTTTACAAATCTCAATAATATTTGTGTTTTATTTGCTGCTAAGCATGTGTTTACCCTTACAATTATCTTCAAAACACAGGTTTTACCTAAAACACTGTGAATGCAGGAGGTACTTCAACTTTGAAACCTAATTAAGATACTTTTTTGTTTGGCTGCTCTGAACTTGCTTTCACTCACAATCAACGTAAAAACATTGCTTATACCTAATGCTATTGCAATGCAGTAGTTTGTTCACCTTTCAAATATAAGTAAGATTTGTGTTTTGTTAGGTGGAAGGCAAGTGATTTCATATAAAATCATCTTTAAAACACTGGTTTTATCTAACACTTTATGAATGCAGGAGGTAACTCAAGTTTGAAAGTCAAATAAGACACATGTTTGTCTGCTATACACTTGCTTTCACTAACAATGTCAAAACCCTGCTTTTACAAGGCAAAAGTTGAAGTTTCCCACTTACAAAATCTAAGTAACTTTCTTTCTTTTGCTACTATGCACGTGTTTTCACTTACAATCAGCTTCAAAACACTGCTTTTCCCTAAGTGTGGGTGAATGCCTTCAATTCTTCAGTTCATAAAACCAATAAAGAAACATGTTCAATTGGCTGCTTTGCACTTGTTTTCACTTAAAATCAACATTAAGGCACTGGTTTAACCTAAATCACTGTGAATGTAGGAGATAGTACAAGTTTGAAATGTAAGTAAGATACTTGTTTGTTTGGCTGCTATGCATTCCCTTCACTCACTATGCCAACACACTGCTCTTACTTATAGCTACACCAATGCAGTATTTTATTTACTTTACAAATCTAAAAAAGATTTGTGTTTTATTTGCTACTATGCATGTGGTTTCACTTACAATTATCTTCAAAACACTGATTTTACCTTACACATTGTGAATGCAGGAGGTAATTCAACTTTGAATCATAAGAAAGGAACTTATTGGTTTGGCTGCTATGCACTTGCTTGATCTCACAATCAGTGTAAAAACACTGCTTTTACCTAATGCTTTGCCAATGCAGTTTTTTCTTCACTTTTCAAATCTAAGTATGATTTGTGTTTTGTTTGCAGCTATTCATGTGTTTTCACTCTCAATTTTCTTCAAACACTGGTTTTACATAACACACTGTGAATGTGGGAGGTACTTCAACTTTGAAACACAAGACACTTTTTTCTTTGGCTCCTAAACACTTGCATTTACTCACAATGTGAAAACACTACATTTACTTTAAACTATGCCAATGCTGTATTTTCTACACTTTGAAATCTAAGTAAGATTTGTGTTTTGTTTTCTGCCATGCAGGTGTTTATATTTAACATCATCTTCAAAACACTGGTTTTACCTAATAATTTGTGAACGAAGGAAGTACTTCGAGTTTGAAAGATAAATAAGAAACTTTTTTGTTTGGCTGCACTTGCTTTCACTCACAATGTAAAATCACTACTTTTACCTAATGCTCTAACTGTGCAATGGTTTCTTCACTTTTCAAATCTAAGTAAGATTTGTGTTTTATTTGCTGTTATGCATGTGTTTTCACTTGAAATCATCTTCAAATCTCTGGTCTTACCTAACACTCTGTGAATGCAGGAGATACTTCAACTTTGAAACATAAGTAAGATACTTGTTTGTTTGGTTGCTATACACTTGCTTTCTTTCACAATCATTGTAATAATATTGCTTTTTCCTGATGCTATGCCAGTGCAATGGTTTATTCATTTTTCAAACCTAAGATTTCTGTTTTGTTTGCTGCTATGCATGTGTTTTCACTTAAAATAATCTTAAAATCTCTGGTTTTTCCTAACACTCTTTGAATGCATAAGGTAATTCAAGTTTGAATATTAAATAAGGTACTTGTTTGTGTGGTTGCTATTCACTTGCTTTCACACCCAATATTAAAACCCTGCTTTTACAATGTCAATGCTGCAGTTTCTTCATGTTGGAAATCTAAGTAAGCTTCTTTCTTTTGCTACTATGCATGTATTTTCACTTATAATCAACCTCGAAACACTGCTTTTCCCTAATGCTGGGTGATTGCAGTCAATTCTTCAGTTTAGAAATCCAATAAAGAAACTTGTTTCATTTGCTGCTTTGCACATGTTTTCAATTAAAGTCAACATTAAGACACTGGTTTCACCTAACTCACTGTGAATGTAGGAGGTAGTACAAGTTTGAAAGGTAAGTAAAATCCTTGATGTTTGGATGCTATGCACTAGCTTTGACTCACTATACCAATACACTGCTTTTACTTATAGCTACGCCAATGCAGTAGTTTCTTTACTTTATAAATCTAAATAAGATTTGTGTTTTATTTGCTACTATGCATGTGTTTTCACTTACAATTATCTTCAAAACACTGGTTTTACTTTACACACTGTGAATGCAGGATGTACTTCAACTTTGAAATGTAAGAAAGATACTTCTTTATTTGGCTGCTATGCACTTGCTTTCACTTGCAATCAGTGTAAAAACACTGATTTTACCTAATGCTGTGCCAATGCAGTAATTTCTACACTTTTCAAATCTATGTAAGATTTCTATTTTGTTTGCCAGTATGCATGAGTTTTCACTTAAAATCATCTTCATAAACTTGTTTTACCTAACGTTCTGTGAATGCAGGAGGTACTTCAAGTATGTAAGTTATGTAAAATACTTGTTTGTTTGCCTGCTTTGCAATTTGCATCACTCAACATTCCTAGACACTGCTTTTTCCTAATGCTACACCAATGCAGTAGTTTCTTTAGTATACAAATCTAAATAAGATTTTGTTTTCTTTGCTGCTATGCATGTGTTTTCACTTACAATTATCTTCAAAACCCTGGTTTTACCTAACACACTGTGAATTCAGGAGGTACTTCACCTTTGGAATGTAAGTAATATACTTGTCTGTTTGGCTGCTATGCACTTGCATTCACTCTCTGTGCCAACACAGTGCTTTTCCTAATGCTACACCAATGCAGTAGTTTCTTCAGTTTTCACATCTAAGTAAGATTTGTATTTTGTTTGCTGCTATGCACGTGTTTTCACTTACAATTATCTTCAAAACACTGGTTTTACTTTACACGCTGTGAATGCAGGAGGTATTTCAACCTTGAATCATAACTAAGGAGCTTGTTGGTTTGGCTGATATCCACTTGCTTTCATTCACAATCAATGTAAAAACACTGTTTTCATGTAATGCAATACCAGTGCAGTGATTTCTTCACTTTTCACATCTAAAAAATATTTGTGTTTGTTTGGTGCTATGCATGTGTTTTCATGTAAAATCATCTTCACAACACTGGTTTTTCCTAACACTCTGAATGCAGGAGGTACTTCAACTTTGAAAGGTAAGTAAGATACTTCTTTATTTGGCTGCTATGCACTTGCTTTAAATTGCAATCAGTGTAAAAACCCTGCTTTTACTGAATGCTATGCCAATGCAGTAGTTTCTACACTTTTCAATTCTAAGTAAGAATTCAGTTTGGTTTGCTGATATGTATGTGTTTTCTCTTAAAATCATCTTCATAAACTGTTTTTACCTAATGCTCTGTGAATGCAGGAAGTACTTCAAATTTGAAAGTTATGTAAAATACTTGTTTGTTTGGCTGCTTTGCCATTTGCTTCACTCACCATGCTTACACACTGCTGTTTCCTAATGCTACACCAATGCAGTAGTTTCTTTAGTATACAAATCTAAATCAGATTTGTGTTTTATTTGCTGCTACACATGTTTTCACTTATGATTATCTTCAAAACCCTGGTGGGGTCAGTGGAGCCTGTGGAGCCTGTGTATACCCATGAAGCCTGTGGAATACGTGTAGACTATGGAGCACATGGAGACTGTGGAGACTGTAGAGGCCTATAGACCCAATGGAGCCTATGGCAACTGTGCAGGCTTGTGGACCATATGGAGCCTGTTGAGCCACTAGAGTTAATGGAGCCCATGGAACCCCTGGAGCCTGTGTAGCTGGCAGAGTCTGGATATCTCATGGAGGTAATGGAGAGTCTGCAGGCACATGTTGCTGGCAGAGCCTGTTGACACCATGGAGGTTTATGGATCCCATGGAGCCCATGGAGTTTATATAGGCCTAAGAAGCCAGTGGAGGCTATAGTGTCTGAAGATGCTGAGGATCTTGTGGATGCCTGTGGATTTGGTGGGGTTCATTTTGGGCCACGGGGTCTTTGAGGCCTGTGCAGGCTCATGGAGCCAAAGGAAACTTGGAAGCTTCCATAAACTGTGAAGCCCCTTAGATGTCATGGAGGTCATGGAACCCATGGAGCAGGCATGGCCCCTGGAGTCCTGTGGAGCCTGTGCATGCCCATGGTGCCTGTTGATCCTTTGAAGCTCTTCGAGGCCATTCTCCCTGTGTGGGAACATGGAGCCTCTGGAGCACAAGGAGACTGTGGAGGCTGTAGAGCCTGTGGAGTCAATGGAGCCTGTGGAGGCTGTGCAATCCCAAGGAGCATGTGGAGCAGGTAGAACAAATGGAGTTTGTGGAGTCTGTGGAGCCTTTAGAGCCTGTACATACCCATGGAGCCTGTGGAGCATGTTGATGCCAGGGAGCCCATGGAGCCCATGGAGACTGGAGAGTCCTGTGGAGGGGTTTAGGCCATGGAGACCATGGGTCTTTCAAGACAGTGGAGTTAACACAGCCCGAGGAGTCCTTGAAGCCTGTGCATGACCAGGGAGCTTGTGTAGCCTGTACAGGCCTATGGATGCTGTGGAGTTCGTCGAGCCCATGAGGCCCATGGAGCCTGTTGAGATATGCATTCCAAGATACTAAAGAGAATGGGGAACATATTAAGGACATATAGTCCATTGACATCTGTGGAGCCCATGGAGCCAGGAGAGCCTGTGGAAACTGTACACCCATTGAGGGCTGTGGACCCTGTACAGGCCATGGATCCTGTGGATTATATCAAGCCAATGGTGATTGTAGAACCCATGGAGTCTTAAAGGACTGTAGAGCCCCTGGATCCTGTAGAGACAAGGGAAGCCATGGAGACTGTGGTTACTTTGTAGGCCAGTGGAACCTGTGCAACCTGTGATGCCCATGGAGCCCATGGAGCTGGTGGAGTTGGTGGAAGCCATGGAGATCTGGGAACCATGGAGATTGTGGAGACCAAGGAGGTTTGGGGCATCTGTGCAGCCCCAAGAAGTTCAGGGAGACTGTGAATTTTCTGAGTATATAGAGTCTTGCAGAACCCATGGAGCTAATGGAGCCCATGGAGGCTGTGAAATCCATGGAAGCCTGTGGAGACTGTGTAGGCCTGAGGACCCTGTGGAGCACATGGTACCTCTGCCGGCCTGGAGAGCCTGTGGAGCCCAGGGAGGCCTGTGGAGCCTATACAGTCCTATAGACCCCATGGAGCCTAAGGCAGTGGAACATATAGATCCTATGGAGCCACTGGAGATCATGGAACCCATGGAACTGATGGAGCCTGTGGAGACAGCAGAGCCTTTATATCTCATGGAGCCCATGGAGCCTGTGCAGGCTCATGGTGCTGGCAGGGCCTTTTGAGACCATGGAGGAATGTGGATCCCTTCGAGCCCATGGAGGTTATGTAGGCACATGAAGTCTGTGGAGGTTGTAGGGTCTGAAGAACCTGAGGATCATGTGGATGGCTGTGGAGTCAGTAGGGTTCACTTTGGGCCAGGGAGGATGTGAAGCCTCCACAGGCTCATGGAGCCTGAGGAATCTGGGGAGTTTCTGGAAACTATGAAGCCACATGGATACCATGGAGGCCTTGGAGGTCACGGAGCCCATGGATCATTCCTTGCTCCTGGTGACCTATGGAGCCTCTGCAGGTCCATGCAGCCTATTGAGCACTTGAAGCCATTGAGACCATGCAGACTGTGAAGTTCTCGAAGCTTCATTGTAGATTTCTCAGGTATTTCTATGTATAGGATCATGTCATCTGCAAATAAGAAATTTTTACTTCTTTTCCAATTTGGATGCCTTTTATATCTTTTTCTTGCCTCAGTGCTAAAGAAAGTACTTCTAAGACAATGTAAAATAGGAGTGGTGATAGTGGGCATCCTGATCTTGTTTCCAATCTTAGAGGGAAGCCTTTTAGGATTTCACCATTGAAGATGATGTTAGCTTGGGTTTTTCATATATACCCTCTATCATATTCAGAAAGTTTCCTTCTATTCCTATCTTTTGCAGTATTTTTATCAGGAAAGAGTGCTGTATTTTGTTGAATGATTTTTCTGCATCTATAGAGAAGATCTGATTTTTTTCTTTCAATCTTTTTATGTGGTGCATTACATTGATTGCTTTTCTTATATTGAACCATCCTTGCAAACAGGGATGAAATCCACTTGGTAATGGTGTATAATCTTTTTGATATGTTGTTGAAAGAGATTAGCATGTATTTTGTTGAGGATTTTAGCTTCTAGGTTCATTAGAGAAATTGGTCTGTAATTTTTCTTTCTTCTGGTATCTTTGGTTTGATATTAGGGTAATTTTGGCATTGTTGAATGAGTTAGGCAATATTCCTTCTACTTCTATTTTTTGGAAGAGTTTAAGAAGAAGAATTGGTGTTAACTCTTTCTGGAATGTTTGGTAAAATTCTGCTGTGAAGCAATCTGTCCTGGGCTCTTCTTAGTTGGGAGATTTTTGATGGCTGAATCTCTCTCTTTCTTTGTAATTGGACTGTTGAGTTAATCAATTTCTTCTTTTATCATGTAAGCTGTTTGTGAAATTCTAGAAACTTGTCCATTTTCTCTAAATTATCATTCTTGTTGGCATATACTTTTTTAAAGTAACCTCTTATGATACTCTATATCTGTGGGTTCAGTAGTGATATCTCCTTGCTCATTCTCTATTTTGTTTATTTGCATCTGTTCTCTTTTTCTTGTTAGTGTGGCTATGGGTTTGTCAATTTTATTGATCTTCTCAGAGAACCAACTTTTGTTTTTCTTTATTTTTTCTAGTGCTTTCTTAGTCTCTATTTCATTCAGGTCTGCTCTAATCTTTGTTATTTCCTTCTTTCTTCTTCCTTTCGGTTTACCTTGTTGTTGTTTTTTCTATTCCTCCAAGAGTGCAGTTAGGTCTTCAATTTTAGCTCTTTTTCTTTTTTGATTTATGTATTTATGGCTATGAACTTCCCTCTCAGTACAGCTTTTGCTCCATCCCATAGGTTTTGATATGATGTATTGTCATTTTCATTAGTTTCAAGGTAGTTACTGATTTCTTTTGAGATTTCCTCCTTGAGCCACAGTTTGTCTAAATGTGTGTTCTTTAATTTCCATATCTTTGTGCCTAATCTGATTCTTTGGCTCTTAGTGATTTCCAATTTCAATCCATTGTGGTCAGAGAAATTACTTTGTATGATCTCTATCTTTCAGAATTCATTGAGAGTTGTTCTGTGGCTTAGCATGTTGTCTATCTTGGAGTTATGATCCATGTGCACTCTAGAAGAATGTAAATCCTGCTGTATTTGCGTGTTGTGCTCTGTATATGTCTATTAAGTACAGGTCCTCTAATGTATTGTTCAGAGTCTTAATTTCTTTAATGATTCTCTAAGAGTTCTGTCTAATGATGATAATGGTGGATTAAAATCCCCACTATAATTGTAGAGGCATTTAATTCTCCACTTAGTTTTTCCAGAGTTTGCCACATGTATTTTGAGGCACTCTGATTAGGTGCCCAGATCTTTATGATTGTTTATTCTTCTTGAGAGATTATACTTTTTAATGATATTTAGTGTCTGTCTTTGTCTCTTACAGTAATTTTGCATTAAAGTCTATTTTGTCTGATATTAAAATAGCTACTGCTGCCCGTTCTTGCTATTATTAGCTTGTAAAATTATTTTCCAGCCATTTGTTTTCAGCCTCCTTGAATCCCTGGGTTGAAGGTTGATCTCTTGTATACACCATATAGATGGATCATATTTGCTTATCCATTCTGTCAGTCTGTGTCTCTT
Organism: Tolypeutes matacus; assembly: GCA_026826555.1. NCBI lineage: Eukaryota > Metazoa > Chordata > Mammalia > Cingulata > Chlamyphoridae > Tolypeutes > Tolypeutes matacus. The sequence continues at coordinate 253,657 of JAKSZT010053873.1, forward strand.
GAGTGGTGAATTTAATCCATTAACATTCAGTGTTGTTACTCACAGGGAATTTCTTACTTCAGCCATATTTTCTTTTGGTTAATGTATGTCATATGTTGATTTGTTTCTGTTGTCCTTATGGTTATTTTTAAACTCTTTCTACCTTATTTATTCCTTTCAACTTGTAGAGCTTCCTTTAGTATTTCTTGAAGTGCAGGTTTCTTATTGGCATACTCTCTTAATTTCTGTTAATATGTGAATATTTTGAACTCTCCATAATTTTTTAATGCCATTTTTGCTAGATAGAAAATTCGTGGGCGATAATTTTTTTCCTTTAGTACATTGACTATTTCAAACCACTGCCTTCTTGCCTCAATAGTTTCAGATGAGAAATTAGCACTTAATCTTATTGTGCTTCCCTTGTATGTGATGGTTCTCTTTTCTCTTGCTGCCTTGAGTATTTTCTCTTAGTATTGAGCATTGGACATTTTCACAAGTATATATCTTGGAGGTGGCCTCTTGGAATTTAAACTGTTTTGGGTGTGCTCTGCTTCCTGGATCTGCACATCCATCTTTCTCAGTAGGGTTGGGAAGTTTTCAGTCATTATTTCTTCAGCACTCCTTCTGTTCCCTTTCCCTTCTCTTCTCCTACTAGGATGCCTATAATGCATATGTTTCTGCATTTGTCTTGTCAGTTAAATCCCTGAGTCCCTGCTGGATTCTTTTTAACTTTTTTCTATCTGTTCTATTATCTATTTGATTTCAGCTGTATTGTCTTCTACAGCTGTATTGTCTTCAAATCTGCTGTTATCAGTGAAACTTCTATAAATGCAACAAAAACTAAAAAGGGGGAAATGGTGAGATGCAAGAACAATTATATCAAGCATTATTTACAATAAAAATTTTAAGCCAAAAGTCAGAATCATATACATCAACAGCAGAGCATTTATGGCAAAAATCAGGCAATAATACAGAAACAATTATTGAACAACCAGTTTACTGAAAGCATAAAAATAATATCAATGGGATAAGGCAGAGGTTAAGGTAGGATATAGGGTGGAGGTTTTGCTCTTATCATTAAAGATAAAGGAGACCAGCATTGGGTCCTGTCCAGATGTCTGCAACCTAGACATAAACAACCCAAAGTAGCTGACACAAAAAGCAGAAAACACAGTAACTTATAAAAGACAAAATGTCACTATAAAACAGTTATTTCTTGCTCTGCTTACCTTGACAAACACAGCAGTAAGTAGTGCACTTTCACATAATTATACATATTGAACTTATATTACTAATTCACCAATTTTAGAATAGTTGACTTAGGTGGACAAATCCTACTCTGTTTATATTAATCATTCTTTTCATTTTCCTGGGCCTGTTGATTCCTGCCTTCCTCTAAAACCAGATGAGGAAGGGAAATTTATTGAAAATCTAACCTTGCCTTTTCTTGAACGACCTAACTGCACAGGATCCATCGATCCATGTATACAGCCCCAAAATCATAGTACAAAGTGATGAATGCCATACATGCCATGTTTCATCTGAGGTTGTGCTCTTTAATAATTCCTATAGAATTGTAAAGAATCGGTCTCTTATAGGGATACAGAAACCTAATGTAAACACAACCATAAGTTGAAAAATTAGTAATTCAACCAAAACAACTAATGAAAGCTATCATTATTTTTAGAATTTTTGGGATTTCATAAGTATAAATACGCACTAAATTGGAATCATCAGGGAAGATTTATCCCACAACCATGGTACAGTAAACTTAACACAGTTAAAATTATTTGTGGAAATTATTTTTGAGAAATGGCCCAATTTTTGAATGACAAGGCAGTAAAGCTAATATTACCAGTTTATAAAGAAATTCCACTTAATTTCTTAAAGTATGTGTACGGGATCCCATTGTTTTTATATTAGCAACAGTGACCATTAATCAATCATGGCTTTTATGCAGTAATTGCTCCTTTTACACTTGTGTATCAAAGTCTGTTTTACAGGAGAGTTCTCCTGTGATTCCAATAGGATGACGGTGACGAGGAATGTGGCTTCTGGTTTGCATGAATCACTGCTGGCAGTCTTCCCCTGAGATCCAAATCCTTTGTCACTTTCTAAATCATTATTTGAAAGGAATCAAATGTTTAATTGGATTAATTATAGTTACTGTATTAGGGATTATAGGTCTTATTACAGCTCCTGCTGTGGCATGAACTGCCCTACATGAGAATTTCCAAACACAACAATATTTTAGAAATTGGCATCATAATGCTAGTGAGTTCTGTTGTACACATATGGTGATTCTAGCTATGGCAGAAATTATAACAGTGAGGTGGAGCCAGTGGACACTGGACACTTTCAGGAGCGGGAGGGGATGTGCAGTTGAAATACAGGGGCTTCTTTGGGATTTGGAGGTTGTCCTGAGTGCTGTTGTGGCAAAGGATGTAGGCCATTTTAAATCAGCACACATCATTCAGAACTGTGTGAGAGAGGTTGTGGTCTATGATGTGAACTGTGGTCTATGGTTGATGGCAAGGCCCCAGGATGTGTAAGACAATTGAGGGTGATGGGCCACACTTGTGGGAGATGTTTGTGTGGGATGTGGTGGGAGGTATGGGAGATGGGGAACATGGGAATCCTGGTAGGTTCCGTGTATTATTTTAGGTAATCTAAGCACCTCTTAAAAAAATATATATATATATATATATAACATTTTTTTGTGTGTGTGTGTATTAATACTTTCTTCTTTTTTATTGCTAAGTAGTATTCCTTTATGTGGACATATTACAATTTGTTTATACATTTTATCAGTTGATGGACAATTGTAGTTGTTTACAATTTTGGCCTGTATAATAATGCTGCTATGAACATTCTTGTTTTAGTCTTTGTGTGGACATATTTTTTTTTCATTTCTCTTGGGTAAATAACCAGGAGTGGAATTGCTGGGCCAGTGGGGAGGCAAACTGCTATAGCCACTTTGGAAAAGAGTACAACAGTATATATGTAACATTTTTGTAATCAAATGTACATATATGCATATATATTTATATATCATTTCACAAATATTGGTATGTATTGTGAAAATATTGATTTTTACCTATATAAAAATAAATAAATAATGCTAGTGAGTTATGGCATAGTCAGGCATATATTGATGAGCAGATTAACAAAAGGCTTAAAGACTTAGAGATGGCTGTTACACAAATGGGAGATCAGGTATATACTTTAAATTTAAAAGAAGGTTTGAAGTGTGATTGGAATGAAAGTGCTTTTTGTTAACTCTTCTGATACAATGGTTCCCATTATGAATGAAAAAAAATTAAAAATCATTTAATAAGTCATCACACAAATTTATCTATAGAAATTATAGATTTGCAAAAGAAGATTTTGAGCATGTCTCAGTATCAACTTACTATGCTTCCAGGTAGATATTTTGGCAATCAGTGACAGATCAATTACATAAATTAAATGACCTACATTGGTGGAAATCAACCTCTGTACTTGCTAACTTCAGTGTGGTGATCATTGGTGCTCTGCTACTCTTAACTGTATTAGGAAGCATTCACTAAACCCTGCTGTTCTGCATTAATAGGGCTGAAAAGGCCAGCCATGCCAATAACTTGATTCTGCTTAAAACCTTAACTCTCAAACTCCTGTCCATGGAGTTTGGCTGGTGGCCAGTGATGGATAAGACCTTCAGAGGAGGACAACCTAAGACAGGCACAATCACCTTGGACCAAAAACAAAAGAAGTGGAATTGTTGGAAAAGATGGTGAGAGCCAGAGCATAAATGGTTAAGCATGTAAAAAGCATGCTTGCTGGCAGAGAAACATTAGTAAATGTCTCCAAGGACACTGCATGGTGAAACATTAGTAAATGTCTCCAAGGAGTCAGAGTGGAATGAACACACCACAAAGATGTAATTGTCTGAATTTCAAGTAATTTAAGAATTTAGAAAATGTATTTATATTTTTAAGTTCTACTCCAATATTTTCTCATATGTGAGAAAATACAGCATTGGCTGTATTTTGAGTGTGGCCATCATTGAGGAAAATGTTGTGCTGATGACTATTGCACTGTCCCATAGAATGTGTCCAAGAACAATTCAATATACTGGCTTTCTCCACCAAATCTCTTGGTTACACACCAAAATCAACTCTATAACTCAGATAGGTGTACCATTATTCCCATCCTCAGAGCCTTAGCACACAGATTTTGCCTGGGTGGTGGGCAAGCAAGAAGGAGGCTGTAAAACCAAAGCCCCTAATTTCTTCTCCAAAGAACTGATGACATTTACAACAGAATGGAGAAATTCAACCCTAAGATTGCTCCAAAGGCTCCATGGGTTCCATGGGCTCCTGAACTCCAGTGGATCCACAGGCTCCATATGTTCCACAGGCCTTGACAGTTACCATAGGCTCCATGGGGTCTATATGGCTCTACTTGCTCCAAAGGCTCCCTCAGCTCCAGAGGCTACACGTGCTCCACAGGCTCCATGTGTATACAGAGGCTCCACAGGCTCCACTGATACCACAGGTTCGATGGGCTCCACAGGCTCCACTGGTTTAATGGGTCTGCACTGGCTGCATGGTCTCCAAGGGCTTTAAATGCTCAACAGTCTCCATTAGCTTGCAGAGGCTCCACAGGCCTTCAGTGAATATGCATGCTCCATAAGCTCTATGAACTCCAAGGCCTCCACAGCATCCATGTGGCTTCACACTCTCCAGTCTATCCCCAGTCTCCACATGCTCCATGAGCCTGCACAGGCCTCTCAGTCTCCATGGTCCAATATGGGCACCACAGACCCCACAGGCTTCTAGGTCATCCTCAACTTCCTCAGAATCTACAGCCTCCACAGGCATTATGGGTCTACATAAACGCCATGAAATCCACCACATACACATTCTTCCATGGCCTCAACAGGCTCTCCTAGCACCATGAGCTTGCACAGTCTCCATTGCCTCCATTAGATGTACATCCTCTTCCAGCTCCACAGGCTCCATTGGTTCCATGGGCTCCATAGCTCCAATGGCTCTACAGGCTCCATATGTTCCACAGGCCTGCCCAGTTCCCATAGGCTCCATTGGATCTATAAGTCTATACAGGCTCCACACCACCATGGGCTTTACAGTCTCCCCAGGCCTGCAGAGGTAACATCATCTCAACAGGGTCCTCAAGTCTGCACAGGCTCCACAGGCCCCCACGTGTTTCATAGCCTCCATGGGCTCCATCAACTCAATGGATTCCATCGGCCTCTATATTCTCAGTATTCACAGTCTCCCTGTCATTCATCAGACTACACAGGCTCCACTGTCCTCCTTGGGTTCCACAGTGTCCATGGTCTCCTCTATCTCCATGGCTTCCAAAACCCACCAAATCCACATACTCCAAGAGCTTCACAGCTTGCACAATTCCACTCCCCTGCACAGCATCCATGAACTCCATGGACACCACGGGCTCTAGAAGCTGCACATGTTTTGCAGGCCTGCACAGTTGCCGTACCCTCCATGTGGTCTATAGGACTGTACAGGTTTCACAGTGCTCCATGGGCTCCAACAGACTCACCAGGCTTACAGAAGTACCATGGTCTCCACACGGTCCAGAGGCTGGCACAGACTACACAGGCCTCCACAAGTTTCACATCTTCCATGTGCACCATCAGCTCCATGGTTTCCGCAGGGCTCCAGGGACTCTACAGTCCTTTATGGACCCATGGACTCCATCGGCTCCATGTACTCCACAGAATGCACTGGTTCTAAAGCCTGTATAGGCTCCACAGGCCTAAATGGGCAGGACAGTCTCCACTGGCTCAATATGCTCAATGGGCTCCACAGGTGTCAATGGGCTACATGTACTTAACAGGCACCACATTCCCTATTGTGTCCTTGGGCTCCATACCTCAACAGGCTCCACAGGCTCTCTGGGCTCGACAATCTCCACAGGATCCACAGGCTTGTACAGGCTCCACAAGCTCCCTGGGGATGCACAAGCATCAAGGGCTCCACAGGATTTGTGACCTCCGTGGTCTTGACAGACTTCATGGGCTCCAAAATCTCAACCAGCCCCACAGACTTTCACATGCTCCACAGGCCTGTACAATAAACATAGGCTCCACGGCTCCACAGGTCTGCATATTTTCCATGGGTTCCACCATCTCCAAGGGCTTCCTGGGCCTCCACAGGATCCAAATGCCCCACAGGCTCCACTGGCCTACAGAGCTTCCAGTCTCCATGGATTCTATTGTCTCCACAGGCAGCAAAATCTCCACATGTGTGAATGGCCTCTTGGGTCCTGATAGGCTCCAATGGCTTTCATGGGCTGCACAGACTCCACAGGCTCCATTGGATCCATGTGCTCCACAGGCTCCACGGATTTACACAGGATCCACAAGTTCATCTGACATCAAAGGGTCTACAGCCTCCACAGGCTCCACGTGCTCCACAGGCTCCTTGGGCCTGCACAGGCTGCATGGCCTCCAAGGGCTTCAATGGCTCAATAGGCTCCAGGGGCTTGGAGAGGCTCCACAGGACTCCAGGGACATTGCCTGCTCCATGGACTCCATGACCTCCAAAGCGTCCAAGGCGCCCATGTGGCTTCACAGTTTCCAGAAACTCCTCTGTTTCCTCAGGCTCCATTAAGCCTCCACAGGCCTCACAGCTACCCTGGCCCAAAATGATCCCCACTGACTCTACAGGCATCCACATGATCCTCATCTTCTTCATGTTTTACAACCTCCACAGGCTTCATGGGCCTATATAAACTCCATGGGATCCACGGGATCCATATTTCTCCATGGCCTCAACAGGCTCTGCCAGCACCATGTGCCTGCACATTCTCCATTGCTTCCATAAGTTATACAGACTCTGTAGGCTCCACAGGCTCCATGGATTCCATTGGCTGTATCAGTTCAGGTGGCTCTACTGGCTCCATAAGTTCCACAGGCCTGCACAGTTTCCCTAGGCTCCATGAGGTTTTTAGGCCTCTATAGGGCCTCAGGCTCCACATGCTCCAGAGGCTACTCATGCTCCAAGGGCTCCACGGTTATACACAGGCTCCACAGTCTCCACTGACCCCACAGTTTCTATAGGCTCCAACGGACCCACAGATTCCATGGGTCTGTACAGTCTACATGATCTCCAAGGGCTTTAAAGGCTCAACAGTCTCCATGAGCATGCAGAGGCTCCCCAGGCCTCCAGGGTCATTGCATGCTCCATAAGCTCTATGACCTCCAAGGCCTCCATGGCATCCATGTGGCTTCTAACTCTCCAGTGTATCCACAGTCTCCATTTGCTCTATGAGCCTCCACAGGCCTCTCAGGCACCATGGCCCAAAATGGGCACCACAGACCCCACAGGCCTCCACTCATCTTCAACTACTTCAGAATCTACAGCCTCCATAGGCATTATGAGCCTACATAAACTCCATGATATCCACAGCATACACATTTTTTCATGGCCTCTACATGATCTCCTAGCACCATGAGCTTGCACAGTCTCCATTGCCTCCAGGAGATGTATAGCCTCTGAAGGCTCCACAGGCTCCAGGAGCTCCAGTGGCTCTATAGGCTCCATAAGTTCCACAGGTCTTCACAGTTACCATAGGCTCCATGGGTTCTAAAAGACTATACAGGTTCCAAACCTTCTTGGGCTTCACAGTCTCCTCAGTCTGCAGCAGTAACATGGTCACGAAACAGTCCTCAAGTGTGCACAGACTCCACAGGCCTCCACGTGTTTCACAGCCTCCATGGGCTCCATCAACTCCATGGGTTCCACAGGCCTCTATATTCTCATATTCTTCACATTCTCCCTGTCATTCAGCAGTATTCACAGGCTCCACTGGCCTCCTTGTGCTCAACAGTGTCCATGGTCTCCTCGGTCTCCATGGCTTTCACAAACTACATCAACTCCAAGGACTCCAAGAGCTTAACAGGTTGCAGAAGTTCCACATCCCTACACAGCTTCCTTGATCACCATTAGCTCCCTGGGCTCCACAGGCTCCATGGGCTCTTCATTTACATAGTCTCTGCAGGTACACCAGGCTCCATGGTTTCCATGAACTCCAGGGGCTCCACTGGGTGCACATGTTGCACAGGCCTGCACAGTTGCCATATGCTGAATGGGGTCTATAGGAAGGTTCAGGTTCCACAGACCTCCATGGGCTTCACAGACTTACCAGGCCTGCAATGGTACCATGGGCTCTACAGGGTCCTGAGGCTGGCACAGGAATCACAGTCCTCCACACGTTTCACAGCCTCCAAGGGCTCCATTAGCTCCATGGGTTCCACAGGCCTCTATATTCTCACAGCCTTCACATTCTCCCTGTCTTTCACCAGACTACTCAGGTGCCACTGGACCCCTGCACTCCAGTGTCCATGGTCTCCTCTCTCTCCATGGATTCTACAAACTCCACAGCTCCATGGACCCCAAGAGCTTAGCAGGTTGCACAAGTTCTACTTCCCTACACTGCCTCCATAAGCTCCAAGATCTCCATGGGCTCCACAGGCTCCATGGGCTCTACAGCTATACTGTCTCTGCAGGCTCCACAGTCTCTATGGTTTCCATGGGGGCCATGAGCTCCAGGGGCTCCACAGGCTGCATATGTTGCACAGGCCTGCAGAGTTTTCATGCACTCCATGGGGTCTATAGCCCTATACAGGTTTGACAGGCCTCCATGGGCTCCACAGACTCACCAGCCCTGAAGAGGTACCATGGGATCCACTGGGTCCTGAGGCTGGAACAAGCTCCACAGGCCTCCACGTGATTCACAGACTCCATATGCTCAATCAGCTCCTTGGGTTCCGCAGTCCTCTATATGCTCACAGACTTCAGACTCCCTATCCTTCATGGGACTACAAAGGCTCCACATGTCTCCTTGGATTCCACAGTATCTATGGGATTCTTGGTCCCCCTGGCTTCCACAAAGTCCCATAGCTCCACTGTCCATGGGCTTCACAGTTTGCACAGGTTCCACTGGCCTACACAGCATCCATGAGCTCCATGTGCTCCATGGGCTCCAGGGGCTCTACAGTCCTTTATGGCTTCATTGGCTCCACCAGCTCCAGTGGCTCCACAGAATCTGCTGGCTCTAATGCCTGTACAGGCTCCAAAGGCCTCAATGGGCACCGCAGTCTCCACAGGCTCCATATGTTCAGTGGGCTCCAAATGTGTCAACAGGCTACAAGTACTTCACAGGCTCCACATTCCCTGTTGTGTCCTTGTACTCCATAACTCAACAGGCTCCATAGGCTCCATGGCTCAATGAGCTCCACAGGATCCACAAGCTTGTACATGCTCCACAAGCTCCCTGGGCATACACAAGCATCAAGGGCTCACAGAATTTGTGAACTCCACCGTCTTGACAGACTTCATGGGCTCCAAGTCCTCAACCCGTTCCACTGGCTTTCACATGCTCCCCTGGCCTCTACAGTCTCCATGGGCTGCATAGGCGCCACAAGTAAGCACAGATTCTATGGGTTCCACAGTCTCCAAGGGCTACATGGGCCTCCACATGATCCAAATGCCCCATTGTCTCCACTGTCCTAAAGAGTCTCCAGTCTCCATGGATTCTATGGTCTCCACAGGCAACAAAACTCCACATATGTGAATGGCTTATCGGGTTCTGATAGGATCCAAAGGCTTTCATGTTCTGCACAGACTCCACAGGCTCCATGGGCTCCACGTGCTCCACATGCTACATAGATATGCACAGGATCCACCAGTTCCTCTGACTCCAAAGGTTAATGGCCTCCACAGGCTTCACGTGCTCCACAAGCTCCATGGACCCACACAGGCTGAATGGCCTCCAAGGGCTTCAAAGGTTCAATAGGCTACATCAGCATGCAGAGGCTCCACATGACTTCAGGGGCAATGCATGCTCCATGGACACCCTGACCTCCATGGCCTCCATGGCATTCATGTGGCTTCAAAGTTTCCAGAAGTTCCCCAGTTTCCCCAGGCTCCATGAGCCTGCACAGACCTCACAGCCTCCCTGGCCCAAAATGAGCCCCACCTACTCCAAAGGCATCCACATGATCCTCAGCTTCTTCAGAATCTACAACCAACCCAGGCTTCATGGGCCTACATAACCTCCATGGTCTCCATGGGATCCAAATTCCTCCATGGACTCAAAAGGCTCTGCCAGCACCATGAGACTGCACAGGCTGCATATCCTTCAAGTGCTTCAAAGATTCAACAGGCTCCATGGGTATGCACAGGCTCCACAAGTCCATTGTTTCCACAGGCTCTACAGGCTCCAGAGGTTCCACGTGCCCCTGAGGCTCCATGGGCCTGCACAGGCTGCATGGTTGAGAAGTGCTTCAAATTCTCAATAGACTGCATGGGCCTGCAGAAGCTCCACAGGTCTCCAGTAGCAATGAATGCTCCAAGGGCTCCAAAACCTCCAAGGTGTCCATGGCACCCATGTGTCTTCACAGTCTCCACAGGCTCCATGAACCTTTGAAGGTCTAACACCCTCCATGGCCCAAAATGGGCCCCACTGACTCCACAGGCATCCACATGATCCTCAACTTCTTCAGACTCTACAGCTTCCACAGGCTTCATGGACCTACATAACCTCAAAGGGCTCCATGTGATCCACATTCCTCCATGGCCTCATTAGGCTCTTGCAGCACCATGAGTCTGTCCAGGTTCCATGGCCTCCATGAGATTTGCAGGCTCTGCAGGCTCCACACGCTCCATGGGTTACATGGTCTCCATGAGCTCCAGTGGCTCCACAGGCTCTACATGTTCCACAGGCCTGGAGAGTTGCCATAGGGGCCTTGAGGTCTATAGGACTCTACAGGCTCCACAGACCTCTATGGGCTCCACAGGGTGCCCAGGTCTGCAGAGAACCATGGTCTCCACAGGGTCCTCAGGAATAACAAGCTCCATTGGTCTCTATGGGTTTCACAGCCTCCATGGGCTGCATCAGCTCTTAGGATTGCACAGGCCTCTATATTTTCAAAAACTTCACAGTCTCCCTTTCCTTCAAGGGACGGCAGTGGCTCGACAGGCTTCCTTGGCTCCATATTCTCCATTGGATCCTAGGTCTCCATAGATTCCACAAACTCCATGACTTCATGGGCTTTACAGTTTGCACAGATTCCACTGACCTACACAACATCCACGAGCTCCATGGGCTAAATGGACTACACAGGCTCTTTGGGGTGTACAATCCTTTAAAACCCCACGCGCTCCATCAGCTCCATAGACTCCACAGAATCCACAGGCTCTAAGGCCTGTACAGGCTCCACAATCCTCAATGGGTGCCACAGTCTCCATAATCTCAACAGTCTCCATAGGCTCCACAGGTGTCAAGGGGCTACATGCACTTAAAAGGCTCCACACTCTCTGTAGTGTCCTTGGGCTCCATAACTCAACAGGCTCCATGAGTCCCATGGGCTTGACGAACTCCACAGGATCCACAGGCCTGTAAAGACTCCACAAGGTCCCTGGGCCTCCACAGGCACCAAAGGCCCCACAGGTCCCACTGCCTTACACAGCCTCCAGTCTCCATGGAATCTATGTTCTCCAATGGCAGCACATGATCCACAGATTTCAATGGTCTCATGGGGCCTTCATAGGCTCCACAGACCTCCACGGGCTGCATGGACTTCACAGGCTCCATGGCCTCCACGTGCTCCACAGGCACCATGGGTATGCAGAGGCTCCACATGCTCTACTTACTACACAGGCTTTTCAGGCTCCATAAGGACCATGTGCTCCAAAGGCTCCATGGGCCTGCACAGGTTACATGGTCTCCAAGGGCTTCAAAGGCTCAACAGTCTCCATGGGCATGCAAAAGCTCCACAGGCCTGCAAGGACAATGCATGCTCCATGGGCTTCATGACCTCCAAGGACCCCATTGCATCCATGTGGCTTCAGAATCTCTGCAGGCTCGCCAGTATCCACAGGCTCAATGAGCCAGCACAGGTCTCACAACCACCATGAGCTAAAAGGGATCCACATTCCCCCATGGCCTCAACAGGCTATGCCAGAAACATGAGCCTGAACAAGCTCCATTTCCTCCATGAGATAAACAGGCTCTACAGTCTCCATGGGTTCCATGGGCGCCATGAGCTCTCGGTGGCTCCACAGGCTCCACATGTTCAGCATGCCTGCACAGTTCCCATAGGCTCCATGGGGTTTATGAGACTTTAGGGGCTCCAAAGGGCTCCAGGTGCTCCACAGGTTCCCCAGTCCTGCAGAGTTACCATTGGCTCCACAGGGACCTCAGAGCTGCACAGGTTCCACAGGCCTCCACGGGTTTCACAGCCTCCATGCGCTCCATTAACTCCATGGTTTCCACAAACCTCTATATTCTCACAGACTTCACAGTCTCCCTGTCCTTCATGGCACTGCAAAGGGAACACATGCTTCCTTGTTTCCACCATCTCCATGGGCTCCTAAGTTTCCCTGGTTTCCCCAAATTTCACCAGCTCCACCACCCATGGGCTTCACAGGTTGCACAGGTTCCAGTGGCCTACACAGTATCCACGAGCTCCATGGACTCCATGGTTTCCATTGCCTCTAGGGGCTCTAAAGTCCTTTACAACTCCATGAGCTCCACAAGCTCAATTGGCTACCCAGAATTCACCAGCTCTAAGGCCTTTACAGGCTCCACAGACCTCAATGGGCACCATAGTCTCCACAGGCTCAATATGCTCCATGGCTCCACTTGTGTCAATGGGCTACTTGTACTTAACAGGCTGCACATTCTCTGTAGTGTCCTTGGTCTCCATACCTCAACAGGCTTCATGGGCTCCGTGGTTTCGATGATCGCCACAGGTTTCAGTGGTCTGTACATGCTACAAAAACTACCTGGGCCTGCACAGGCTTCAAGGACTCCTTGAGCTTTGTGACCTCCACAGTCTTGGCAGACTTCATGTTCTCCATGGCGTCAACACCTCCACAGGTCTTCACAAGCTCCACAGTCCTCTACAACCTCCATGCACTCCATGGGCTCTGTGGTTTCAACTTGCTCCACAGGCTCCGTGGATATGCACAGGCTCAAAAGCCTCTACGGGCTTCACAGTCTCCATGGGTTCAACGTGCTCCACAAGTTCCATGGGTATGCACAGGCCCCACATGCTCCATTGACTCCACAGGCTCTACAGGCCCACTGGTTCCACGTTCCCCAGAGGCTCCATGGGTCTGCACAGACTGCATGGATTCAAAGGGCTTAAAATGCTCAATAGGCTGCTTGGGCCTGCAGAGGTTCCACAAGTCTCCAGTAGCAATGAATGCTCCATGGGCTCCATGATGTTTAAGGCGTCCATGGCATCCATGTGGCTTCAGAGTCTCCAGAGTCTCCCCAGTCTCCACAGGCTCTAGGGCCCAAAATGGGCCCCACTCACTCCACAGGCCTCCATATGATCCTCAGCTTCTTCAGACTATACAGCTTCCATAAGCTTCATGGGCCTACATAACCTCCACGGGCTCAATGGGCTCAACATTTTCATGGCCTCAATTGGCTCTGCCAGCACCATGAGCCTGCAGAGGATCCATGGCCTCCATGAGAAATGCAGTCTCTGCACACTCCATGGGTTCCATGGGCTCCATGAGCTCCACAGGCTCCACATGTTCCGAATGACTTCACAGTTGCCATAGGCTCCATGAGGTCTATAGGACTCTACACATTCCACAGGCCTGCATGGGCTCCACAGGTTGCCCATGCCTTCAGGGATACCATGGTCTCCACAGGGTCCTCAGTAATACACAAGCTCCATAGGCTTCCATTGGTTTCACAGCCTCCATTGGCTCCATCAGCTCCAGGGATTCTACAGGCCTCTATATTTTCACAAAATTCACAGCCTCCTTGTCCTTCATGGGACTGCACATATCCACAGGCCTCCTTGGCTCCATAGCCTCCATGGGCTCTTAGGCCTCCATAGATTTCACAAACTCTACCAGCTCCATGGACTCCATGGTCTTCACAGGTTGCACAGGTTCCATTGGCCTACACAACATCCACAAGCTCCATGGGCTACATAGACTATACTGGACATCCTTTGTACGTGATCGTTTGCTTCCCTCTTGCTACTTTGAGAAATTACTCTATATCTTTTACATTTTACATTCTGAATAGTATGTGTCTTGGCATAGGTCTATTTGTATTTATTCTCATTGGGGTATGGTGTGCTTCTTGGACATGTAAGTTCATTTCTTTTGTGACCGTTGGGAAATTTTCAGCTATTATTTCCTCAAATACACTTTCTGCCCCTTTTCCTTTCTCTTCCCATTCTGGAAATCCTATGACACATATGTTGTTGTGTTTTGTGTTGTCATTTTACTTTCTGAACCCCTGCTCAATTTTTTCCATTCTTTTCTCTCTGTTCTTTTCTGTCTTCAATTTTAGCTGCTTTGTCTTTGATATCACTTATTCTTTCTTCTGTCATTTCGAGTCTGCTGTTGTATGCCTCAAATGTGTTTTTGACTTCATCTATTTTGTCTTTCACTCCCATGAGCTACATAAATTTTCTGTTCAGGATTTTAAATTCTTCTTCGCTTTCACACAATATCTTCTTGATATCATTTATCTCTTTAACTATATTGTCTTTCATCTCATTAATTTGATTTTGGAAATTTGTGCTCATCTCAATGATTAGTTCTCTCAAATTCTGCAGCTCTTCTGGAACTTTGATGTATTCTTTTTCTTGAGCCATATCTTCTATTTTCTTAGTATGGTTCATAATATTTTGCTGATGTTTAGGCATCTGGTTATGTTGTATTTTAATAAGATGCTCTATCTCTTTATCTTTCATAGGGTTTTAGTGGCAGGAAGCTGAGAGTTGCCACAGCTCTTTGATTTTTGGATCAACCTTGATTGTTAGGATTGTCCTGCTGGTTGCTCAAAACCGGGCACTGGACCCAATAATTCACTGTAGGTTTGTTTCCTAGGGCCTTGGGCTGGGAGGATATAGAGGTGAGGAAAATTATCTCCTACTTATTAATTTTCTCATGTGAACTCCTTGGTGTGCCAGGAGATGGAGGTCGTTGGCAACTCTCAATTCAAAGTCGGGTCAGAGTGCATTTGTTTTAACACAGACCAGATCAATGTGGTAGAACTTCCTGTCTGGGGGCTAAGAGCCTTGTAATTCAAACTTTATGAGACAGTTCTCCAGTCTTCTCTGGTAGCCCCTCCCTTTTCCCAGCTAGGAAATATATACTCTCTCCTCTGACTTATCAACAAACAGTCCCTGTTAGTAGCAGAGGAGATTGGGTGGTTTGTATATCTTTTGACCCTTACAGGCTCCAAGGCAAACAATGGCACAGCCCCACCCAGCCTGGAAGGGCTCTTGGGACAGGGCAGACAAAACCTGTGACTCAAAAGCAGGGCCAGACCCAGGGTCTCTCTCCCCTCTCCTGTGGAGTCCTCCAAAATTAGTCCAGGCTAGAAGAGAGGGAGGTTGCAAAGGTCAGATTTCTCTAGTCATTCTCAGGCTCCCAGGGCCAACCGCCATATGGAAGGTTCCATTGGGCTCCACAGCCCAAATTTGTGGGTCAGAACCTGAGTCAGCCTAAGGCTGTGTCCCTCTCTCTCCCCTTTCTGGGAGTGGCAGATCCCTCTAGCACCCTTTGTCTGTTATCCCAGGCCCAGAGGCCAGAGAATTCTAGAGAGTGTGGGGGAGGGTGCTGGCAGCAGCTGCTGCTGCAGGTTCAAACTCACGGTCTGGTTTTGTTGTTGCAATTTCCCTGTTTTGTCCCACTCTCCTCTGGGTTTTGCAGACTGCACCTGCTGTTGTAAACCCTAGGAGATCTATTTTGGCGTGGTGTCACCCTGTTCTCTAGCTATTTTTCTGGAGAAGAGATTCCCATGTCTTACTAGTCTGCAATCTTCCCGGAAGTCATGACTTTATTAGATTTTACTCATCTGTAAATGTATGTATTTCACTTCTTCCTGAAGGATTGACACGAATTAAATCTCAGGCTCTTGACAATCTCCACTGCTTTTGAGAGCACCCTTGGGATTGAATTTCTTCATTCTTTTGTAAATGTAATCACTTCTTTGGAGAGGAAATCAGAGGCTTTCAGTTTTATAGCCTGTTTCCTGCACCCCCACCACCCAGGCAAAATGTGTGTACTCTGGCTCTGGGAATGGGAATAATGGCAAACACATCTGAGTTACACACCTGATTTAGGAGTTAAGATTTGGTGGAGAAAGCACAGTATATTGAGTTTCCCTTGGGATCATTCTAGATGCCAGTATAATGGTGGTCGGCACCCAATTTTGCTCAATGATGGTCACATCCAAAGTACAGCCACTGCTTCATGAGTTCCCATTTCTCCCAAACTTAGGAGACCTCTCCTGATACCTGTGCCCTGGGTTAATGCCCTCTTTGAGTCTTGTGTGGACCCCTGAACAGTATGTTCTTCCTGACCCATTTCTGTGTGTGTAAACCTTTGGTAAGTAGGACATTTTGGTTAGATTCAGACAGGGACCTTTCAATTAGGTCACTTTTTGTTAAATTTCTTTAGTTTAGTTAAGGGCCTCTGATTAGATTTCAGGCACAAGGATGGACCAAAATCCTTGTGCTTAAGTCCTACATACATGGAACACACAGCGAAAGAGTGCTGCCATGTTTACCCTGTCATGTAGCAGAGGGTTCCAGGATCTCCCAGAGCTGTGGAGTGACACAGAATCCCTGAGAGGCTGAGGGAGATGCCAGAGGCTGAAGTCATGGAGTAGATAGCAGCTGAAGACATCCAGGCCAGAGGAGAAGGGAGATGTGTGAGCAATTGTGTCTGATGGCCTACTGCAGAGCTCAATGGGAAAGTGAGTTTGGAGGAGAAGGCAGAGAGAGACAGGCAGGCACAACAATTTGCCTTGGCAGGAGTCCAGGAGCAGCTGACCCTGGTTAAGACAGAATTTTTTTTTTTTATGGGTAAAAATCAAAATTCTCACAATACATACAAACATTTGTAAAATGATATATAAATATATATGCATATATGTGTATTTGCTTACAAAAATGTTATTTATATATATATATATACATATACATATATTTTAAGAGGTGCTTAGATTACCCAAAATATTACATGGAACCCGCTGGGATTCCCATGTTGCCCACCCCCCACACCTCCCACCACATCCCACACAAACACCTCCCACAGTGTGGCCCACCAACCCCAATGAACCTACACATCCTGGAGCCTTGCCACCAAAAAAAAAAAAAAAGACAGAATTTTTATGATGGCTTGATTTAGACATTTTCACAGCCTCATAACTGTAAGCTTTAACCTTAATAAATTCCAATAAAAGCCCATATATTTCTTGTATTTTGCATTGGCAGTGCTTGGCATATTCAAATTGCTAGGGAAACACGGTTGGAGAACTGCCCTGTTACAAAGTGACTGTGTGATGATGGTGTCCAGGGAATTCACCTGTAAACTGTGGGTGTCTCCACACTAGGCAGGAATGAGTACTGGTAAGACAGAGGGGGAATTGCTCTTGGTCACAAAGCCTGCAAGACAGGGAGTCAGGCATGGGATTCGCATGGTTTGGGGACTAGTATAACATCACAGGTGCCCCAGGATGATGTCCCTGCCTCAGGCAGGTGTTGGCCAGGTGTGCAGGGTGAGATAAAAGCATGGCACCTGGGGTCTGGTGCACAAAGGAGTCTGGCACAGAGAGGAGACTACCTGCTCTTGCTACTTTTGCCATTCCCTCCTCCCCTTGGGCTCCAGTGTTCACCCTCTGAGGAGGCTGAACTTACTGTACCCATCCTGGTTCTCACACACAGACTCATGTATCCTGCTTCCAATTCTATATTCACTTTCTCCAATCTTGGGGCAACTAAATAAGAAAAATGTCAAGATGAAACCTGTTGGTGAGAGGAAGGAAATGTCAAAATTCACATTATAGCATTGGCTACAGCAATAATGTCACCAGAATGAGCAACATTAGACCAGTGACCCTAAGGAATAGTATAGAAATCCCAGAAAATTCTGGGACCTAGAGCTGACAAGAATAGAAGTGAGGTTATGAGAGAGTGCAATGTTTGCAGAAAACCTCAGAGGGTGCTGATGTCAGATATTTCTCAGACTAATTAAATATTAAATTTTCAATAGATTTTTAGCAGTGTCTGAATCATGCAGACTTCTTCAATACCAGAAGAGATCGGAAGGGTTGGAGAGGAATAAGCTGATAAACAACTGAAGAATCTGGAATGTAACTCGTTTTTACTGGAGTTCCCCAAATCCAGAGAGTGAATATCATTTTTGGAACCAAACTTTCAGAGCCCCAATGAAAACCATCATCAAAGGTCCTTGATCTGCAAAGGAGGAGAGGGAAAAGTCCTGGTAGTACTTACACCATCAGTTAGTGATGTGAGTCAGTCTGGCCAGTCTTCACTGGGGAGTAAGAAGCAGGAAGTCTGTCTTCTCCTGTGGTGCTAACAGCCCTCTAACCGGACATGTGTAGAGAGCAGTGTGGCCTTCACAAGGTCGCACCCATGCTCCTCATGCCCCATGCCCACTCTTGCTGAGGGTGGCCTCCACCCATCCAGGCAGTGTGGGACAGTGCCCAGGGGAGAGAGCAGTTTTCCTTGAAGATTGACTGTGTTTGCAATGGGTGAGGGTAAGTGCCCCCCCAGTAATGTTGCAGATACAAATCAATATCTTCAAATCAACCACTTTGTATTATTTCATTGTGTACTACTTTCATAATTTCTTTTAAATTATAACCAAATTATCCGTGCAAAGACTATAAAAATAATTTATGTCTGTTATGGCAAACAGTAAAATTCCTTCTCTAGCCTCAACACCCATTACTCCTTCCTTAGAATTATCTGAACTGGCAGATTTTTTGGGTACACATTTCTGTTTGTAAATACATGAATTCTCTAGTTTCATTCATCCCACACTCTATCACATATGAGAAAAATATTGGAGTGCAACTTAAATATATAAATAAATTTTCTAACTTCTTAAAATACTTTAGATTATAAGTATATCATCTTATTATGAAAGGATCATTTCTGATTTAAAACAATAAGGAAACTTGGAGTTAAGTAGAAAGCAGGTGACTGCAGTTCAGTGGCTGTTAAGCTTGAATCCACATCAGAAACTGGTGAAGAAACTGAAAAAATATAAATGGTTGGGGTGTCATATAAGAAAATGCTACAGGAGAGAGGCCAGATGGCATCAGTTTAGGAGGATACTCACTGACTAGCTCTCTGGGGATGGCTGTTTGTGGGCAGGGTCCTGCCCAAGGTTCCATGCTGTGGGCACATGGAATGAGAAACCTTTGTCACCTAGCAGTGTGCAGATCAATGGTGTGGAGTGATCAGTGGAGATTCTTGAGTTTTGAGCCTGCTTGTGTTGGTTAACACAGACAGCTGAGCCCCAACCACAGGGATAATGTCTGGTTTGAACCATGAATCCTGCAAACATGACTCATGCTCCTGGTTTGAGGAAGCATACTCTGAGGGAGGGAGGGCTCTGTCAGAAGGTGTAGAGGGTTTTTCTTCTGTCCATTTGGCTGCCTGGAACACTCATACGTTTGGAAATCAGATAAGCTGTGTTTAAACAGCACTAGGCTGAGAGGAGAAGCAAATCTGCTGAGGAAACGTGATTTACCAAGCAGCCCACTGACACTGAGGCCTGGACTCAGAGAGGGCAGAGTCAGCCAATTTTATCACTCTTCCTAGACAAGCATCATAGCTTCACTCCATTGGGGAGGCCAGGAAGTGGGAAGGGCTTGATTAGTTTCCACGAGCCTATTTAGGGTCCCATCGGTGAAGTGGATGACTTAGCAGAGAACATCTTTTGGATCCCTTATATCACCAAAAAAAAAAAAAAAAAAAAGGAGAGAGAGAGAAGAAGACAGTCACTTTAAAAAATGAATTCCTGTTCTTAATTTAGTTTAATACCGAAAATCTGCCTCAAAACCTGCAGATAGAACCTGGAAAGGAAATTGATAAACGCAAGCAGGCTGAGAGGATCTGCAAGGACATTAGAACGAACACTTCCTCTTTAGCTTTGTTTGACTGCTTGCTGGTGTGGTTGTTTTGATTTTCTCTGTTTTTTTGTTGTCTCTTGCTTTTCTTTACTCTTTCCTCCCCCCTTTCTGTTTTCCTTCATTTTTAAAAAAATTAGGTGCTCCTAGCTTACCTCTTCTTTGCTGTTCATCTTCTTCAGTGATTTCCCATTCTCTGTCTATATTGATATTGTATCCCAAGCTATCTCTTACCTTCCTTCCTCCCTCTGCCTTCTGGTTTCTGTTGTAGTTCTTAGACACCATGCTTTTTCATTAGCCCACAACTTAAGGGCGCCAATTTCTATTCTATCTATTTTGTTTTCTTCTTATTTTATTGATATTAGCTTTTTCCTTTTAGCCCTTTCTTAACTCTTTCTCTCCCACTTCACCTTTCTAGCCTGTTAAATCATTATATATGTATTTCTCTAATTGGTTCCCCAGTCCATTTTAGGGACTCCACTTTATTCCTATTAAAATAAACTGCCTACACACGTTAAATATTCATTTCACAAAGTCCTATTGGCCCCTCTTCTAAATTTGATCAATATTACTATTATCCTTCTTCCTTTCTCACATCTTTCAATTAATCTGGCACTAATTTTTGGCCTTCAATGTAACATAGAAAGAAGCAAGGAAACAAAATAAGAAAAAAATTGTCAAAGAGATAATTTTACACACACACAGAACAACCAACTAAATAAAACTCTAGAGGACAGAGAGAAGTTGATCAACTGAATAAACCCAGCAAGGTATAATGATGCCTAGGGGTAAAGAAAAAATTACAAACCACACTTAGAAATGGGAAGAGATGGACCACTCCAATGAACAAATTAACCAGGAATATATGCAGAACATAGAACAAATAATCAAAGATTCCTAAACAAATATCATGCACCAATTTAGTGAAGTGAAGGAAGAGATTAATGATATAAAGAAGACATTGGGAGAACATACTGAAGAAATTGTAAACATACACAAAAAAATAACACATATGATTGTTATCAATGGCACAATCCAAGAAATCAAAAGAATGCTGGATTCACATAACAGCAGATTTGAACAGGCAGAAGAAAGAATTAGTGATGTGGAACAAATTATAGCTGAAATCAAACAAATAGTAGAACAGATAGACAAAAAGATAGAAAAAATCCAGCAAGGAATCAGGGATTTAATTGAAATCACAAAACACACAAACATACGCATTAGGGCATCCCAGAAGGAGAAGAGAAGGGAAAGGGAAAAGAAGGAGTGTTGAAGGAAATAATGGCTGTAAACTTCCCAAACCTTTTAAGAGAGATGGATGTGCAGATCCAGGAAGCAAAGCACATCCCAAACAGTATAAATCCCAAGAGGCTAAGTCCAAGACATATACTTGTCAAAAATGCCCAATGCTCAAGACAAAAAGAAAATACTCAAGGCAGCAAGAGAAAAGAGTACCATCACATACAAGGGAAGCACAATAAGATTAAGTGTTGATTTCTCAGCTGAAACCATGGAGGAAAGAAGACAGAGGTATGACATAGTCAAAGTAATAAAAGAAGAAAACTTCCAGCCATGAATTCTGAATCCAGCAAAACTGGCATTTAAAAATAATGGTGAGATCAAAATATTCACAGATAAACAGAAATTGAGAGGATGTCAATATGAAAGTGGCACTTCAAGAAATATTAAAGGAAGATCTACAAGTTGAAAGGAAAAATTAAGAATTAGGAGAGTTTAAAAAAAACTAAAAAGGCAAAAACAGAAACAAAACAACTTATAATATACATTACTCCAAAGATAATATGGCTGAAGTAAGAAATTTGTTGTGAGTAATAACACTGAATGTTAATAGATTAAATTGAACTCTCAAGAGATACAGTTTGGCAGAATGGATAAAGAAATATGATCCACCCATATGCTGTCTACAAGAAACCCAATTTTGACCCAAGGATTCAAGGATACTAAAAGTAAATGGCTGGAAATAATATTACAAGCTAACAAAAAAGAGGACCTGGACTTAATAGACATATACAGAACAATACACCCAAATACATCAGGATTTACATTCTTCTCAAGTGCACATGAAACATCATCCATGATAGACCACATGCTAGGCCACAGAAAAACTCTCAATGATCAGAAAGGTTGAGATTATACAAAGTAATTTCTCTGATCACAATGGAATGAAATTGGAAATCACTAAATGCCAGAGAAACAGGTTAGGCACCAGGATATGGAAGTTAAACAACACATTCTTAGACAAGAAGTGGGTTAAGGAGGAAATCTCAAAAGAAATTAGAAACTACCTTGAAACTAATGAAAATGACCACACAGCATATCAAAACCTATGGGATTCAGCCAAAGCTGTACTGAGAGAGAAGTTCATAACCATAAATGCATATATTAAAAAAGAAGAAAGAGCTAAAATTGAAGACCTAAATGCACACTTGGAGGAATTGGAAAAACAATAACAAGCTAAACCTAAAGGAAGTAGAAAGAAGGAAATAACAAAGATTAGAGCAGAAGTAAATGAAATAGAGAATAAGAAATCACTAGAAAAAATAAACAAAACCAAAAGCTGGTTCTATGAGAATATCAATAAAATTATCAAACCCTTAGCCAGACTACCAAAGTAAAAGAGAGAACAGATGCAAAAAAAAAAAAAAAAAAAAAGGAATGAGCAAGGGGATATCACTACTGACCTCACAGAAATAAAGAGTATCAAAGAGGATACTTTGAAAAATTATATGCCAACAAGAATGGTAATTTAGAGGAAATGGACAAGTTTCTAGAAATGCACAAACAACCTACATTGATGAAAGAAGAAATTGATTAACTCAACAGTCCAATTACAAGTAAAGAGATAGACTCAGTCATCAAAAACCTCCCAAATAAGAAGAGCCCAGGACCAGAAGGCTTCACAGCTGAATTCAACCAAACATTCCAGAAAGAGTTAACGCCAATTCTACTTAAGCTCTTCCAAAAAATTGAAGTAGAATGAATATTGCCTAACTCATTCTACAATGCCAAACTTACCGTAATACTAAAACCAAACAAAGATACCACTAGAAAGGATAATTACAGACCAATTTCTCTAATGAAACTAGATGCTAAATCCTCAACAAAATACTTGCTAATCGTATTCAACAACATATCAAAAGAATCATACACCATGACCAAATGGGTTTCATCCCGGGTATGCAAGGATGGTTCAATATAAGAAAATCAACCAGTGTAATACACCACATAAACAAACTGAAAGAAAAAAAATCACATTATCTCTCTATAGATGCAGAAAAAGTATTCGAAGAAATACAGCACTCTTTCCTGATAAAAACACTCTAACAGATAGGAATAGAAGGAAAATTTCTGAATATGATAAAGGGTATATATGAAAATCCCAAAGCTAACATCATCTTCAAAGGTTAATTCCTAAAAGCCTTCCCTCTGTGATTGGGAACAAGACAAGGATGCCCACTATCAGCACTCCTATTTAACATTGTCTTAGAAGTATTTGCTCGAGCACTGAGTCAAGAAAAGGATATAAAAGGCATCCAGATTGGAAAAGAAGAAGTAAAAATTTCATTATTTGCAGACGACATGATCATATACACAGAAAGCCTGGAGAAAGCTATAACAAAGCTTCAAGAACTTATAAAGTACTTCAGTAATGTTGCAGGCTATAAGATCAATTCTCAAAAATCAGTAGCATTTCTGTACACCAATATTGAGCAATCAGAGTGGGAAATAAAGAAAAAAATGTCATTTACAATAGTAACTAAAAGAATCTAATACCTAGGAATAAATTTAACTAAAGATGTAAAGGACTTATATACAGAAAATTACACAACACTGTTAAAGGAAATCAAAGAAGACTTAAAGGGAAAAATAATCCCTGTTCATGGATAGGAAGACTAAACATCATCAAGATGTCTATCCTAACCTAACTGTTCTACGATTTAATGCAATCCCAATAAAAATCAGCACTATGCTTTTAAGGAACTGGAAAAACTAACCACAAAATATATTTGGAAAAGTAAGAGGCCCCGAATTGCGAAAGACATATTGAAAAAGAGAAATGAAGTTGGCAGTATCACATTACCAGACTTTAAAACATATTACAATGCTGCAGTGATCTAAACAGTAGGGTATTGACACAAGGATAGACCTACTGACCTATGGAATCAAATTAAGAGTTCTGATGTAGATCCTCACATATACAGTCATCTAATATTTGACAAGGCTACCAAGCCGACTCAGTTGGGAGAGAATGGCCTTTTTAACAAGTGATGTTTGGAGAACTAGATATCCATATCCAAAATAATGAGAGAAGAATACCATCTCACACCTTATAGAAAAATCAAGTCAAGATGGATCAAAGATCTAAATATAAGAGCCAAAACCATAAAGACCTTGGAAGATAATGTAGGAAAGCATTTACAGGATCTTGTGATAGGAAATGTTTTCATGAACATCACAGCCAAAGCATGAGCAGCAAGAGGAAAAATAGATAAATGGGATCTCCTCAAAATTAAAATCTTCTGCACCCCAGAAGATGTTATTAAGAAAATAAAAAGGCAACCTACACAATGGGAGAAAATATTTGGCAACCATATATCTGATAAGAGCCTAATATCTTGCATATATAAAGAAATCTTACACCTTGAAAATAAAGAGACAAACAACCCATTTTAAAAAATGGGCAAGTGACCTGAAAAGACACTTCTCCAAGTATTGTAATTCAACATGGAGGTAGACAGTGCCAGGAATGATCCAAAGAAAGTTTGGGATCAGAGTACCTCACTCCATGTGGAATGCAGGCAAATTTATTTAGGCTGAAACTCCTTTTTATACTACAAAGCTGATAACAAAAGTAGGGCCTCCTACACTGGTTCCTCAGCTTGGTACATTAGAGCACTGCCTGTTTCTGCATTCCCAGACAATCTTTCTTGGGAATTCAGACAATAACATCTTAGTGGTTGTTCCTTCTGCTCTGCGTCCTCCCACTGATGTCTGCAGTATGCAGTGTCCTTGGAAACATTTATTACTGTTTCTCTGCCAGCAAGCATGCTTTTAAAATGCTGTGCCTTTAATGCTCTTGCTCTCAGTATATTTTCCAACAATTCACCCTTTTATGTTTTTTGTCCAGAGTGACTGTGCCTGTCTGAGGTTGCCCTCTTCTGAAGGTCTTACCCATCATTGGCAACCAGCCAAGGTCCATGAACAGGGGTCTTGAGAGTATAGGGTTTTAAGCAGAATCAAGTGATTGGCATGGCTGGTCTTTTCAGCCCTATTAATGTGGGACATCAGGGCTTTGCGAATGCCTCCTAATACAGTTAAGAGTAGCAGAGCACCAATGTTCACCACACAAAAGGCATCAAGTACAGAGGTTGATTTCCACCAATGTAAGGGGTTTATTTTGTGCAATTGATCTGTCACTGACTGCCAAAATTCACTACCTGGAAGTGTAGTAAATTGATTTGGAGACATGCTTAAAATCTTTTTTTGCAAATCTGTAATTTCTATAGATAAATTGTGTGATGACCTGTTAAATGATGTTAATTTTTCCCATTTATAGTGGGAATCATTGTAAGAGAGAGGAGTGATAGAAAAAGGTCTTTTATTCCAATCACACTTCAAATCTTGTTTTAAATTGAGATTATATATTTGATCTTCCGTTTGTGCAACAGCCATCTCTAAGTCATTAATCCTATTATTAATTTGCTCATCTATATATGCCTGACTATTCCATAGATCACTAGCATTATGATGCCAATTTCTCATATATTATCGTGTTTGGATAGTCTCATGTAGAGCACTTCCTGCAATAGTAGCAGCTGTAATAATACCTATAAGCCCTAATACAGCAGCTATAATCAATCCAATTAAATATTCAGTTCTTTTTAAATAATGATTTAGAAAGTGCCAAAGGATTTGACTCTAAGGGGAAGACTGCCAGAAGTAATTCATGTGAACTGGAAGCTATATTCCATGACGCCATCATCCTATTTGAACTGCAATAGAACCCTCCTGTAAAACAGATTCTGATACACAAGTGTAAAGGGAGCAATTGTTGCAACAAAACATGTTTGATCAATGCTCACTGTTCCTACAGTAAAAACAATGGGATCCTGTACACATACGTTAAGAAATTAAGTGGATTTTCTTTTTAAACTTGTAATATTAGTTTTACTGCCTTGCCATTCAAAAATTGGGCTACTTTCCAAAAATAATTTCCATAAATAATTTTTAGTTTTGTTAAGTTTAGTGTCCCATAGTTGTGGGATAAATCTTTCTTGATGAGTTCAATTTAGTGATGTATTTATACTTAGGTTGTCCCCAAAATTCTAAAAATAATGATAGCTTTCATTAGGTTTTTTTGTTGATTTACTAATTTTTCAACTTATAGATGTGTTTGCATTCGGTTGCAGTATCCCTATAAGGGTCCAATTCTTTACAATGTTATAGGAAATATTAAAGAGCACAACTTCAGATGAAACATGTTATGTATGCCATTTATCACTTTGTATTATGATTTTGGGTCTGTATACATGGATCCATGGATCCTATGCAGTTAGGTCATTCAAGAAAAGGCAAGGTTAAATTTTCAATAAATTTCCTTTCCTCCTCAGGTTTTAGAGGAAGGCAAGAACCAATGGGCCCAGGAATATGAAAAGGCTGATTAATATAAACAGGGTAGGATTTTTCTCCCCAAGTCAACAATTCTAAAAGAGGCAAATTAGTAATATTAGCACAATATATATAATTATGTGAAAATGCACTACTTACTGCTGTGGTTGTCAAGGTAAGCATCACAAGGAATAACTGTGTTAGAGTGACATTCTGCCTTTTAGAATTTACCATCTTTTCTGCTTTTTGTGTCAGCTTCTTTGGCTTGTTTATGTCTAGGTTTCAGACATCTGGACAGGACCCAAAGCTGGTCTCCTTTATCTGAAATGATAAGAGCAAAACCTCGACCCTATATCCTAACTTAACTTTGGCCTTATCCTATTGATTATTATTTTTATGCTTTCAATAAACTAGTTGTCCAATATTTGTTTCTGTATTATTGCCTGATTTTTGCCAGAAATGCTCTGCTGATGTATATGATTCTGACTTTTGGCTTAAAAAATTTATTGTAAATATTGCTTTATATAATTTTTCTAGCACCTCAACATTTCCCACTTTTTTATTTTTTATCATTTATAAATAGAGGTTAAACTGTTAAATTTTTATGAAAAGTATACATACATTCAAAGGCTTACTAAATCAGGGGATACACTCATATACTTGGCTTATTTTGGGCTAGTGTCCTGGATAGATACAAGATAAATGTTAATATATACTTAGTTTAATAAGCTTATATTGACAATTAGGGTGAGAAACAAATAACATAACTAATTAAAAGATTAAGGCAATATTGAACAAAGTTACAGGATAACAGATAAGTAGAGCTGTTTTATATATATAATTACCAATATTTAACTTTTATCTGGCAAGTGTTTAAGTAGCAACTGATACTAGAGTTTTGGTTGACTGTGTTTAGGATTAATGAATTTGATACTATAGATGCCAACTTGTGAGCATTTTGCTATTTCCCGAAGAAGGGGCCAGCCTCCTCAGGAAGGAACACAGCACTCCCTGGGCAGTATATTTAAAGGTTTATACATCAATCCCTGGGAGAGTGGCCAGCTACCCCAGGGAGGAATACAACACCTGTTGAAATGCACTTTTTAAAATAATTTGTTACAAAACATCCTTGATGTGCTTACTCTTTTAATTTCCAATATTTTTCATGAAATGTGGAAAGTGTTAACTAGAAAGCCATTGATTTGTTGATTAACAAAGTTTTCTGCATGGTGCTTTACTCTTAGGCTTGAGCAATACTTACTAAACCTTTTTTTTAAAAAGATATTTAATTTCAGGACTGTTCAAATTTAAAACAAAAGATTTATATATATACTTAATAAAAACCTTTATGTGTAACATACAAGCTATCAAATTATTTATATATGCAATGTATTATATTAAAGTTTAGATTAGTATTCAATTATATTATACATAATTCATAACTACAGTAGATTGTACAACAACAGACATTAATGAATAAACGTTTGTTTCTTAAGCATTTAAAATTCTTAGTAGCATGATTAGAATGACCTCAAATTTTTAAAATTTTGTATAGTTTGACGAATAGGAAAAAACAAATTAGTATTTCCTATTTGGCCTGTGGGTTCATACATTAACTTGTAATTTTAACACTTGCATTGGTTTTGTTGTTAAAATTATAATTAGAATTGGGGCTGTTGCTTATAGTGTTGAATATAAACTTGATTTATTGTTGGCTATTTTACAGGAAGGGGAGTGTGGGCTGGCTTGACTTGTTTAAGAAAATATTGAAGAAAGCTTTAGCAAGTTTTAAAACAAAGTGCTAGTGACATAACTGGATATTAATTGTTTGCAACAAACTAGCAATATTTGGGATCACTGTATGCTGCAGTGTTGTTATTTTATTTTACTATAATTTACTGTTGTACACTACCATGGCAGCCTTTAAATACTGTTTTCTTCTTGTAGTTATAACTAAAAATTATGATTAATAAAATTAAATTTTATTTAATATTATATTTTCTGGAATTTTATACACTTTTAAAGTATTCATATGAACTTTTTATTCATAAACTAATTGTTATAAAATTTGAAAATTTCTTTTAATTATACAACCGTTTTATTTATTTATTTTATTTTATTTTTTAAAGATTTTATTTATTTATTCATTTATCCCCCCCTTGCTGCTTGTGCAAGCTGGGTCAGCTAACCACGCCATGCAGGCAGACTTGCCTTCACCAGGAGGCCCTGGGAACCGAACCCGGGGCCTCCCATATGGTAAATGGGAGCCCTACTGATTGAGCCACAGCCGCTTTCCTATACAACCATTTTAAATACCTCATTCAACTGATATCACATGAACATAACTATTTGTAGTTTTTTTTTTTTTTTTTTTTTTTTCGATAAAAGACCAAGTTATTTTTGACAGTTTGAAATAAAAGCTATCTTTCAGGATTTGACTGTGAGAAAGCAGGTTCAAACATTATGTTCTTTTTAAAACTGATAAGACCTGTTTCATCATGGAAACGATAAGGTTAAAGTAAAAGAAGCTATTTTGGTAAAACAGACTTTTTTATTGCATACGGATTATTGAGGAGAAAAACTGTAAACTTTTACTAAAACAGACTACTGACTTGAGAAACTTTGAGAAAGAATAAAACTTTAACTTTATATTATTACATTGTTCAACATTAAAGCTTTTAAATTTTTAGATAGACTGCTTAAATTTTACTTAGCTTTGACCACAAAAACTCCTTTTTCAACATGCCTTTTGCACCTTTATATTTATTCAGGTTTTGTGCCACATTTTAATTTGTTAAAAAACTAGTTATTTCACCTTAGGATAAAATTACTTTCTTTACTTTAATAATAAAAGCACATTCTATATACCTTCCATACTTAAGGTACCACATTGATTTTGGAAACTACTTCCAAGGAAACTTCTGACAACATATAATTACCATCAACATTAAACAAACTTGTGATAATGATTTAATTTGAGTGTAACTATTTTTATTATTTTGAACTAATATTCATATTTATTTATTACTATAAGTGCTTATTTAATTTTTATCCATTTGAATAGAGGTCTTATAATAATCTTCATTTATCAATTTAATATTACCATCCAGAGGTATCAAAATATACACTGACACTGAACAAAAAGACAAATACAGAAAGAATTATGACACACTAACAGAAACATAAAGCTTACTAATTTGACCCATAATTTTCACTCCTTTGGTATGGCTGTCTTCAAGCCCTCCATCATTTTACATCTTTCATTTTAGTGTTTTTAAGATTTTTTCTGGAATCTGTGTTACCTGTAATATATAAGCTTGTTCTTTGAAACACTTTTGTTCATAATCAGCAACCAGGCAGGACAACCTAAACAGCATAAATACAGTTAAGCTCTAATTTAGCAGTTTACACAGACATTTAACATGTATATTTTGGATTACTACTCTTTAGGAGTACACTTAGGCTCAAAGATCAGATTTCTGAGATCGACCTTTTAATTCCTGTTCTTGGGTATACTCAGTGAAGGAGTAATAAACTTAGTTTCAGCTGAGGAAGGATTGACAGCTGTACTGCTTTTGGTAACTGCATTAAATTCTGTCACAGGCTGGAGTGAACTGCTCTGTTGCTGACTAGGTAAATTTGAGCAAGGCTGGGAAATGTACTCATACTGTTTGTCTGAGGGCCTTGAGCAAGGCCCACTAGGAAGTTTCCTGACTTATTAAAGAGATTACCATTTTTATGATATTTCGAATGGCATTCCTTGGCTCAGTATAATGCTTTTTGGCATTTCAGATAAATACGAGTTGGCATTGATTTATTATTGCAGCTAAATGGAGCTCTTACACTAGTTTTGGCTTGGCAATCTTTTTTTCATATCACCTAGTGTGACAGTTTGCAAATTTGATGTAATTATGAATTCCAAAAATATAATTGGATCATGCTTGTAAACTGATCTGTTAATCTGGGCATGATTAGGTTATGATTAGGGCTTTGAGCCCCGCCCCTTGGTGGATGGAGAATCAAATATAAAATGCAAGGCCAAGAATATAGTGAAGCAGTCCTTTGAGAAGCAGTTTTGATGTTGGAAAGAAGGCCCCAGGAGAAGAGAAGCGAGTCATTTTGTCGTCTACAGCTGACCTTGTGGAAGAAACAGGAGCTAAGCCCAGAGAGAAACACAGCCCTGGGAAGAGAGGAACCCCCAAGCTTGAACCCTGGCAAATGCTGGCAGCTGTCTGGCTCTAACACGTGGCAATGAACTTTGGTGAAAGAAGAAACCTAACAATTTATGACCTGGTATCGGTGGACTTCTACCCCAAATAAATACACTTTATAAAGACCAACCCATTTTTGGTATTTCACATTAGCACCCCTTTGGCTGACTAATACAGAATTTGGTACTGAGGAGTGGGGAAGTTACTCCATGTGGAATGCTGGTAAGTTTATTTAGGCTGAAGCTGATTTTTATACTACAAAGTTGATAACAAAAGTAGTGTGTCCTTAACTATTTCCTCAGCTTGATATGTGAGAGCGCTACCATTTTCTGTGTTCCCAGACAATCTTTCGTGGGAACTCAGACAATAACATCTTAGTGGTGTATTCATTATGTTCTGCCTCCTCCCAAGGATGTCTGCAGTATGCAGTGTCCTTGGAGACATTTACTAATGTTTTTCTGCCAGCAAGCATGCTTTTTAGATGCTTAACCCTTTATGCTAAGGCTCTCAACATCTTTTCCAACATCCAAGGAAGAAATACAATGGGCTAAAAAGCACATGAAAAAATGCTCATCTTCGCTTGCTATCAGGGAAATGCAAATCAAAACTACAATGAGATACCATCTTACACTCATCAGAATGGCAGCTAATATAAAAACAGCAAACTCTAATTATTGGGGAGGATGTGGATGAATAGGAACACTCATCCACTGCTGGTGGGATTGTGGAATGATCCAGCCACCTTGGAGGACAGTTTGGAGGTTTCTCAGAAAACTAACAATAGATCTTCTGTATGATCCAGCAAATCCACTGCTGGGTATATACCCAGAAGAACTGAAAGCAAAGACACGAACAGATACATGCACACCCATGTTCAAAGTGGCATTGTTTGCCATTGTCAAAAGGTGGGATCAACCCCTGTGCCCATCAACAGAAGAATGGTAAGCAAAATGTGGTACATACATACAATGGAATTTTACTCAGCTGTAAGAAGGAATAATGTGCTAACACACAGAATAACATGGATGAATCTAGAAAACCATATGTTGAGTGAAGCAAGCCAGGCATTGAAGGATGAACAGTATATGAACACATTGATTTGAACTGAGGAAAGTGAGCAGTCTCTGAGAACCATTGTCTGAAAGATAGGTTAACAAGGGAGAGAAAGAGAAGAGTAGGCTGTGAACCATCATTCATATGCACATAATCTATGATAAAGGGAGAGAGTATAGTTGCATAAGAAGGGTAGGACAGATGGGTAGTGACATTGCTGGGTTTGGTGGTGCAGGGTTCACAGGTGGATAGATTAGGAAAGGAAGATTTGAATACCCAGGGCATGTAACTATGAATCTTGTCATTCCATGAGTCAAGACAGGGGAGTGTCATATGTTCCAGGGGGATTGGGAGGAAGGAAAGGCTAAGATCAAATGCAGTATTTAATGGTCATGGGAAAGGATTTTCATTACCTTACATTAATGGACACAGGACATGGCAAATATCATCAAAAATTATTTAACTGTACCTACTAAATTGTAAACTGTAATGTAAACCATTGACAAGGTTTAGTTGCTATATTTTACTATCTGTATAACAGTTATACCAATGCTAACATCCATTATAAAAAGGTTTTAATAGGGGTGTGGAAGGGGGAGGAGGTTGGGTATGAGGGAGTCTCTATTATTCTGTGTGTGACTTTGCTGTGGCCTAAAACTTCTTTGAAAATTAAATGAAAAATGGGAGACACTGGGGAATGAGAGGGGGAAGGTGTCACAGTACACCAGACATCTGATAATACAGTGATAAAGGGAAAAAATAATTTTTTAAAAAGGAATTTTTCCCATTTTTTTAATGTCCCAATCCACAAATTATATTTTATTTTTATTTCGGTTTTTTCTTCTTCTCAGTTTCCTTGTAGTTACCTCTTGCATTTAAGGTTATCATTATTATTTCATTTTCCTATTAATTGTATTTGGTTATTATATGGGTTTCATATTCAAGGAAGGTTTAGATCACAGAAGGGTTACAATGGGGGCTGCAGAGGATCATTGGTGGGGGCTGCCTTGGATGGGGGATTCATGGGAGTATGTTCATCTGAATATACATGACAGATATATGAAATTGTTCAAATGATCAAGGGATGGGACATGGTCGTGGTGGGTAGACAAGCACTCAATAAATGAGGGAATCTGAATTCCCAGCCTGGAGAGCTCTGCTGCATTCTCCAAGGAAGCAGCAACAGTCCCCTGAATGCAGGAGCAGTGTCTGGCAAAATAGGATGGCCCACTAATGGGTTCTTGTTATTGGTGACTAACCTTAGAAATATTTGCTCTTGTAATTGAAACTTATCCTACTATTATGGAGTGCCTAAGGGTTGCCACCTGAGAGCCTCCTTGTTGCTCAAATGGGCCTCTCTCTAAGCCAAACTCAGCATATGAATGCATTACCTCCCCCTCAACATGGGACATGACTCCCATGGATGAGCCTCCCTAGCAATGAGGGATTAATACCA
The DNA here is from genome assembly GCA_026826555.1 of Tolypeutes matacus. NCBI lineage: Eukaryota > Metazoa > Chordata > Mammalia > Cingulata > Chlamyphoridae > Tolypeutes > Tolypeutes matacus. The sequence continues at coordinate 286,948 of JAKSZT010053873.1, forward strand.
AGGGCCAAATGGCAATATGATTGGAAAAAGACCTTGAATAAAGGGGGAAAAGATAAACAGAAATGAGTTCATGTGGCTGACACTTCAAAGAGAGTCTGGAGGTCATCCCAGATGTAAAACATACTCACACTTCTGTAGCATCTCATAGAACACCAAAGTGGATATCACCCCACACACAGGGGCTCCTGAAGGATCTGGAGACACCCAGGTCCTACATAAGTGGGGATAGCCACAGAGATTGATGCCTTATTAGTGGGCTCTACTTTGGAATCTGTGCTCCTGAGAGTGACAGAGATGGACTCAAATAACTCCTCCCTGCACATGGTCCATCAGTCCCTTCTATTCAAACCTATATGTGTTGCTGGAGTTTTTAGGTGTACTTTCAGAGACTGGAGCCTCTGGCCTAGATCTGTGCCAGCTATGACTGGAATATCAGTGGAGCTGCAACTCCTACCCTACAGCTTAAAGGACACATCCAAGTCACCTGGCGGGGAGATGACGATGGGCAATGGCCATCCCCAGGAATGGAGATGACCTGCTGTACAGGTAACATAACCCCATTCACCATATCCATGGGATATAAGCCCTCTCTCACTTGGAGGTGGAGTGGACATCACCATCCCAGTTCCCTCAGGATTGGGCAAGAGCTATGGACTAGAGTGGACTTAATGGTATTCTGTTGTAGACATATTGTGAGTCAAGCAACGGAAGAAATTATAACAGTGAGTTGGAGCTGGTGGCTGCTGGACACTTTTGGGGCAGGGAGGGAAAGTGCAGTTGAAATACAGGGGCTTTATTGAGACTTGAGGGTTGTCCTGAGTGGTGGTGTGATGACAGATGTAGACCATTTTTCATCAGCATATACCATGCAGAACTGTGTGGGAGAGAGCATGGTCTATGATGTGAACTTTGGTCTATGCTTGCTGACCATGCCCCAGGAAGTGTATATCCATTGTGGGTGATGTGCCACACTGATAAAGGATGTTTGTGTGGGAAGATATGGGAGGTGTGGGAGGTGGGGAACATGGGAATACTTGTAATTTCTGTGTAATATTTAGGTAATCTAAGCAACTTAAATATATATATATATATATATATATATATATAATACCATTTATGTTAGTAAATGCACATATGTGCATATATATTTATATATCACTTTACAAATATTAGTATGTACTGTGAAAATTTTGGTTTTTACCCACAATAAAAAAAGAAAAAGGAAAGAAAGAAAATGCTACAATAATGGGCAGCATTATTTTGAAAATTGTAATTTTTTAAATGCTTACCCAGAATGAAATGGATTGAAGAACCAGTGAAAACAATCAGGATAATTTGAAATAAGGGGAAAGACCATCTTTACATAAATTAAGAGAAATCTCGAGTTCTGATGCATAAATTAGTAGTAACAAATTGAACACAGATGAGTATAGAAGAACATGTAGGAGGAGAAGATCTCAGAACAAACAGCAAGTGTACTTTTCCAAGAGGAGAAAGACATCTTGAATTGCACAGTCACAGCCACTTCCTTAAAAGATTGGCTACAAGTTGCACAGACTGGAGGTGTAGTTTCTTTGGAAATTCACATTCATTACATTCACAGGGTTTCTCTCCAGTATGAATGTTGAAATGCTTAATGAGATAGTGCCTCTGGCTGAAGCTATTCCACATTCCTTACATATATAGGGTTTCCCTCAACTATGAATTTTCCCATAGTCAGTGTGATTTGATTTGCTACTGAATGCTTTCCTACATTCCTTGCATATATAAGGTTTTTCTCCAGTTTGTCTTGTCTGGTGTGTAATGAGGCCTGATTTCTGAATGAAAGCTTTCCCACATGCATCATATTAATTGGGTTTCTCTCCACTATGCATTCTCAGATGGCAAACGAGGTTTTCCTTCTGATTGAAGTCTTTTCCACATTCATTGCATACATAAGGTTTTTCTCCAGAATGAATGCTCTGATGTTTAATGAGATATTGCTTTTGCCTGAAGGCTTTTCTGAATTCTTTACATTCATTTTCTTACTCTCCAATATGAGTTTTTTCATGTTCTGTGAGATATGATTTGTACCTAAAGGATTTTTCACATGCCTTAGATGCATACGGTTTCTTTGCAGTAGGAAATCTCTTGTACTGAGATTTGACATTTGAATTAAAGCTTTCCCACATATATATGATTTCTCTTCGGTAAGAATTTTCAGATGAATAAAGAGGTTTTCTTTCAGCTTGAAAACTTTCCCATGTGTATGGTATTTCTATCTTTGTTATCCTGTATGGCTTTTAAAATGAGGAGCAAAAAAATAACTGTAAAGAGCAGCCTACATTCAGGACACTCATATGGTTTCTCTCTAGTTTGAATTTTTTCATATTCCACGAGGTTTTGTTTCAGATGGAAGCCTTCACATGTTCATTACAATACTAACTAATGTATGAATATTTGATGCTCAATGAGATTTAATGACTGGCTGAAGAATTTCCAATATTCTATACATACACAGGGTTTTACTCCTGCATATTTCTTTGACTTGACTCTAGCTTTACCAAATTCATGAAATCCTAAATGGTTTCTCTGAAGGATTAATTCTCAGGTCTCTCATAAAGTTGAATTTTCAAGAAAACTTCACACTCATTACACTTAAAGGGGAGGTCTACCATACGGGGCAAACTGGCAAAATTCATTGTCTTCATTGTTTTTCCCTTACATAGAATCACTAATGCTAAGGTAGGCATGATGTAAATTCCTTCCAAGTGAAGTTACATTCATAGAAGTGTTATTTTGAGGTAACAATGCTTGTGGTCACAGAAAAGATTTTCCCAACTTTCTTACATTCTCTGCCTTCATCTTAAGTCTGTATTGTTGTGGAAGTGGATATAGATTCACTCACAAGCCATTTTTTTAATTGAAAATTTTTATTAAAGTAATTTCTTATTTGAAAGGAGTATTTCATAGATATTTCTTGTAACTGACTCACATTCAAATAGAATCTTGTGGCTCCTTCCATAATCATTCTCACATGCTTACATTTCTTTCAGAACTACCTCTGAACATGGAAGATGCAATATACCTATGTATAAGTTTTCAGATTTAGTGAATAAATATATGGTAAATAATATTTAGGACATACTTCTCATAAAAAAATTTTCATTGTTCATCTGAAACTCAAATTTTACTTGGTGCCTTATATATATTTTTTTCTAGTTTTGGTTTTACAACACTTTGATATGAAAGCACTTAAAATATCTCATGAATAAACCTATCAAGACTTAGGCAGCATTGTCCATGACAACCAAAATTCATTTCCACAAACCTTCTACATCTTTAACAATTCAGGTTATTTTCCTATACTTTCTTTATTTTATTTCATTTTAATTAATTAATTAATTAATTAATTTTTATTGTGAGTAAAAATCAAAATTTTCACAATAGTTACCAATATTTTTTTTACACTTTTTAAAAAATTATGGGTAAAAATCAAAATTCTCACAATACATACAAACATTTGCAAAATGATATATAAATATATATGCATATATGTGTATTTGCTTACAAAAATGTTGTTTAAATATATATATATATATACATATATTTTAAGAGGTGCTTAGATTGCCCAAATTATTACACAGAACCCACTGGGATTTCCATGTTGCCCAGCTCCCACACCTCCCATCACATCCCACACAAACATCTCCCACATTGTGGACCACCACCTTCAATGAAATTACACATCCTGGAGCCTTGCCACCAACCATAGACCACAGTTCACACTGTAGACCACACTCTCTCCCACTCAGTTCTGAGTGGTGTGTGCTGATTTAAAATGACCTACATCCGTTGCCACAACAGCACTCAGGACAACCGACAACTCCCAAAGAAGCCACTGTATTTCAACTGCTCGTCCCCTCCCTACCCCAAAAGTGTCAAGTGGCCACTGGCTCCACCTCATTGTCATAATTTAATGCATTGCTAGAATCACCATATGTGAACAAGAGAATACCATCAAGTCCACTCTAGTCCATAGTTCTTCCCCCAATCCTGAAGGGACTGGGATGGTGATGTCCACTCCAACTCCAAGTGAGAGAGGGCTTATATCCCATGGATATGGTGGGTGGGATGATCCTGCCTGCAGATGCAGGCCTTCTCCATTCCCTGGGATGGCCATTTCCCATCATTGTCTCCTCACCAGGTGACTTGGATGAGTCCATTGAGCTGTAGGGTAGGAGTTGCAGCTCCACCTAGATTTCATGCACACCTGGCACATAGGTAGGTGGGAGGCTCCAGTCTCTGGAAGTATACCTAAAAAATGCCAGCATCGCATATAGGTTTGAATAGAAGGGACTGGTGAACCATGGGCAGGGAGGACTTATTTGAGTCTAATTCTGTCACTCTCAGGAGCACAGATTCCAAAATAGAACCCACTGATAAGGCATCAGTCTCTGGGGCTATCCCCCTTTATATATGACCAGGGTGTCTCCAGAGCTCTCAGGAACCCCACTGAGTGGGGTGATAGGCAGTTAGATGTTCTATGAGCTCCTACTGAGGTGTGCGTAAGAGTTACTTCTGGGATGACCTCCCGACTCTATTTGAAGTCTCTTAGCCACTTGAACTCATTTGTCTTTACCATTTCCCCCTTTTATTCAAGGTCTTTTTCCAGTTGTGTTGCCAGTTGGCACTTAGGAAAAGTTTTCAATTAGCAATAATCGTGCCTCGGATAAACCTCATTTATCCGATACTACGATACTGCCACTGTGCAAAGTTGCCAGTTGACACTTGGTATTAATCCCACGTTGCCAGGGAGGCTCATCCCCGGGAGTCATGTCTCACGTTGGGGGGAAGGTAATGCAATCATATGCTGTGTTTGGCTTAGAGAGAGGCCACATTTGAGCAACAAGGAGGCTCTCAGGTGGCAACTGTTAGGTACCCCACAACTGCAGGCTAAGTCTCATTTACAAGAGCAAAGACTCACAAGGGAAGTCATCAATAAAAAATAAATAAAATAAAACAATAAAAAACTATAGTGGGTCGTCCTATTTTGACAGGCACTGTCCCTACACTCAGAGGACTATTGTTGCTCCCTTGGAGACTGTGGCAGAGCTCTCCAGGCTAGGAATTCAGATTCCCTCATTTATTGTGTGATTATCCACCCATCGTGACCATGCCCCATCCCCCAATCCTTTGAATGATTTTGTATATCTTTCATGTTTATTCGGATGAACCAATCCCCACGAACCCCCCCGAATAATCCCCCGCAGTACCCATTGTAACCCTTCTGTGATCCAAATCCTCCATGAACATTTAGTCCATAAAATAATCAAATACACTTACTAGGAAAAAGAAACAAGTGTGATAAACATAAGGAAACTCAGGGGGGAAAAAAAGAGAGAGAAGGAACAAAAACAAATAATCAAACAAAGAAGAAAACAAAATAAAATATAATTAGTGGATTGGGACATTCAGAAAATGGGCAAAAAAGCAAAGGAAATGCCATATATATATATATATATTCATTTTTTTTCCGTTCTCTTATCTTTTTTCCCTTTTTTCCTTCCCTTTATCACTGTGTTATCGGATGTCTGGTGTGCCATGACACCTTCCTCCTCTCAATCCCCATTGTCTCCCAATTTTTCATTTAATTTTCAAAGAACTTTTAGGTCACAGCAAAGTCACACACGGAGTGCTGGAGACTCACAGATACAAAACCACCCCCGTTCCCCACCCTATATTAACTCCCCACCCTTTTTTTTTTGGTTGTTAGCATTGTTATAATTTATGCAGAGAGCAAACTATAGCAACTAAACATTGTCAGTGATTTACAGTATAGTTTACAATTTAGATGATACAGTTTAATAATTTTGATGATATTTACCATGTCCTGTGTCCATTACTGTAAGGTAATGTAAAACCTTCCCTATGACCACCAAACAACCCATTAGATATTGACTGTGCCCTTCTCCCCAGCCCCCGAGGGCCCGTGATACCCCCCTCTCCCAACCCATGGAATGGTAAGATTCACAGTTATATGCCCTGGGGATTTGAACCAGCCCTTCCTAATCCACCCACCCCCCAGGGCTGCACCACCAAACCCAGGAACACCAACACTCATCTGCCCCATCCCCCAACATGCAACCACACTCTATCCCTTTACCATAGATTATGTCCATATGGGTGATGGCTCAAAGCCTGTTCTTCTCTTACTCTCCTTTGTTAACCTATCTTTCAGACAATGGTTCTCAGAGACTGCTCACTTTCCTCAGTTCAGATCAGTGAGGTCATATACTGTTCATCCTTCAGTGCCTGGCTTGCTTCACTCAACATAAGGTCTTCAAGATTCATCCACGTTATTCCATGTGTTAGCACTTTGTTCCTTCTTAAAGCTGAGTAATATTCCATTGTATGTATGTACCACATTTTGCTTATCCATTCGTCTGTTGATGGGCACCGGGGCTGATTCCAACTTTTGGCAATGGTGAACAATGCCGCTATGAATATTGGTGTGCATATATCTGTTTGTATTTTTGTTTTCAGTTCTTCTGGGTATATACCCAGTAGTGGAATTGCTGTATCATACGGAAGATCTATTGCTAGTTTTCTGAGGAACCGCCAAACGCTCCTCCACAGTGGCTGGACCATACAGCAGTCCCACCAGCAGTGGATGAGGGTTCCTATTCCTCCACATCCTCTCCAACATTTAGTGTCTCCTGTTTTTTTAATAGCTGCCATTCTGATGGGTGTAAGATGGTATCTCATTGTAGTTTTGATTTGCATTTCCCTGATAGCAAGTGATGTTGAGCATTTTTTCATGTGCTTTTTAGCCATTTGTATTTCTTACTCAGAGAAGTGTCTTTTCAGGTCACTTGCCCATTTTTTATATGGGTTGTTTGTCCTTTTATTTTCGAGGTGAAGGATTTCTTTATATATGCATTATATAAGGCTCCTATCAGATATATGGTTGCTGAATATTTTTTCCCATTGGGTAGGTTGCCTTTTTATTTTCTTAGTAACATCCTTAGAGGTGCAGAAGTTTTTTAATTTTGAGGGGATCCCATTTATCAGTTTTTTCTCTTGCTGCTCGTGCTTTTGCTGTGAGGTTCATGAAACCATTTCCTATTACAAGGTCCTGTAGATGCTTCCCTACATTATCTTCCAAGGTTTTTATGATTTTGGCTCTTATATTTAGATCTTTGATCCATCTTGAGTTGATTTTTGTATAAGGTGTGAGATGGTATTCTTCTCTCATTCTTTTGGATATGGATATCCAGTTCTCCAAGCACCACTTGTTAAAGAGGCCACTCTCTCCCAACTGAGTGGGTTTCGTGGCCTTGTCAAATAGCAGATGACTGTATATGCAAGGATCTATTTCAGAACTCTCAACCCGGTTCCATTGGTCAGTAGGTCTACCCTTGTACCAATACCATGCAATTTTGATCACTGTAGCTTTGTAGTATGTTTTAAAGTCAGGTAATGTGATACCTCCAACTTCATTTTTCTTTTTCAAGATATCATTGGCAATTCGGGGCCTCTTGCCTCTCCAAATATATTTTGTGGTTAGTTTTTCCAGTTCCTTAAAAAATATAGTGTTGACTTTTATTGGGATTGCATTAAATCTGTAGATTAGTTTGGGTAGGATAGACATCTTGATGATGTTTA
>JAKSZT010053873.1:294604-329233 GCA_026826555.1 Tolypeutes matacus
ACTATTGTAAATGGTATTTTTTTCCTGATTTCCTCCTCAGTTTGCTGTTTATTGGTGTACAGAAATGCTACTGATTTTTGAGCGTTGATCTTATAGCCTGCAACATTACTGAACTCCTTTATAAGTTCTAGAAGCCTTGTTGTAGATTTCTCAGGGCTTTCTATGTATAGGATCATGTCATCTGCAAATAATGAAATTTTTACTTCTTCTTTTCCAATCTGGATGCCTTTTATGTCCTTTTCTTGTCTCAGTGCTCGTGCAAGTACTTCTAAGACAATGTTAAAGAGGAGTGGTGATAGTGGGCATCCTTGTCTTGTTCCCGATCTCAGAGGGAAGGCTTTTAGGATTTCACCGTTGAAAATGATGTTAGCTTTGGGTTTTTCATATATACCCTTTATCATTTTCAGAAAGTTTCCATCTATTCCTATCTTTTGTAGTGTTTTTATGAGGAAAGAGTGCTGTATTTTGTCGAATGCTTTTTCGGCATCTATAGAGATGATCATGTGATTTTTTTCTTTCAGTTTGTTTATGTGGTGTATTACATTGATTGATTTTCTTATATTGAACCATCCTTGCATACCTGGGATGAAACCCACTTGGTCATGATGTATACTCCTTTTGATATGTTGTTGAATGCGATTAGCAAGTATTTTGTTAAGGATTTTAGCATCTAGGTTCATTAGAGAAATTGGTCTGTAATTTTCCTTTCTTGTGGTATCTTTATTTGGTTTTGGTATTAGGGTAATGTTGGCATCATAGAATGAGTTAGGTAATATTCCTTCTACTTCTATTTTTTGGAAGAGCCTAAGTAGAATTGGTGTTAGCTCTTTCCGGAATGTTTGGTAGAAATCAGCTGTGAAGCCATCTGGTCCTGGACTCTTCTTAGTAGGGAGGTTTTTAATGACTGAGTCTATCTCTTTACTTGTAATTGGGCTGTTGAGTTCATTTATTTCTTCTTTTATCAATGTCGGCTGTTTGTGGGTTTCTAGAAACTTGTCCATTTCCTCTTAATTGTCAATCTTGTTGGCATATAATTTTTCAAAAGTATCCTCTTATGATACTCTTTATTTCTGTGGGGTCAGTAGTGATATCACCTTGCTCATTCCTTATTTTATGTATTTGCATCTGTTCTTTCTTTTTCTTTGTTAGTCTGGCTAAGGGTTTGTCAATTTTGTTGATATTCTCGAAGAACCATCTTTTGGTTTTGTTTATTGTTTCCAGTGCTTTCTTATTCTCTATTTCATTTAGTTCTGCTCTAATCTTTGTTATTTCCTTCTTTCTAATTCCTTTAGGTTTAGTTTGTTGTTGTTTTTCCAATTCCTCCAAGTTTGCAGTTAGGTCTTCAATTTTAGCTCTTTCTTCTTTTTTAATATATGAATTTATGGCTATGAACTTCCCTCTCAGGAATGCTTTTGCTGCATCCCATAGGTTTTGATATGTTGTGTTGTTGTTTTCATTAGTTTCAAGGTAGTTACTGATTTCTTTTGAAATTTCCTCTTTGACCCACTGTTTGTCTAAGAGTGTGTTGTTTAACTTCTGTATCCTTGTGACTAACCTGTTTCTCTGGCCCTTGTTGATTTCCAACTTCATTCCGTTTTGGTCAGAGAAATTACTTTGTATAATCTCAATCTTTCTGAATTCATTGAGTGTTGTTTTGTGGCCTAGCATGTGGTCTATTTTGGAGTATGTTCCATGTGCACTGGAGAAGAATGTAAGTCCCGCTGTATTTGGGTGTAGTGTTCTGTATATGTCTATTAAGTCCAAATCTTCTAATGTATTGTTGAGTGCTTAGTTTCTTTATTAATTCTCTGCCTAGATGTTTTGTCTAATGATTATAGTGGTGTGTTGAAGTCCCCTGCTATAATTGTAGAGGAATTTTTTCTCCTCTTAGTTTTTCCAGAGTTTGCCGCATGTATTTTGAGGCACCTTGATTAGGTGCGTAAATGTTGATGATTGTTCTCTCTTCTTGAGAGATTACTCCTTTTACTAATATGTAGTGTCCATCTTTGTCTCTTACAATAGTTTTGCATTTAAAGTCTATTTTGTCTGATATTAGAATAGCTACTCCTGCCATTTTTTGGCTATTGTTAGCTTGTAAAATTGTTTTCCAGCCATTCACTTTCAGCCTTCTGGTATCCCTGGGCCGAAGTTGGGTTTCTTGTAGACAGCATATAGATGGATCATATTTTCTTATCCATTCTGCCAATCTGTGTCTTTTGATTGGTGAATTTAATCCATTAACATTCAGTGTTATTACTCGTAACGAATTTCTTACTTCAGTCATTTTTTCTTTGGGTTAAGGTATGTCATATGTTGTTTTGTTTCTCTTTTTGAATTTTCAGTTGTTTTTAAACTCTCCTCCAACTCTCTCTCCTTTGTTTTTTCCTTTCAACTTGTAGAGATTCCTTTAGTATTTCTTGAATTGCTGGTTTCTTCTTGACATACTCTCTTAATTGCTGTTTATCTGTGAATATTTTGAACTCTCCATCCTTTTTGAGTGCCAATTTTGCTGGATAGAGAATTCGTGGCTGGAAGTTTTTTTCTTTTAGTGTTTTGACTATGTCATACCACTGTCTTCTTGCCTGCATGGGTTCAGCTGAGAAATCAGCACTTAATCTTATTGTGCTTCCCCTGTATGTGATGGTTCTCTTTTCTCTTGCTGCCTTGAGTATTTTCTCTTTGTCTTGAGCATTGGACAATTTGACAAGTATATGTCTTGTAGTTGGCCTGTTGGGATTTATGCTATTTGGGGTGTGCTGTGCTTCCTGGATCTGCACATCCATCTCTCTCAATAGAGTTGGGAAGTTTTCAGCCATCACTTACTTCAACACTCCTTCTGTTCCCTTTCCCTTCTCTTCTCCTTCTGGGATGCCCATAATGCGTATGTTTGTGCGTCTTGCATTATCAGTTAATTCCCTGAGATCATACTGGATTTTTTCTATCTTTTTGTCTATGTTTTCTACAATCTCTTTGATTTCAACGATATTTTCTTCTGTATCACTAATTCTTTCCTCTGCCTGTTCAATTCTGCTGCCATGTGAGTCCAGCGTCTTTTTCATTTCTTGACTTGTGTCTTTGTTCGACATCATATCCATTACCTTTTTAGTTGTGTTAGCTATTTCTTCAGTATGTTCTCCCAGTGTCTTCTTTATATCCTTAATCTCTTCCTTCAGTTCTTTAAAGTTGGTCCATGATATTTGTTTGGATAGCTTTTATTAGTTGTTTGATGTACTGCATTGCTTCCTGATTTTTATTTTATGCACTGGACTGGTCCATGTTTTCCAGTTTCTCAGAGTCATTTCTATTTTTCTGTTGCCCTCTGGTCATCATATTATCTTGTTGGGTTTGTTCAGTTGATTAGCTTATCTCTATGCTCTAGAATTTTATTTAGCTATTGGTTCTGCGTGTGAGTTAAGCTTTCTCTTTGGCAGTTTTTCTTCTTATTTTATTTCCTTGCTTTTTTCTATGTTCCCTTGAAGGCAAAAGGTTAGGGCCAGAGGAATCAAAAGATGTAAGGAAGGCAGAAGGATAATAGAAATATTGATAAAAGTTAGAAGAGGGGCAAAATGAGACTTAATGAGATGAATATTTATCTTGAGTAGGCAGTGTAGAGTACTAGGAAAAAATATGGAGTTCCTACAATGGCCTGGGAAAACAAATGGAGAAATATATATATATATAGTGATTTAGAAGGTAGAGTTATGAGGAGGGAGAGAAATAGTAGAGAAAGGTCTGAAAGGAAAAAGTTAATACTAATAAAAAAAAGAAAAAGAAAAAAGAAGAAGAAGTAAACAAAATAGTTGGGATAGAAATTGACACCCTTAAGTTGGGGGCCTATGAAAAAATGTTGTCTCTAAGAGCCACAACAGAAAACAGAAGGCAGAAAGATGCAGGAAGGATAAGCGATAGTTTGTAATACAAAATCAATATATACAGCGAGTGGGAAATTACTGAATAAGAAGCCCAGCAAATAAGCGACCAGCTGGCAGCACCTATTTAAATAATATATATATATAGAAGGAAAAGAAGGGGGTAGGAAAACGGGAATAATAGCAATAGATCAGAAAGTAACAGAGAGAAACCAAAGATCCACAGAGGCAAGCAGTCAAACATAGCTAAGGGGCGTCAATGATTCCCCTAGGGTCCACGTGGATCCTTCCTGCCTGCTTGTGTTTATCAATGAATTTCCCCACAGGGTTCTATATGCAGTTCCTGAAGCAGCTTTTAGCTATTAAACTAAATTAAAAAGAATTTATTTTTCATTTGTTGAGGTGACCTCACTTTTTTTTTTTTTTTTAGCCAAATGCAGGACCCAAAATAATTCCTCCTCTAGACCAACCCCCTTACAGAAGGGACCCAAGCTGGGCCCGTAGAAATTAATCAAGCACGTCCCACTTTCCGGACTCCCCAGGTTAGCTGAAGATCTGATGTTAGTCTGTGAGGAGTGCTAAAGATGGCGGATTCCGCCCCTTCTGGCGCCGAGCTCCAGCGTCACCGGGCTGCTCAGTAAATCAGTTTGAGTGCAGATTTGCGTCTGCTCTCAGCCTAATGCTGCTTCAGGTCGGCTTATCTGCTCCCCAAAGCTATGGGGTGGTGAAGGCAGCCAGATCGGAGTCTAAAAATATGAAATACCCTTCCCTGTCTTCCAACCGAACCCTCCCTTTTTTGGGAAGTGTCCCTTCCTCCTGGCTCCGCAGCGGCCCGTGTCTTATCTCTGGGTGGCTAGGGAAATCAGCTGTGTTGCCCGACCAAAATCCCCCCTCTGGTTCACTGGGTGCTGATTAGCTCATTTACTCTGTTCACACAAGGTCTAAGTGGCGCCAGGCAGCCAGATCCCCAGAAAATAAAACTTTTTCGTCCTGCCCATGGCTCAAAATGGCCGTTTTATTTTTTTTTTCCCTAACCGCGGGGCCCAGCCGCCTTTGCCAACCTCCACCGGCAGCCTCAAAACACACGAATCTCCACCGTTCGGTCCACGCCGCCGATCCGCGCAGATAGATGTCCCAAGCCTCTCACTCCACGCGTGCACAGCACAGACGCCCGGGCAAGACCCCGTCCACAATCCGCCTTGCTCTGGGAGCTTGCAGTGTGCGCCCTCCTACACTAACGCCATCTTCCAGTTACCAATATTTGTAAAAAAAAATATATATATGCATATATGTGCATTTACTTACAAAAATGTTATATATATATATTTAAAGATGCTTAGATTACCTAAATATTACATGGAAACTACAGGGTTTCCCATGTTCCCAACCTCCCACACCTCCCACAACCTCCCACGCAAACATCTCCCACAAGTGTGGCCCATCACCCTCAATGGACCTACACATCCTGGGGGCTTTGCCATCAACCATAGACCACAGTTCACATCGTAGACCACACTCTCCCCCACACAGTTCTGAATGATGTGTGCTGCTTTAAAATGGCCTACATCCATGGCCACAATGGCACTCAGGACCACTCCCATGTCCCGAAAATGCCCCTGTATTTCAACTGCGCATCCCCTCCCTGTCCAGAAAGAGTCCAGTGGCCACTAACTCCATCTCACTGTTATAATTCCTTCCATTGCTAGAATCACCATATGTGTACAACAGAATACCATTAAGTACACTCTAGTCCATAGTTCTTCCCCCAATCCTGAGGGGAATGGGATGGTGATGTCCACTCCACCTCCAACACTCAGAAGCTTTTTGATATGTGGTTCTTTCAGCTTCATAATGTCCTATGCCTCTTCATAATTTGTTAGGTGCTGCAAAGAAGTGCTTAGTGGGAAATTTATAGCATGAATGCATTCACTAGCAAAGAGGAATGATCCAATATCAATCATCCACCTATCAAATTTGTGAAGTAGAACAATATCTCATTTTTATTTGTTCTATCATTCGTGGCTCTTCTTGCTTCAAATGAGCATCACATCCAGTTTGGTGACTTCATAACTAGGAAATGGCGAAGTGATACAGAACTTGATAAATGATGGGGACAAAACAACACCCCATAAATCAACCCTGAAACATTCAGACTTCTGAAGGATAAGAAAGGCACAATTTCCAAAGATGCATGGGTAAGGTGGCCCCAGCACAAAGGCCAAAATGGCAACCCAGGAAATCCTGAACACTTTATTTTGGACTGACTATTTTTATTCAATTTTTTCCTTCTATTTATTTGGATGACATGCACTATTTAATATTCTGTAAAGTTTACCAGGGAAATTAAAACACTTTTGCTTGCCTTCCCAAATCTGTACTTATTATTTGTAATTGACTTGCCAAATAATGTATTTTAAAACATTTTATATCCTGTATTAGTCAACCAAAGGGGTGCTGATGCAAAATACCAGAAACCTCTTCGTCTTTATAAAGGGTATTTATTTGGGGTAGAATCTTCCAGTTGCCAGGCCATAAAGCATAAGTTTCTTCCTTAACCCAAGTCTGTTACCCCATCTTGGAGGAAGACATCTGATGATATTTGCCAAGGTTCAGGTTTCTTGGGTTTCTCTCTACCCAGGGCTACATTTCTCCCCAGGTTCAGCTACTCTGTTTCCTCCTCAAGGTCAGCTGTAGACCATGAGGCTCTCTAAGCATTGCCTTTCTCCACAAGACCAGCTGTGAACTGTCAGGTGAATGGCTTGTCTCTTTTCCCCAGGGCCTCCTGTCCTTGCTCATCAGAACTCCAAAATCAAAAACTACTCCAATTCTGTCCATTGCCATGTTTTTTTTATGTTTGAGACCCCAACCACCAATGGGCCTGGATCAAAAGCCCTACTGACTGTGGCCCAGTCAACGCCCTTATCATAGCTTAATCATGCCCAGATTAACAAACCAGTTTACAAGCATCATCCCATAAACATTTTTGGAATTTATAACGATATCAAACTGCTACATATCCAGTCACACATCTTATGCTATATATTATTTTATGGTGTATTTGTACACTTTATTGATGTCCTAGGCTACAGATATCATTATTACTTAATCCATTCAATAGTCATTTAGCTATATGAATTTATTTAACAGAAATTGTTCTTCAATACATCCTGAATCTTGAATCTTCTGAGAATATTTTTTGAGTGTGAAGATTATTCTTTTACATTTCTTTTAAAGTGACTTGCTGCTAGCAAACTTTATTAGCTTTTATTCATCTGTTAAAGTATTTATTTCACTTCTTCCTGAAGCATTAAGATGAATTAAATCTCAGGCCCTCCACGATCTCCATGGCTTTTGAAAGCATCCTTAGTTTTGAATTTCTCCATTCTGCTGTAAATGTAATCAGTTCTTTAGAGAAGAAATTTGGGACTTTCAGTTTTATAGTTTGCTTCTTGCCACACACCTGTCCCAGGCAAAATCTGTGTGCTGTCGCTCTGGGGATGGGAATGATGGCACTCCTCTCTGAGTTACACACCTGGTTTTGGAGCTAAGATTTGGTGGAGAATACATAGTATATTGAGTTCTTCTTCGGAACTTTTTAGGGACCAGTGCAATGGTGGTCAGCACCCTATGTTGCTCAATGATTGCCATACCCAAAGTACAGCCACTGCTTCTTGAGTTCCCATTTCTCCCAGACTTAGGAGAACCTTCCTGATCCCTGTGCCCTGGGTTAATGGTCTCATTTGTGTCTTGTTGGACCCCAGAAAATTATGTTCTTAGTAAGCCATTGCTGTGTGTGTAAGCCTTTTGTATGTAGGACATTTTGGTTAGATTCAGATAAGGGAAATTTGATTAGGGCACTTTTTATTAGAATGCTTTAGTTTAGTTAATGGCCTCTGATTAGTTTTCCGGCTCCAGGATGGACCACAATCATTCTGTTGAAACCTTACAAACATGGAACACACAGAGAAAGAATGCTGCCATGTTTACCCTGTCATGTGGGATAGAGCTCCAGGATCTGCTGCAGCTGTGGAGAGACACAGAAACCCTGAGAAGCTGAGGGAGAGGCCAGTGGCTGGAGTCATGGAGCAGCTTGAAGCTGAAGATATCCAGCACAGAGGAGAAGGGAGAGGTGTGAGCAATTGTGTCTGATGGCCCACTGCTGAGCTCTGGGAGAAAGTGAGTTTGGAGGAGAAGGCAGAGAGGGACAGGCAGGTCCAAAATTTTGCCTTGGCAAGATTCCTGCAGCAGCTGACCCTTGCTAAGACTGCATTTTAGATGATGACTTCATTTGGACATTTTCACAGCCTCAGGACTGTAAGCTTTAAACCTAATAAATTCCAAGAAAATACAACCAATTTCTGGTATTTTACTTTGGCAATGCTGGGGAAATTCAAACATCTGATGACACAGGGTGGGAGAGCTGCCCTGTTCCCAAACAGCAGTGTGATGCTGCTGCCCATTGATTTCACCTGTAAACTGTGGGTATCCCCAGACTATGCAGAAATGAGTACAGGTAAGATGGAGGTGGAAGTGCTCTTGGCCAGGAAGTCCTGCAAGACAGGGAGCCAGGCAAGGGTGTCACAGGATTTGGAGACTAGTATAAAGTCACAGATGCCCCAGTATGATGTACCTGCCTCAGGCAGGGCTGGCCAGGTTGGCAGGGGCAGGTAAAAGCATGGGGCCTTGTGTCTGGTGCAGCAGAGGAGTCAGGGCACAGAGAGGAGTCTTCCTGTTCCTGCTCCTTTTGCCCATCCCTCCTTCCCTTGGCCTCCAGCCTGGAACCTCTGAGGAGGTTGCTCTTACTTTACCCCACCTGGGTCTCAGGCACAGACTCAGGTCTGCTGCTTCCATATGTAAATTTACCGTCTCCATCTTGGGGCAGTTAAACAAAGAGCAATACCAAGATGAAACCTGTTAGTGTCAGGAAGGAAATGTCAAAATTCACATTACAGCATTGGGTACAGCAATAACATCACCAGAATCAACAACATTAGGCCAGTGACCCTAATAAATAATATGGGAATCCCAGAAAATCCTGGGACCTAGTGCTTACAAGAATAGAAGTGAGGTTGTGAGAGAGTGCAATGCTTGCTAAAAACCTTCTAGGGTGCAGATGGCAGATATTTCTCAGACTAATTAAATATTAAATTTTTAACACAATTTTAACAGTGTTGAAAGTGATTCAGACCTCTTCAATCCCAGAAGAGAGTGGAGGGGATGCATAGGAAGAAGCTGATGAACAACTGAAGAAGCTGGAAGGTAACACATGTTCACTGCAGTTACCCCAAGCCAGAGAGGGAATTTCATGTTTTGAAACAAAACTCAGAGCCCCAGAGAAAGCCATCATCACAGGTTCTGGATCCACAAAGGAGGACAGGGAGAAAGCCCTGCTCAGCACGCACAGCCTCAGTTAGTGATATGAGTCACTCTAGTGGGTCTAAACTGGGGAGTAAGCAGCAGGAAGTCCGTCTTCTCCTGTGATGCTAACAGCCCGCTAACCAGAAACATGTAGAGAGCAGTGTGTCTTTCACACGGTGGCATCCATGTTCCTCGTGCTCTGTGCTCACTTCTGCTGAGGGAGGCCTCCACCTGTTCAGGCAGCTGGGGAAGGTGCCAAGCAGATGAGCACTTTTACTTTATGGGTGACTTTATTTGCAAAGACTGAGGGGAAGTGCTCCCACACTCAGTAATATTGCAGATACAAATCACTACCTTCAAATAAACCACTATGTATGATTTTATTGTGTACTATTTTCATAATTTCTTTTAAATTATAAAAACTTATCCGTGCAAAGAGTATAAAAATAATTTTTGTCTGTTATGGCAAATAGCAAATTTCCTTTTTTAGCCTCAACACCCATTCCTCTTTCCTCAGAATTATCTGCATGGGCAGATTCATTTGGGTACAAATTTCTGTTTGTAAATACATGCATTCTCTGGTTTCATCCATCCCACACCCTATCACATATGAGAAAAATATTGGAGCACAGCTTAAGAATATCATAAATTTTGTAACTTCATAAAATACTTGAGATAAGAAGTATATTGTCTAATTATGAAAGAATCATTTCTGATTTAAAATAAGAAGGAAAATTGGAGGTAAGTAGAAAGCAGGCCACTGTAGTTCAGGGACTGTTAAACTTAAATCTACATTAGAATCAGGTGAAGAAAATGAAAAAATTAAATGGTTTGGGTTTCTAATAAGAAAATGCTACAATAATGGACAGCATTAATTTTAAAATGGTAATTTTGAAAATGCCTACCCAGAATGAAATGGATTGAAGAACCAGTGGAAACAACCAGGAAATTTTGAAATAACTGGAAAGCCCATCTTTACATAAACTAAGAGAAATCTCGGGTTCTGATGCATAAATTAGTGGTGACAAATTGAACACAGATGAGTGTGGAAGAAGATGTGGGAGGAGCAGATCTCAGAACAAACTGCAAGTGCACTTTTCCAAAAGGAGAAAGACATCCTGAATTGCACAGTCACAGCCGCTTTCTTAAAAGAATGGCAACAAATTGCCCAGTCTGGAGGTGGAGATACTTTGGAGATTCACATTCATTACATTCACGGGGTTTCTCTCCAGTATGAATGCTACCATGTATAATGAGATACTTCCTCTGACTGAAGGCTATTCCACATTCCTTACCTATGTAGGCTTTCTCCCCACTTTGAATTTTCTGATGAACAGTGAGATTTGTTTTGCTACTGAAGGCTTTCCTATATTCCTTTCATATATAGGGTCTCTCTCCAGTTTGTCATATCTGGTGTGTAATGAGGCTTGATTTCCGAATGAAAGCTTTCCCATGTCCATCACATTCATAGGGATTTTCTCCAGTATGTATTTTCAGATGGTTAATGAGGATTTTTTCTCGTTCAAGGCTCTTCCACATTCATTGCATCTATAGGGTTTTAATCCAGAATGGATACTCTGATAGTTAATGAACTATTGCTTTTGGCTGAAGGAATTTCTGCATTCTTTACATTCATTTTGTTTCTGTCCTGTATGAGCTTTTTCATTTTTTGTAAGATATGATTTGTACCTAAAGCTTCTTCACCTGTCTTACATGCATAAGGTTTCTTTGCAGTAGAAAATTTCTTATATCTGAGATTTTACATTTAAATTAAAGCTTTCCCAAATATATATGATTTCTCTTCAGTAAGAATTTTCTGATGAATAAAGAGGTTTTCTGTCATTTTGAAAGCTTCCACCATATATTACATTTCTATGATTGTTCCCCTGTATGGCTTTTAAAATGAGGAGTCAAAAAATGAATGTAAAGAGCAGACTACATTCAGGATACTCATATGGTTTCTTTCTAGTTTGAATTTTCTTATATTCAATGAGGTTTTGTTTTAGAGGGAAGCATTCCCATATTCATTACAATACTAACTAATGTATGAATATTTCATCCTCAAAGAGTTTTAAAACCTGGCTAAGGATTTCAAATATTCCTCACAGTCACACGGTTTTAATCCTCCATGTTTCTTTGATGTGAGTCTAGTTTTCCCAAATACATGAAATCTTAAATGGTTTCTCTGAAGTATTAATTCTCAGGTATCTCACAAGGTTGAATTTCGAAGAAATCTTCACACTCCTTACAGTTAAAGAGGAGGATTATCATGTGGGTAACTGACAAAACTCATTGTCTTCATTCTATTTTCCTTACATAGATTCCCTCATGGTTAGGTAAACATGATGTAAATACCTTCTAAATGAAGTTCCATTCATAGAAGTGTTATACTGAGGAAACAATGGTTGAAGTCAGAGAACATATTTTCCCAACTTTTTTGTATTCTCTGCCTTCATCTTAAGTCTGTAGTTTATGGAAACGGATATAGCTTCACTAACAAGCCTTTGGTTTTGTGGTTCTTTCTGCTTCTTAATGTCCTATGCTTCTTCATAGTTTGTGGGTTGCAGCAAAAGCAGTGCTACAGCAAAATTTATAGGATTGAATTCATTCATTAGAAAAGAGGAAAGATCCAACATCAATCATCTAGGTATCCAATTTGGGAAGTGCAACAATATGTCTTTTTTATTTGTTCTATCATTCATGGCTCTTCTTGCTTCAAATGAGCATCACATCCAGTTTGGTGACTTCATAAGTAGGAAATGTGAAAGCGATGCAGCACTTGAAATATATAGGGGACAAGACAACACCCCATAAATCAACCATGGAACCTTCAAGCTTCTGAAGGCTAAGAAAGGTTCAGTTTCCAAAATGCAGAGTAAGGTGGACCCAGAACAAATGCCAAAATGGCAACACAGGAAATCCTGAACACTTTGTTTTGGACTATTTTTGTTCAATTTTTTTCCTTCTATTTATTTGGATGAGATGCACTATTTAATATTCTTTAAAGTTTACCAGGGAAATTATAACATTTTTGCTTGCCTTTCCAAATTTGCATTTATTATTTGTTATTGACTTCCCAAATAATGTATTTTAAAACATTTTATATCCTTTATTAATCAGCCAAAGTGGTGCTGATGCAAATTACCAGAAATATGTTGGGCTTTATAAAGGGTAGATATTTGGGTAGAAGCTTACAGTTACCAGGCCCTGAAGCATAAGTTTCTTCCTTCACCAAACTCTATAAAACGTCTTGGAGCAAGACAGCAGCCAACATTTGCCAGGGTTCAGGCTTCTTGTGTTTCTGTATTCCCAGGGCTACATTTTTCGCTGGGCTCAGCTCTTCTCTTTCCTCCACAAAGTGAGCTGTAGACTATGAGGCTCTCTAAGCTTTGCCTCTATCCACACGGTCAGCTGTGAACTGTAAGTTGAATGGCTTGTCTCTTTTCCCAGGGGACTTCTATCCTTGCTCATCAGAACTCCAACATCAGAAACTACTTGAGCTCTGCCCTTTGCCATGTCTGTTTAGGTTTGAGATCCCACCCACCAATGGACAGGGCTCAACACTCTCCCAACAGTGGCTTAATCAACGCCCTTATCATAACTTAATCATGCCCAGATTAACAGACCAGTTTACAAGCATTCTCCTGTATCTATTTTTGGAATTCATAACGATATCCAAGTGCTCCATATCCATTTACTATCTTATGCTATATATTATTTTGTGGTGTATTTTAAAACTTTATTGATGTCCTAGGCCATGGATATCATTATAACTATATCCATGCAATAGTCATTTAGATATATGAATTTAATTAACAGATATTCTTTAATCCACCCTGAATCTTGAACCTTCTGAGATTATTTTCTTTCTGCATGATGAATATTTTATTTCATTTGTTTTAAAGTGGGTTGCTGCTAGCAAACTTTATTAGTTTTTACTCATCTGTAAAAGTATATATTTCTCTTCTTCCTGAAGGATTGAGATGAATTAAATCTCAGGACCTTGATGATCTCCACTGCTTTTGAGAGCACCCTTAGGGTTGAATTTCTCCATTCTATCATAAATGTAATCAATTCTTTGGAGAAGAAATTAGGGGTTTTCAATTTTTCAATTTCAAGGGAAAAGCCTGCATCCTGCCAACCTACCCCCAAGGGAAAATCTGTTCACTCTGGCTATGGGGATGAGAATAATGGCACACCTCTCTGAGTAACACACCTGATTTTGGAGCTAAGATTTCTTTAGAAAGCACAGCATATTGTGTTCTTCTTGGACCATTCTAGGGAACAATGCAATGGTGGTCAGCACACAATTTTGCTCAATGATGGCCACACCCAAAGTACAGCCACTGTTTCTTGAGTTCCTATTTCTCCCAGACTTGGGAGACCCCTCCTGATCCCTGTGCCCTGGGTTAATGACCTTGTTTGAGTCTTTTGTGAACCCTGGAAAAGTATGTTAGTACTAACCGTTGCTGTTTGTGTAAGCCTTTTGCATGTAGGACAGGTTGGTTACATTCAGATAAGGGTTCTTTTGTTTAGGTCACTTTTTGTTAGATTGCTTTAATTTAGTTAAGATTCTCTGTTTAGATTTAAGGCACCAGTATGGACCCCAATCCTTGTGCTGAAGTCCTACATACATGGAACACACAGAGAAAGAGTGTTGCAATGTTTACCCTGCCATATGAGATAGGCCTCTAGGATCTCCTAAAACTGTGGAGAGACACAGAAACCCTGAGATGCTGAGGGAGAGGCCAGGTGCTGGAGTCATGGAGCATGTGGAAACTGAAGACATCCAGGCAAATGGAGAAGGGAGAGGTGTGATCAATTGTGTCTCATGGTCCACTGCAAAGCTCAGTGAGAAAGTGAGTTTGGAGGAGAAGGCAGAGTGAGACAGGCAGGCCCAACAATTTGCCTTGGCAGGAGTACAGCAGCAGCTGACCCTTGTTAAGACAGCATTTTTAATAATGGTTTGATTTTTACATTTTTACAGCCTCAGAACTGTAAGCTTTAACCTTAATAAATTCCAATGAAAGCCAACTTATTTCTGGTATTTTGTGTTGGCAGCACTTGGCAAATTCAAACAGCTAGGGACACAGGTTTGGAGAGGTGCCCTGTTCCAAAATGGCAGTGTGATGCTGGTGCCCAGGGAATTCACCTGTAAACTGTGGGTGACTCCACAATAAGCAGGAATGAGTACTGGTAAGAAAGAAGGGGAATTGCTCTTGGTCAGCAAGTCCTGCAAGACAGGTAGTCAGGCAGGGGAGTCACATGGTTTGTGGACTAGTATAAAGTCACAGGTGCCCCAGTATGACGTACCTGCCTCAGGAAGAGGTTGGCCAGGTGTGCAGTGTGAGATAAAATCATGGGACCTGTGGCCTGGTGCACAGAAGTCAGGACACAGAGAGGAGACTACCGGCCCTGCTCCTTTTGCCTTTCCCTCCTTCCCATGGCCTCCAGGGTTCACCCTCTGAGGAGCTGCTCTTACTGTACCCCTCCTGTGTCTCATGCACAGATTCAGGTCCCCTACTTCCAGTTCTACATTCACCTTCTCCAGTCTTGGGACAGCTAAAGAAAGAACAATGCCAAGATTAACGTGTTGGTGACAGGAGGTAAATGTCAAAATTCACATTACAGCATTGGCTACAGCAATAATATCACCAGAATTAGCAATATTAGGCCAGTGACCCTAATGAACAGTACAGAAATCCCCAAAAGTTCTGGGACCTAGCCTGAGAAGAATATAAGTGAGGTTATGAGAGAGAGCAATATTTGCAGAAAACCTCAGAGGGTGCCGATGCTATGTATTTCTCAGAATAATTAAATGTTAAATTTTCAACTGATTTTTAACAGTATTGAAATGATGCAGACTTCTTAAATCCCAGAAGAGAATGGAAGGGTTGGATGGGAAGAAGCTGATGAGCAACTGAAGAAGCTGGAATGTTACACGTGTTTAATGCAGTTTCCCCAATCCAGAGATGGAATGTCCTTTTTTGGAACCAAACCTTCAGAGCCCCAATGGAAACCATCATCATAGGCTCTTGATCTGCAAAGAACAGGGAGAAAGTTCTGCTCAGCACTCAGAACCTCAGTTAGTGATGTGAGTCACTCTGGCTGGTCTTCACTGGGGAGTAAGGAGCAGGAAGTTCATCTTCTCCTGTGGTGCTAAGAGCCCTCTAACTGGACATGTGTAGAGAGCAGTGTGGCCTTCACAAGGTCACATCCATGCTCCTCGTTATCCATGCTCACTCTTGCTGAGGGTGGTCTCCACCCATCCAAGCAGGGTGGGAGGGTGCCCAGGGGAGAGAGCATATTTCCTTGAAGAGTGACTGTTTTTGCAATGCATGAAGGGAAGTGTTCCCCATTAATGTTGCAGATAGAAATCAATATCTTCAAATAAAACACTGTATGATTTCATTGTGTACTATTTTCATAATTTCTTTTAAATTATAACCAAATTATCCATGCCAGTAGTATAAGAATAATTTATGTCTGTTAAGGCAAAAAGTAAAATTCCTCCTCTAGCCTCCACCCCCATTACTCCTTCCTCAGAATTATCTGCATTGGCAGATTTTTTGGGTACACATTTCTGTTTGTATATACATGCATTCTCTTGTTTCATTCATCACACACCCTATCACCTATGAGAAAAGTATTGGAGTACAAGTTAAAAATATAAATAAATTTTCTAACTTCTTAGATTACTTGAGATTAGAAGTATATCATCTTATTATGATAGGATCATTTCTGATTTAAAATAATAAGGATAATTGGAGTTAAGTAGAAGGCAGGTGACTGTAGTTCATTGGCTGTTAAACTTGAATCCACATCAGTATCAGGTGAAGATACTAAAAACATATAAATGGTTTGGGTGCCTTATAAGAAAATGCTACAGGAGAGAGGCTAGATGGCATCAGTTTAGAAGGATACTCACTTCCTAGCTCTCTGGAGGCAGAAGATTGTGGGTAGCATTCTGTCCAAGGGTCTGTGCTGTGGGTAAATGAAGTAAGAAGCCTTGGTCACCTAGCAGTGGGAGATTAATGGTGTGGAGTTATCGGAGGAGATTCTTGAGTTTTGAGCCTGCTTGTGGTGATTAACACAGATGGCTGAGCCCCACCCACAGGAACAATGGCTGGTATGAACCATGAATCCTGCAACCATGATTACCACTCCCAGTTTGAGGCAGCATACTCTGAGGGAGGGTGGGCTCTGACAGATGGTGTAGAGGGGTTTGTCTTCTGTGGATTTGGCTGCCTGGACCCCTCATAGCTTTGGGGATCAGATAAGCTGGCTTGAAACAACACCAGGCTAAGAGAAGAAGTGAATCTGCTGAGGAAACCTGATTTACCCAGCAGCCAGCTGTCACTGAGGCCTGGACTCAGAGGGGGCATAGTCAGCCAGTTTTATCACTCTGCCATGACAAATATCATAGCTTCATTCCCCTGGGGAGGAAAGGAAGTGGGAAGGGCATGATTAGTTTTCATGAGCCTATTTAGGGTACCCTCGGTGAAGGGGATGATCTTGCAGAAGATGTTTTTTGGGTCCCTTATATCACACACAAAAAAAGAAGACAGTCACTTTAAAAAATGAATTCCTGTTCTTAATTTAGTTTAATACCAAAAATCTGCCTCAAAACCTGCAGATAGAAGCCAGAAGGGAAATTTATAAATGCAAGCAGGCTGAAAGGATCTGCAAGGACCCTAGAAGGATCACTTCCTCCTTAGCTTTGTTTGACTGCTTGGTGGTGTGGCTGTTTGGTTTTTCTCTGTTTATTTGTTGTCTCTTGCTTTTTTTCCTCTTTCCTCCCCCATTTCTGTTTTCCTTCATTTTTAAAAAAATACTGTTCTTCTTCTGTGATTTCCCATTCTCTGTCTATATGGATATAGATATATAATGAAGTGAAAGAAGAGTTTAAGGATATAAAGAAGACACTGGGATAAAATACCGAAGAAATTGTAAACATACACAAAAAGATAACAGATATGATGGTGACCAATGGCACAATCTAAGAAATCAAAAGGATTCTATATTCACATAACAGCAGATTTGAACAGGCAGAAGAAAGAATTAATGATGTGAAAGACAATACAGCTGAAATAAAACAGATAGTAGAACAAATAGACAAAAAAAAATAGAAAAAATCCAGCAGGAACTCAGGGATGTAACTGAAAACACAAAACACACAAACATATGCATTATGGGCATCCCAGAAGGAGAAGAGCAGGGAAAGGGAACAGAAGGAATCCTGAAGGAAATAATGGCTGAAACCTTTCCAACCCTATTTTAAGAGATGGATGTGCAGATCCAGGAAGCAAAGTGCACCCCAAACAGTATAAATTCCAACAGTCCAACTCCAAGACATATACTTGTCACAATGTCCAATGCTCAAGAGAAAGAGAAAATGCTCAAGGCAGCAAGAGAAAAGAGAACCATCACATACAAGGGAAGCACAGTAAGATTAAGTGCTGATTTATCGTATGAAACCATGGAGGAAAGAAGACACTGGTCTGACATAGTCATAGTACTAAAAGAAAAAACTTCCAGCCACTAATTCTGTATCCAGCAAAACTGAAATTCAAAAATGATGAAGTGTTTAAAATATTCACAGATAAACAGAAATTAAGAGTATGTCAATAAGAAACAGGCACTTCAAGACATACTAAAGGAAGTTCTACAAGTTGAAAGGAAAATCAATAGTTAGGAGAGTTTAAAAACAACTAAGAAAACAAAAACAGAAACCAAACAACATATGGCATAAATTAATCCAAAGAAAATAAGCTGAAGTAAGAAATTCATTGTGAGTAATAACACTGAGCGTTAATGGATTTAATTCACCACTCAAGAGACACAGATTGACAGAATGGATAAAGAAATATGATCCATCTATATGCGGTCTACAAGAAACCACCTTCCAACTGGGGATTCAATGAGGCTGAAAATAAAAGTCTGGAAAACAATTTTACAAGCTAACAATAGACATAAAAGGACAGGAGTATCTATTCTAATATCAGACAAAATAGACTTTAAATGCAAAACTATTGTAAGAGACAAAGATGTACACTATATATTAGTAAATGGGGTAATCTCTCAAGAAGAAAGAATAATCATAAACATTTACGCACCTAATTGGGGTGCCTCAAAATTCATGAGGTAAACTCTGGAAAAGCTAAGTGGAGTAATAAATGTCTCTACAATTATAGCAGGGGACTTTAATATATCATTATCATCATTAGACAAAACATCTAGACAGAAATCAACAAAGAAACAAAGACTCTAAACAATACATTAGAAAATCTGGACTTCATAGATATATACAGAACAATATACCAAAATACATCAGGTTTTACATTCTTCTCGAGTGCACATGGATCATACTCCAAGATAGACCACATTCTAGGCCACAGAAAAACACACAATGAATTCAGAAAGATTGAGATTACACAAAGTAATTTCTCTGATGACAATGGAATGAAATTGGAAATCACTAAGCACCAGAGAAACAGATTAGGTACAAGGATATGGAAGTTAAACAAGACACTCTTAGACAAACAGTGGGTCAAGGAGCAAATCTCAAAAGAAATCAGTAACTACCTTGAAACTAATGAAAATGACAACACAACCTATCAAAAGCTTTGGGATGCAGACAGAGCTGTTCTGAGAGGGAAGTTCCTAGCTGTAAATAAATATATTAAAAAAGAAGAAAGAGCTAAAATTGAAGACCTAACTGCACACATGGTGGAACTGGAAAAGCAACAGCAAACTAAACCTAAAGGAAGTAGAAAGAAGGAAATAACAAAGATTACAGCAGAACTAAATGAAATAGAGAATAAGAAAACTCTAGAGAAAATAAACAAAACCAAAATCTGGTTCTTCGAGAATATCAATAAAATTGAGAAACCCTTAGCCAGACTAACAAAGAAAAAGAGAGAACTGATGCAAATACACAAAATAAGGAACGAGCAAGGAGATATCACTACTGACCCCACAGAAATAAAGAGCCTCATAAGAGGATACTTTGAAAAATTATATGCCAACAAGAATGATAATTTAGAGGAAATGGGCAAGTTTCTAGAAATGCACAAACAACCTACATTCATGAAAGAAGAATTGATGAACTCAACAGTCCAACTACGGAAAAGATTTAGACTCAGTCATCAAAAACCTCCCAACCAAGAAGAGCCCAGGGCCAGAAGGCTTCACAGCTGAATTCTACCAAACATTCCAGAAAGTGTTAATGGCAATGCTACTTAAGCTCTTCCAAAGAATAGAAATAGAAAGAATATTGCCTAATTCATTCTATGATGCCAACATTACCTTAATACCAAAACCAAACAAAGATACCACTAGAAAGGAAAATTACGAACAAATTTCTCTAATGAATCTTGATCATAAAATCCTCAACAAAATACTTGCTAATTGCATTCAACAACATATCAAAAGGATTATTCACCACGACCAAGTAGGTTGCATCCCAGGTATGCAAGGATGGTTCAATATAAGAAAATCAATCAATGTAAAACACCACATAAATAAACTGAATGAAAAAAACCACATGATCATCTCTGTAGATGCAGAGAAACCATTCGATGAAATACAGCACTCTTTTCTGATAAAAACACTGCAACAGATAGGAATAGAAGGAAATTTTCTGAATATGGTAAAGGGTATATGTAAAAAACCCAAAACTAACTCATCTTCAGTGGTGAATTCTTAAAGGCCTTCCCTCTGGGTTTGAGAAAAAGACAAGGATGCCCACTATCACCACTCTTATTTAACATCATCTTAGAAGTACTTACTCGAGCACTGAGTCAAGAAAAGGATATAAAAGGCATCCAGATTGGAAAAGAAGAAGTAAAAATTTTATTATTTGCAGATGACATGATCCTATACATAGAAAGTCCAGAGAAAGCTACAACAAAGCTTCTGGAACTTATAAAGGAATTCAGTAATATTGCAGGTCATAAGATCAATGCTCAAAAATCAGTAGCATTTCTGTACACAAATAATGAGGAATCAGAGGAAGAAATCAAGAACAAAATGCCATTTACAATACTAACTAAAAGAATCAAATAAATAGGAATAAATTTAACTAAAGATGTAAAAGACTTATAAAGAGAAAACTATAACACTGTTAAAGGAAATCAAATAAGACTTAAATTAATGGAAAAAATAT
The DNA here is from genome assembly GCA_026826555.1 of Tolypeutes matacus. Classification (NCBI taxonomy): domain Eukaryota; kingdom Metazoa; phylum Chordata; class Mammalia; order Cingulata; family Chlamyphoridae; genus Tolypeutes; species Tolypeutes matacus. Next base: position 314,999 of record JAKSZT010053873.1, read on the forward strand.
TCCCTATTAATGGATAGGAAGATTAAACTTCATCAAGATATCTATCCTACCTAAACTACTCTACAGATTTAATGCAATCCCCCCAAAAATAAACACTATATATTTTAAGTAACTGGAAAAACTAACCACAAAATATATTTGGAAAGGTAAGAGGCCCCGAATTGCCAAAGACATGTTGAAAAAGAGAAATGAAGTTGGAGGTATCACATTTCCAGACTTTAAAGCATATTACAAAGCCACAGTTATCTAAACTGCATAGTATTGGCACAAGGATAGACCTACTGACCAATGGAATCGAATTGAGAGTTCTGATATAGATGTTTGTATATACAATCATCTGATATTTGACAAGGCTACCAAGCCCACTCAGTTGGGAGAGAATGGCCTCTTTAACAAGTGGTGCTTGGAGAACTGGATATCCATATACCAAAGAATGAGAGAAGAATACAATCTCACACCTAATATAAAAATCAACTCAAGATGGATCAAAGATCTAAATATAAGAGCCAAAACCATAAAGACCTTGGAAGATAATGTAGGAAAGCATCTACAGGAACTTGTAATACGAAATGGTTTCATGAACTTCATAGCCAAAGCACAAGCAGCAAGAAAAAAAAAATAGATAAATGGGATCTCCTCACAATTAAAAACTTCTGCACCTCCAAGGACATTATTAAGAAAATAAAAAGGCAGCCTACCCATTGGGAAAAATATTTGGCAAACATATAACTGATAAGAGCGTCTACAAAAGAGGATGGTCCCTGATGGGTTCTTGTATTGATGACTAGCCTTATGAGTCTTTGCTCTTGCAATTTAAACTTAGCCTACTATTATGGGGTGCCTAGGGTTGTCACCTGAGAGCCTCCTTGTTGCTCAAATGTGGCCTCTTTAAGCCAAACTCAGCATATGAATGCATTACCTTACCCCCAACTTGGGACATGACTCCCATGGATGAGCCTCCCTGGCAATGATGGATTAATACCAAGTGCTAACTGGCAACAGGATTGGAAAAAGAACTTGAATAAAGGGGGAAAATGTAAAGAGAAATGAGTTCATGTGGCTAAGAGACTTCAAAGAGATTTGGGAGGTCATTCCAGTGGTAAAACTTATGCACAACTCAGTAGTATCTCATAGAACACCAAAGTGGATATCACCCGACATAAAGGGGCTCCTGAGGGCTCTGGAGACACCCGGGTCCTACATAAGTGGGGATAGCCACAGAGACTGATGTCTTATTAGTGGGCTCTACTTTGGAGTCTGTGCTCTGGAGAGTGACTGTTGGACTGAAATAAGTCCTCCCTGCACATGATCCATCATTTCCTTCTATTCAAACCTATATGTGATGCTGGAGTTTTTGGTGAACTTCCAGAGACTGAACCCTCTGGCTTACCTATATGCCAGGTGTGCGTGGAATCTCGGTGGAGCTGCAACTCCTACCTACAGCTCAATGAAATCATCCAAGTCAACTGGTGAGGAGACAATGCTGGGCAACAGCCATCCCAGGGAATGGAGAGGGCCTGCAGCTGCCAGCAGGATAATCCTATCCACTGTATCAATGGGATATAAACCCTCTCTCACTTGGAGGTGGAATAGACATCACCATCCCAGTTCCCTCATGATTGGGGGAAGAGCTATGGACTAGAATGGACTTAATGGTGTTCTGGTGTAGACATAGGTGACACAACAATGGAAGAAATTATAACAGTGAGGTGGAGCTGGTGGCCACTGGATGCTTTTGGGGCAGTGAAGCAAAGGGTAGTTGAAATACAGGGGTTTTTTTTTTTGGACTTGGGTGTTGTCCTGAGTGGCATTGTGGCAATGGATGTAGGCCACTTTACATCAGTGTATACCATGTAGAATTGTGTGGGAGAGAGTGTGGTCTACAATGAGAACTGTGGTCTATGCTTGGTGGAAAGGCCCCAGGATGTGTCTATTCACTGTGGGTGATGTGCCACACTGATGAATGATGTTTGTGTGCCATTTTGTGGGAGGTGTGCTAGGTGGGGAACATGGGAATCACTATAATTTCTGTGTAATATTTAGGTAATCTAAACACCTTTTAAAATATATATATATGTAAAGAAATAACATTTATGTAAGCTAATGCACATATATGCATATATATTTATATATAATTTTACAAATATTAGTATGTATTGTGAAAAATTTGATTTTTACCCACAAGAAAAAAAAGAAAAAAAGAAAGAAAATACTACAATAATGAGCAGCATTATTTTTAAAATGGTAATTTTTAAAATGCTTACCCAGAATGTAATGGATGAAGAACCAGTGAGAACAACCAGATAATTTGAAATAACTGGAAAGCCCATCTGTACATAAACTAAGAGAAATCTCGAGTTCTGATGCATGAATTAGTGGTAACAAATTGAACAGAGGTGAGTGTGGAAGAAGATGTGGGAGGAGCAGATCTCAGAACAAACTACAAGTGCACTTTTCCTGAGGAGAAAGATCCTGAATTGCACAATCAAAGCCACTTCCTTAAAAGATTGGCAACAAGTTGCACAGACTGGACATGGACCTTCTTTGGAGATTCACATTCATTACATTCACAGGTTTTCTCTCCCGTATGAATGTTGTAATGTTTAATGGAAAACTGTATCTGGCTGAAGGCTATTCCACATTCCTTATATATATAGGGTTTCACTCCACTATGAATTTTCTCATCATCAGTGAGATTTGATTTGCTACTGAAGGGTTTCCTACAGTCCTTACAGATATAGGGTTTCTCTCCAGTTTTTCTTTTCTGGTGTATTAGTCAGCCACATTTTTGCTAATGTGAAATACAAAAAATAAGTTAGTCTTTATAAAGGGTATTTATTTGGGGTAGAAGTCCACAGATACCAGGCCATAAGCATTAAGTTTCTTCTCACCAAAGTTCATTGCCATATATTGGAGAAAGACAGCTGTTGACGATTGCCAGGGTTACAGCTTATTGTGTTCCTCTCTTCCCAGGGCTGAATTTCTCTCTGGCATAGTTGTTCTGGTTCCTCCACCATGTCAGCTGGAGACTATCAGGCAAACAGCTTACTTTTCTTCTTCTGGGGCCTTTTCTCCAACGCCAAAACTGCTTCTGAGAAAAAACTGCTTCAACTGTCCTTTGTCACACCTTTTATATTTGATTCCCCCACCCACTAAGGGATGGGGCTGAACGCCCTATTGACATGGCCCAGTCAACACCCTAGTCCTGCCCAGATTAACAGATCAGTTTGCAAGCATGATCAAACCATATTTTTATTTATTTATTTTATTTTTTTAAGTTTTTTTTTTTAATATTTTATTTATTTATTCATTTATCCCCCCCTTGCTGCTTGTGCTCTCTGGGTCAGCTAACCACGCCGTGTGGGCAGGCTTTGCCTTCACCAGGAGGCCCCAGGAACCGAACCCGGGGCCTCCCATGTGGTAAATGGGAGCCCTACTGATTGAGCCACAGCCGCTTCCCAAACCATATTTTTCGAATTCGTACTTAGATCAAATTCCTCAACGGTTAAATTCCAGTCTCTGAATTCCAAAAATACCTTATAATTCTCAAAAAAACTTAAATCAATAACAATTCAAGTACAAAATGATATCATAGGCATTTTAAAGAAATACAGTTCACCTTGAGTCAAAGTCCTGTCTGCTATCGACCTCTGAAATTTCCAAAACCATATAACTGCTTCTAATACACAAATGGAAAGACAAAATTAAACATTTTCAATATCATAAGGAGAAACTGGGATGTTAAACATAAGTCATCGATCCTCTACAGTTCAGAAACCTGTAGTGCATCCTCCAATCAGTTTCAATGTCTGAGTCATTCTTAAGGTGATGGTTTTTTCCCCTTGGGGCCACATGGGGACCCACCCTTTCCACAGGCTTTCCCAACAGCCACTTTCTTGGTTCCACCCTCATCAAGCATCTGGGTGTCCACCAAGCTCCAGACCTCACCACCCAAGAGTGTTGGGGTGATTGCCACAACTTACCCAATCTTTGGGTTAAAGCATTAGTACCCCTAGTAGAGTGAGGTTAAGATAACATTCCCCTTAACTTTTGGCATACAGGTTTAACCCTCTCAGAGCAATGGGTTGACCTCCTGGCCTTCCTTAGTTCATAGGGTACAGGTACACACCTCTCAGACCTATGGGGTGTTGACCTTAACCATCCTAATCTTTGAGGAATGTGCTCCTCCCTTCCTGCACCCTGGGATGGCAAAATTCTCCCAGAATATCAGGTTGGGACATCCACCCTCTTCAGCTGCTGGGGAAAACTCACCCTCTCTGTACACATGGGTGGGGCTCCTCTTTTGGCCCAAGGAGATGTCTTAAGTCCAGATCTCTGCTTCCAATGTTTTCTTCTTAAAACTGATTTGCCTTCAATCTCTCCTTTCCATGTTCTCTTTTGTCCAAGCTGACAGTGGTTTTGTTCATACAGCTCTCTCAAAAAGTTTGTTGGTTTAGCATGCAGGAAGCAGGGGTCCAAGCCAGCAGTCAGTAAGACTTTCCACAAGTCTTTTCCTAGATAACTGCATCTTCAATGCTGATTTACAAGTTCCAAGTTTAGTAAAGTTTTCAAATGGGGCATTCTCATCTGGGTATTTGATTTCCAGAAACTTGGAAATTCCAGAATCAGTTTCTGCTTTCATTTTGCACATAAGTTCAGTCCTTAGTGTATTTTGCTCATCTAGTATTTCACTATAAGCTGCAAGGAGAAGCCAAACCACATTCTCTGAGTTTACCTTGGAAAGTTCTTCAGCTAAATACTCTGGTTCTCCATTTTCAAATTCTGTCTTCCATATAACGCCAGGAGTTAATCTTGCTAAGTTCTCTGCAACTTTAAAACATGAATCACCTTGCCTCCAGTTTCTAATAATAGTTTCATCATTTACTTCTAAGACATCATAGAAAGTCTCTTTAGCGTCCATATGTCTATCAACAGTCTCTTCAAATTGATCCAGGCCTTTTCCATCAAACATTTCACAATTCCTCCAAAGGATAACCCTGACCCATTTATAAAACCATTCTAACATTTTGGTATATGCAAAAACACTTCCCCACTCCCCAATACCAATTTCTATATTAGTCAGCCAAAGGGGTGCTAATGTGAAATACCAAAAATGGATTAGTCTTTATAAAGGGTATTTATTTGGGGTAGAATTCCACAGATACCAGGCCATAATACATTATGTTTTTTTCACCAAAGTTCATTGCCACCTGTTGGAGCGAGACAGCTCCAACATTTGCCCGGGTTCAGTCTTCTTGTGTTCCTCTCTTCCCAAGTCTGCATTCCTCTCTGGGCTTAGCTCTTCTCTATCCTACAGAAGATCAGCTGTAGATTATCAGGCAAACGGCTCACTTACTTTCTTCTGGGTCCTTTTCTCCAACAAAAAAACTGCCTCTCAAAAAAAACTGCTTCAACTCTCCTTTGCCATGCCTTTTATATTCGATTACCCCCCACCCACTAAGGGGTGGGGCTCAATACCCTAATGATATGGTGCAATCAACGCCCAAATCATGCCCAGATTAACAGATCAGTTTACAAGCATGATCCAATTATATTTTTGAAATTCATCATTATATAAAATTCCCCAACGTTTACATCTGGTGTGTAATGAGGCTTGATTTCTGAATGAAAGCTTTCCCACATCCATCACATTCATAGGGTTCCTCTCTTGTATGTATTCTCAGATGGTTAATGAGGTTTTCCTTCTGTTTGAAGGCTTTTCCACATTCATTGCATATAGAGGCTTTTTCTCCAGAATGAATCCTCCGACGTTTAATGAACAATTGCTTTTGGCTGAACGATTTTCTGCCTTCTTTACACTCATTTTTCTCTGTCAACTATGAGTTTTTTCATGTTCTGTGAGATATGATTTGTACCAAAAGGTTTTTTCACATGACTTACATGCATAGGGTTTCTTTGCAGTAGAAAATCTCTTGTATCTGAGATTTGACATTTGAATTAAAGCTTTCCAACATATATATGATTTCTCTTAAGTAACACTTTTCTGATGAATAAAGAGGTTTCCTGTCAGCTTGAAAACTTCTCACATCTATTACATTTATAAGCTTCTTCCCCTGTATGGCTTTTAAAATGAGGAGTAAAAATATGACTGTAAAGAGCAGACTACATTCAGGACACTCATATGGTTTCTCTCTAGTGTGAATTTTCTCATATTCCATGAGATTTTGTTTTAGGTGGACGCATTCCCATGTTCATTACAATACTAACTTTTGTCTGAATATTTCATGCTCAATGAGTTTTACTGCCAGGCTGAGGGATTTCCAATATTCCTTACATACACAGGGTTTTACTCCTGCAAGTTTCTTTGATGGGACTCTAGGTTTCCCAAATTCATGAAATCCCAAATGGTTTCTCTGAAGGTTTAATTCTCAGGTATCTCATGAGGTTGAATTTCCAAAAAACTTCACACTCATTACACTTCAAGGGGAGGACTACCATGTGGGGCAAACTGGAAAATATCATTGTCTTCATTCTTTTTTCCTTTCATAGATTCCCTCATGCTTATGTAAGCATGATGTGAATTCCTTCAAAGTGAAGTTACATTCATAGAGGTGTTATTTTGAGGAAACAATGATTGCGGTAAGTGAATATGTTTTCCCAACATTCTTACATTCTCTGCATTCATCTTATGTCTATATTCTTGTGGAAGTGGATATAGCTTCACTCACAAGCCTTTTGTAATGCAGTTCTTTCTGATTTTTAATGTCCCATGCTTCTTCATAGTTAGTGGGGTGCAGAAAAAGCAGTGCTTAGAGGAAAATTTACAGCATTGAATGCATTCATTAGAAAAGAGGAAAGATCCAATATCATTCATCTAAGCATCTAATTTGGGAAGTGCAACAATATCTCATTTTTATTTGTTCTATCATTCATGCCTCTTCTTGCTTCAAAGGAGTATCACATCCAGTTTGGTGACTTCATAACTAAGAAATGGGGAAGTGATACAGCACTTGATATATGATGGCGATAAAACAAGACCCATAAATCAACCCTGAAACCTTCAGGCTTTTGAAGGATAAGAAAGGTACACGTTCCAAAGATGCTCGAGCAATGTGGCACCAGAACAATGGCCTAAATGGCAACCCAGGAAACCCTGAATGCTTTGTTTTGGACTATTTTTGTTCAATTTCTTTTTCTTCTATTTATTTGGATGAGATGCACTATTTAATATTCTTGAAAGTTTACCAGGGAAATTATAACCCGTTTGCTTGCCTTTCCAAATCTGCACTTATTATTTGTTATTGACTTGCCAAATAATGTATTTTAAATCATTTTGTATCCTGTATTAGTCAGTCAAAGGGGTGCTGGTGCAATGCCTGAAATCTGTGGGTCTTTATAAAGGGTATTTATTTGGGGTAGAAGCTTACAGTTACCAGGCCATAAAGCATATGTTTCTTCCTTCCCCAAAGGTTGTTACCCCCTCTTGGAGCATGACAGGTGCCAACATTTTCCAGCGTTCAGGCTTCTTGGTTCCCTCTCTTTGCAGGTCTGCATTTCTCTCTGGGCTCAGCTCTTCTGTTTCCTCCACAAGGTCAGGTGTAGACTATGAGTCTTTCTAAGCTTTGCCTCTCTCCACAAGGCCAGCTGTGAACTGTCAGGTGAATGGCTTGTCTCTTTTCCCCTGGGCCTCCTGTCCTTGCTCATCAGAACTCCCACATCAAATCTACTCTAGCTCTGTCCTTTGCTCTGTCTTTTTATGTTTGAGACCCCAGCCACCAAGGGTCGGGACTCAACACCCTACAAACTGTGGCCCAGTCAATGCCCTTATCATAATTTAATCATGCCCAGATTTGCTGTATTTTAGCACTTTATTGATGTCCTAGGCCATGGATATCATTATTACTTTATCCATTCAGTAGTCTTTTAGGTATGTGAATTTAATTAACAGATATTGTCTTCCATCCATTCTGAATCTTGAATCATCTGAGATTAATTTCTTTCTGCCTGAAGAATATTCTTCTACATTTCATTTAAAGTGAGTTGCTGCCAGCAAACTTTATTAGTTTTTACTCATTTGTAAAAGTATTTATTTCAATTATTCCTGAAGGATTGAAATGAATTAAATCTCAGTCCCTCTATGATCTCCACTGCTTTTGAGTTCAACCTTAGGGTGGAATTTCTCTATTTTATTGTAAATGTCATCAGTTCTTCGGAGAAAAAATTTGGGTCTTTTGGTTTTACAGCCTGCTTCCTGCTTGCCCACCCACCAGGCAAAATCTGTGGGCTCAGTCCCTGGGGATGGGAATAATGACACACCTCTCTGAGTTACACACCTGGGTTTGGAGCTAAGATTTGTTGGAGAAAGCACAGTATATTGAAATGTTCTTGGACCTCATCTAAGGGCCAGTGCAATGGTGGTCAGCACACCATTTTGCTCTATGATGGCCATACCCAAAATACAGCCAATTCTTCATGAGTTCCCATTTCTCCCAGACTGAGGAGACCCCTCCTGATTCCTGTGCCCTGGGTTAATATCCTCATTTGTGTCATGTGTGGACCCCATAATGTATATTCTTACTAACCTATAGCTGTGTGTGGAAGCGTTTTGTATGAAGGATATTTTGGTTAGATTCAGATAAGGGACCTTTCATTAGGTCACTTTTTATTAGATTGCTTTAGTTTAGTTAAGGCCTCTTATTAGATTTCAGGCACCAGGATGGACGACAATCACTGTGGTGAAGTCCTACATACATGGAACACACAAAGTGTGCTGCCATGTTTACCCTGCCATGTGGGAGAGTGTTCCAGGATTTTCTAGAGCTGTGGAGAAACACAGAAACCCTGAGAGGCTGAGGGAGATGCCAGAGGCTTGAGTAATGGAATAGCTTGAAGCTGAAGACATCCAGGCCAGAAGAGAAGGGAGATGTGTGAGCAACTGTGTCTTATGGCCCACTGCTGAGCTCAGGGAGGAAGTGAGTTTGGAGGAGAAGGCAGAGAGTGACAGGCAGGCCCAACATTTTGTCTTGGCTGGAGTCCATGAGCAGCAGACCTATGTTAAGACAGCATTTTTGATGATGCCTTGATTTGGGCATTTTCACAGCCTCCGAACTTTAAGCATTAACCCTAATAAATTACAATAAAAGCCAACTTATTTCTGGTAATTTGATAGGGCAATGCTTGGCAAACTCAAACAGCTGTGGACACAGGTTTGGATAGGTGCCCTGTTCCCAAATGCCATTTTGGTGCTGCTGCCCAGTAAATTCACCTGTAAACTGTGTGTATCTCCAGACTCGGCGGGAATGTGTACTGGAAAGATGGAGGGGGAAGTGCTCTTGTTCAGCAGGGCCCACAAGAGAGGGAGTCTGGCAGGGACATCACATGGTTTGGGGACTAGTCTAAAGTAACAGATGCCCCAGTATGGTGTACCTGCCTCAGGCAGGGGGTGTCCAGTGGGCAGGGGCAGATAAAAGCATGGGACATGGGGTCTGGTGCAGCAGAGGAGTCAGAGCACAGAGAGGAGACTTCCTGCTCCTGCTCCTTTTGCTCTTCCCTCATACCCTTGGCCTCCAACAATGACACTCTGAGGAGGCTGCTCTTACTGTACCTCTCCTGGGTATTCTACATTCATCTTCTCCAATCTTGGGGCAGCTAACAAAGTACAATGTCAAGATGAAACCTGTTGGTGTGAGGAAGGAAGTGTCAAAATTCACATTACAGCATTGGCTATAGCAATAACATCACCAGAATCAGCAACATTAGACCAGTGACCCTAATGAATAGTATGGGAATTCCAGAAAGTCCTGGGACCTAGGGCTGATAAGAATTGAAGTGTGGCTGTGAGATAGTGCCGTGTTTGCAGAAAACCTCAGATGGTGCAGATGTCAGATATTTCTCAGACTAATTAAATATAAAATTTTCAACACATTTTGAACAGAGATGAAAATGAAGCAGGCTTCTTAATCCCAGAAGTGAACAGAGGGTTTGGATGGGAAGAAGTTGATGAACACCTGAAGAAGCTGGAATGTAACACATGTTCACTGCAGTTCCCCCAAACCAGAGAGGGAGTGTCTTGTTTGGGAACCAAACTCTCAGAGTTCCAATGTAAACCATCATCATAGATTCTCGATCCACAAAGGAGGGCTTGGAGAAAGCCCTGCTCAGAACTCACAGCCTCAGTTAGTGATGTGAAGTCACTCTAGCAGGTCTTCACTGTGGCGTAAGCCACAGGAAGTCTGTCTTCCACTGAGGTGCTAACAGCCCTCTAACCAGACACGTATATAGAGCAGTGTTGCCTTCACATCGTCTTGTCCATGCTCCTCATGTTCCGTGCTCACTGTTGTTGAGGGAGGCCTCCACCCGTCTAGGCAGCAGGGGAGGGAGCCGAGGTGAGTGAGCACATTTCCTTTATGGAAGACTGTATTTGCAAAGAGTCACAGGATGTGCCCCAACAGTATATTGCAGATACAAATCAATATCTTCAAAGGAACCACTATGTATGATTTCACTGTGTACTATTTTCATAATTTATTTTGAATTATGACCAAATTATCCATGCAAAGATTATAAAAAGTATTTATGTCTGTTATGGCAAACAGTTTCTTCTCTAGCCTCAACTCCCATTCCTTCTTCTTCAGAATTCTCTGCATTGGGAGATTCTTTTGGGTCCACATTTCTGTTTGTAAATACATGTATTCTATAGTTTCATCCATCCCACACCCTATCACATATGAGAAAAATGTTGGAGTACAACTTAAGAATATAAACAAAATTTCTAACTTCTTAAATTACTTGAAATTAGAAGTATATCATCCAATTATGTGAGGATAATTTCTGATTTAATATCATAAGGAAAATTGGGGTTGAGTAGAAAGCAGGACAGTGTAGTTCTGTGGCTGTTAAATTTGAATCCACATCAGAATCAGAGGAAAAACTGAAAAAAATATTAATGATTGGGGAGCCATAGAAGAAAATGCTAAAATAATGGGTAGCATTATTTTTAAAATGATACTTTTTAAATGCCTACCCAGAATGTAATGGACTGAAGAACCAGTGAAAACAACCAGTACAATTTGAAATAATTGGAAAGCCCATGTTTACATAAACTAAGAGAAATCTTGAGGTCTGATGCATAAATTAGTGGTAACAAATTGAACACAAATGAGCATGGAAGATGATGTGGGGGGAGCCGATCTCAGAACAAACTTCAAGTGCACTTTTCCTGAGGAAAAATACATCATGAATTGTATAGTCACAGATGCTTCCTTAAAAGATTGGCAACAAGTTGCACAGTGTGGAGATGGAGATTCTTTGGATATTCACATTCATTACATTCACAGGGTTTCTCTCTGGTATGAATGTTGTAATGTTTAATGGCAAACTGCATCTGGCTGAAGGCCATTCCACATTCCTTATATATATATATATATATAGGGTTTACCTCCACTATGAATTTTCTCATGGTCAGTGAGATTTGATTTCCTACTGAAGGGTTTCCTAAAGTCCTTACGGATATAGGGTTTCTCCCCAGTTTGTCTTCTCTGGTGTGTAAAGAGGCATGGACCAGTCAACGCCCTAATCATGCCCAGATTAACAGATCAGTTTACAAGTGTGATCCAATATATTTTTGGAATTCATAATTACATCAAATTCCCCAACGGTTACATTCCACCCTCTGAATTCCAAAAATACATTACAATTCTCAAAAAAAACTTAAATCAATAATAATTCAAGTATGAAATCATATCATAGCATTTTAAAGAAATACAGTTCATGTTGAGGCAAAGTCCCGTCTGCTATCGACCTCTGAAACTTACAAAACCATTTAACTGCTTCTAATACACAAATGGAAAGATAAAGGATAAACATTTTCAATATTATAAGGAGAAATTGGGATGTTAAACATGAGTCATGGATCCTCTACAGTTCAGTAAACCTGCAGCGAATCCTCCATTCAATTTCAATGTCTGAGTCATTCTTAAGATGATGGCTTTTACTCCTTGGGGCCACATAGGGACCCACCATTTCCACAGGCTGGTGCAATGTCCACTTTCTTGGTTCCACCCTCATCAAGCATCTGGGTGTCCACCACACTCCAAACATCACCACCAAAGAGTGTTGGGGTGATTGCCACACTTTATCCAATCTTTGGGTTAGAGTCTTAGCCCCCCCAGTACAGTGAGGTGAAGTTAACATTCCCCTTAACTTTTGGCATACAGGCTCAACCCTCTCAGAGCAACGAGTTGACCACCTGTCCTTCTCTAGCCTTTGGTATACAGGTTCATCTCTCTCAGAGCAATGGGTTGACTACCTGGCCTTCCTTATTTCATGGGGGACAGGTACACCCCTCTCAAATCTATGAAGTGTTGACCTTAACTGCCCTAATCTTTAAGGAATATGCTCCACCCTTTCTGCTCCCTGGGATTGCAAAACTCTCCCAGAACATCGGGTGGGGATATACACCCTCTTCCACTGCTGAGGAAAACTCAACTTCTCTGCACCATGGGGCATCAAGCTTTCTCAGCACATTGGGTAGGAACATCCACCCACTTCAAATGCAGGGGCTAACTCACCCTGTCCGTACACATAGGTGGCAATCCTCTCTTGGCCCAAGGAGATGTCTTAAGTCCAGATCTCTGCTTTCAAGGTTTTCTTCTTAAAGCTGATTCTCCCTCGGTCTCTATTTTCCATGTTCTCTTTTTTCCAAGCCAGCAGTGGTTTTGTTCATACAGATCTCTCAAAAGCTTTATTGGTTTAGCATGCAGGAAGCAGGGGTCCAAGCCAGCAGACAGTAAGACTTTCCACAAGTCTTTCCTAAATAACTGCATCGCCAATTCTTATTTACAAGTTCCAAGTTTAGTAAAGTTTTCAAATGGGGCATTTTCATCTGGGAATTTGATTTCCAGAAACTTGGAAGTTCCAGAATCAGTTTCTGTTTTCTTTGTGCCCAAAAGTTCAGTCCTTAGTGTATTTTGCTCATCTAGTATTTTGCTATAAGCTGCACGGAGAAACCATACCACATTCTCTGAGTTTACCTTGGAAAGTTCTTCAGCTAAATACTCCGACTCACCATTTTCAAATTCTGTCTTTCATATAACACCAGGAGTTAATCTTGCTAAGTTCTCTGCAACTTTAAAACAAGGATCACCTATCCTCCAATTTCCAATAATAGTTTCATCATTTACTTCTAAGGTATCATAGAAAGTCTCTTTATCACCTATTTGACTATCAACAGTCTCTTCAAAGTGATCTAGGCCTTTTCCATCTAGCATTTCACAATTCCTCCAAAGGATAACCCTTACCCATTTATAAAATTGTTCCAACATTTTGGTATATGCAAAAGCACTTCCCCACTCCTCGGTACCAATTTCTATATTAGTCAGCCAAAGGGGTGCTAATGTGAAATACTAAAAATGGGTTAGACTTTATAAAGGGTATTTATTTGGGGTAGAAGTCCACAGATACCAGGCCATAAAGCATTATGTTTCTTCTCACCAAGGTTCATTGCCACGTGTTGGAGCAAGTCACCTGCCGATGTTTGCCAGGTTTGAGGTTTCTTGTGTTCCTCTATTCCCAGGGCTGCATTTCTTTCTGGGCTTAGCTCTTCTGTTTCCTCCACAAGGTCAGCTGTAGACTATCAGGCAAATGGCTCTCTTGTCTTCTTCTGGGGCCTTTTCTCCAACATCAAAAATGCTTCTAAAAACCCTGCTTCAACAGTCCTTTGCCATGCCTTTTATATTCGATTCCCCAAACCAATATGGGGTGGGGTTCAATTTCCTACAAACATGACCCAGTCAATTCCCCTATCATGCCCATATTGACAGTTCAGTTTACAAGCATGATCCAATTATATTTTTGAAATTCATAATTATATCAAATTCCCCAATGGTTACATCTGGTGTGTAATGAGACTTGATTTCTGAATGAAAGCTTTCCCACATCCATCACATTCACAGCGTTTCTCTCTGGTATGTATTCTCAGATGGTAAGCAGCAGGAAGTCTGTCTTCTCCTGTGGTGCTAACAGCCCTCTAACCAGACACGTTTAGAGAGCAGTGTGGCCTTCACAAGGACTCATCCATGCTCCTTGTGCACTGTGCTCACTTTTGTTGGGGGAGGTCTCCTTCCATCCAGGCAGCTGGGGAGGGGAAGGAGGGGAGTGAGCACTTTACATTTATGGGTGACTGTATTTGTTTTTTTTTTTTTTTTTTTTTTTATTATGGGTAGAAATCAAAATTCTCACAATACATACAAACATTTGTAAAATGATATATAAATA
>JAKSZT010053873.1:339233-367865 GCA_026826555.1 Tolypeutes matacus
TCTCTGCCTAGATGTTCTGTCTAATGATGATAGTGGTGTGTTGAAGTGGGTGACTGTATTTGAAAAGAGTGAGATTAAGTGCCCCCACCAATAATGCTGCAGATACAAAACAATATCTTCAAATAAACCACTTTCTGTGATTTCATATTGTACTTTTTTCATAATTTCTTTTAAATTATAACCAAATTATCTGTGCAGAGTATAAAAATAATTTATGTCTGTTATGGCAAACAGCTAAATTTCTTCTCTAGCCTCAAACCCCATTCCTCCTTCCCCAGAATTACTGCATTGGCAGATTCCTTTGGGTACACATTTCTGTTTGTAAATACATGCATTCTCTAGTTTCATCCATCCCACAACTTTTCACTATGAAAAAAATATTGGAATACAAGTTAAGAATTTAAATAAATTTTCTAACTTCTTGAAATACTTGAGATTAGAACTATATCATCTAATTATGAAAGGATCATTTCTGATTTAAAATAATAAGGAAAATTGGAGTGAAGTAGAAAATAGGCCATTCTAGTTCAGTGGCTGTTAAAGTTGAATCCACATCAGAATCAGGTGAAGAAACTGAAAAAATATACATTATTGGGGTGTCTTATAAGAAAATGTTACAATAATGGGCAGCAATATTTTTTTAAATGGTAATTTTTAAAATGTTTACCACGAATGTAATCAATTGAAGAACCAGTGAAAACAACCAGGATAATTTGAAATAAGTGGAAAGCCCATCTTTACATAAACTAAGAGAAATCTCAAGTTCTGATGCATAATTTACTGGTAACAAATTGAACACGGAGTATTGTAATTCACCATGGAGTTAGACAGTGCCAGGAATGATCCAAAGTAAGTTTGGGATCAGGGGACCTCACTCCATGTAGAATGCAGGCAAGTTTATTTAGGCTGGAGCTGCTTTTTATACTACAAAGCTGATAACAAATGTAGGGAATCCTTCACTAGTTTCTCAGCTTGGTACGTGAGAGCACTGCCTGTTTCTGTGTTCCCAGACAATCTTTCTTGGGAACTCAGAC
The DNA here is from genome assembly GCA_026826555.1 of Tolypeutes matacus. Taxonomy (NCBI): domain Eukaryota; kingdom Metazoa; phylum Chordata; class Mammalia; order Cingulata; family Chlamyphoridae; genus Tolypeutes; species Tolypeutes matacus. The sequence continues at coordinate 340,268 of JAKSZT010053873.1, forward strand.
CATAACATCTTAGTGGTGTGTTCATTCCACTCTGCCTCCTCCTATTGAGGTTTGCAGTATGCAATGTCCTTGGAGACATTTACTAATGATTCTCTGCCAACAAACTTGTTTTTTAAATGATTAACCCTTTATGCTTTGGCTCTCAGCATCTTTTCCAACAATTCACCCTCTTTTGTTTTTTGTCCAGTTGACTGTGCCTGTCTTAGGTTGAACTCTGCTGAAGATCTTACCCGCCCCTGGCCACCAGCTAAGCTCCATGTACAGGGGTTTGTGATTCAAGGGTTTTAAGCAGAATCAAGTTACTAGCATCACTGGCCATTTCAGGCCTATTAACACAGGACAGCAGGGCTTTGCAGATACCTCCTAATACAGTTAAGAGTAGCAGAGCACCAATGATTACCACGCTGAAGTTACCAAGTACAGAGGTGGATTTCCACCAATGTAAGGGGTTTATTCTATTTAATTGATCTGTCACTGATTGCCAAAATTTCTTCCTGGAAGTGTAATAAGTTGATTCTGAGACATGCTCAAAATCCTTTTATGCAAATCTGTAATTTCTATAGATAAATTTGTGTTATGACCTATTAAATGATTTTTAATTTTTTCCCATTCATAATAGGAATCATTGTATGGGAGAGGAGTGATATGAAAAGCACTTTCATTCCAATTACACTTCAAACTTTGTTTTAAATTTAGATTATATACCTGATCTCCCATTTGTGTAACAGCCATCTCTAAGTCATTAAGCCTATTATTAATTTGCCCACCAATATATGCCTGACTATGCCATAGATCACTAGCATTTTTATGCCAATTTCTAACATATTATCATGTTTGAATAGTCTCATGTAGGGCAGTTTCTGCCACAGCAGCAACTGTAATAATACCTATAAGCCCTAATACAGCAGCTATAGTTAATCCAATTAAGCATTTGGTTCTTTTCAAATAATGATTTAGAAAGTGCCAAAGGATTTGGATCTCAGAGGAAGACTGCCAGCAGTGATTCATGCATTCCCAAAGTCATATTCCATGATGCCATTGTCCTATTAGTACAGCAGTAGAACTCTCCTGTAAAACAGATTTTGATACACAAGTGTAAAGGGAGCAATTGCTGCAGAAAACACATGTTTGATTAATGCTCACTTTTCAAACTATAAAAACAATGGGATCCCGTATACATACTTTAAGAAATTAAGTGCATTTGCTTTTTAAACTGGTAATATTAGTTTTACTGCCTTGCTATTCTAAAATTGGGCTTGTTCCCAAAAATAATTTCCACAAATAATGTTTATTTTTGTTAAGTTTAGTGTCCCATAGTTATGGGATAAATCTTCCATGATGAGTTCAATTTAGTGATGTATTTATACTTATGACATCCCTAAAGTTCCAAAAATAATGATAACTTTCAGTAGTTGTTTTTTTTTTTTTCACTTATTAATTTTTCAACTTATGGTTGCATTCACATTAAGTTTTGGTATCCCTATAAGGGAATGATTCATTACAATTCTATAGGAATTATTAAAGAGCAAAACCTCAGATGAAAAATGGCATGTTTTCCATTTATCACTTTGTACTATGATTTTGGGGCTGTATACATGGATCAATGGGTTCTATGCAGATAGGTTATTCAAGAAAAGGCAAGGTTAAAGCTTCAATAAATTTCCCTTCCTCCTCAGGTTTTAGAGGAAGACAAGAATCAATGAGCCCAGGAAAATGAAAAGTCATTAATATAAAAAGGGTAGGATTTGTTCCCTCAAGTCAACAATTCTAAATGAATTGAATTAGTAATATAAGCCCAATATGTATAATTATGTGAAAGTGGACTACTTACTGCTGAGGTTGTCAAGGTAAGCATAGGAAAGAAACACTGTGTTAGAGTTACATTCTGACTTTTAGAAGTTACCATCTTTTCTGCTTCTTGTGTCAGCTTCTTCAGCTTGTTTATGTCTAGGTTTCATATGCCTGGATGTGACCCAAAGCTGGTCTCCTTTATCTGTAATGATAAGAGTAAATTCTCGACACTATAGCCTAAAATAACTTCTCCCTATTCCCATTGATTATTATCTTTATGCTTTCAATAAACTAGTTATCTAATATTTGTTTCTGTATTTTTGCCAGATTTTTGCCAGAAATATTCTGCTGCTGATGTACATGATTTTGACCTTTGGCTTAAAACATTTATTGTAAATAATGCTTGATATAATTATTTTCACACCTCACCATTTCCCCTTTTTTTTGTTTTTGTAGCATTTATGAATAGAGGTTTAACTGTTAATTTTTTATGATAAGTATACATACATTCACAGGCTTAATAAATCAGGGGATACACACATATACTTAGCTCATTTTTTGCTAGAGTCCTGGATAGATACCAGATAAATGTTAATATATACTTAGTTTAATAAGCTTATAATGAAAATTAGGGTGAGAAACAACATAACTAATTATTAGATTAAGTCAATATTGAACAAAGTTACAGAATGACAGATAAATAGAGCAGTATTATATATATAATCACCAATATTTAGCTTTTAACTGGGAAGTCTTGAAGTAGCAACTGATACTAGAATTTTGGTTGACTGTATTCAGGATTAATGAATTTGATACTATAGAGGCCAACTTGTGAGTATTTTGCTAATTCCCGAGGAAGGGACCAGCCTCCTCAGGAAGGAACACAACACTCTGGGCAGTACATTTTAAGGTTTATGCATCAATCCCAGGGAGGAATACAATACCCATTGAAATGCACTTTATCTTTTTTAATTTTTTACAAAACATCCTTGATGTTCTTACTATTTTAATTTCCAATATTTTTCCTGAAATGTGAAAAGTGTTAATTAGCAAGGCATTGGTTTGTTGATTAAGTAAGTTTTCTGTATGATGCTTTACTTTTAGGCTGGAACAATTTTTGCCAGAATTGTTTTTAACACATTTAGTTTCAGGACTGTCAAAACTCAAAACAAGAGATTTACATATACAATGAATGAAACACATTTATATGTAATATACAAGTTATTAAATTACTGAAGTATGCAATGTATTGTATTAAAGTTTTGATTTGTATTTAAGTATATTATGCAGAATTCATAACTGTAGTAGATTATATAACAACAGACATCCAATGAATAAACATTTATTTCTTAAGTATATATGATTCTTGCTAGCATGTATAGAATGACCTCAAATACTTTATTTTATATTGTTTGAGGCATATGTAAAAACAAATTAGTATTTCCTATTTGGGCTGTGGGGTAATAAATTAACTTGTAATTTTAATACTTGCATTGGTATTGTTGTTAACATTATAATTAGAATTGGGGCAGTTGCTTACAGTGTTGAATATAAACTTGATCTATTGTTGGCTACTTTATAGGAAGGGGTATGTGGGCTGGCTTGACTTGTTTAAGAAAATACTAAAGAAAGCTTTAGCAAGATTTAAAACAAAGTGTTAGTGACATATCTGGATATTAATTTTTTGCAACAAACCAGCAATATGTCGGACCACTGCATGCTGCAGTGGTGTTATTTTATTTTACCATATTTTACTGTTATGCACTACCACAGCAGCCTTTAATGGCCGCTTTCTCCTTATAGTTATAACTGAAAATTATGATTAATAACATTATATTTTATTTACTATTATATTGAAATATTATTATATTTTCAAGAATTTTATACACTTTTAAAATATATGAAATTTTTATTCATATAACTTTAATTGTTATAAAATTAGAAAATTTCTTTTAAGTATACAATGAAGTTTTAAATACTTCATTCAACTATATCACAAGAACCGAACTATTTTCAGGATTTTACTTTTTTTTTTAGGTAAAAGCCCAATATATGTGACAATTTGAAATAAAAGCTATCTGTCAGGATTTGACCTTGAGAAAGCAGGTTCAAATACTTTGTTCTTTTTAAAAGTGATAAAACCTGTATCTCCAAGTAAATGATAAGTTTAAAGTAAAAGAAGGTATTTTGATAAAAGACTTTCTTTATTGCATACTGATGATTTTGGAGAAAAACTTTGTAAACTTTTACTAAAACAGACTACTGACTTGAGAAACTTTGAGAAATAATAAAACTTTAACACTATATTATTACATTGTTTGACATTAAAGCTTTTAAATTTTCATAGATAGACTACTTAAATCTTATTTATCTTTGACCATGATCATTATTTCTCCAGAAGCCTTTTGTACTTTTTGCATTTATTCATGTTTTGTCCCACATTTTACTTTGATTTAGTAACTAATCATTTTATCTTAGGATAAAATTACTTTCTTTTCTTTAATAATAAAAGAACATTCTATATACCTTCCATTTTTAAGTTACCACAGTGATTTTGGCAGCTATTTCCAAGCAAATTTCTGACAACATATAAATACCATCAACATTAAACACACCTGTTCGAATAATGCTTTAATTTGAGTATAACTATTTTTATTATTATAAATTAATATCCATATTTATTTATTAATATAAGCACCTATATAATTTTTGGACATTTAAATAGAGTTCTTATAATAATTTTCATTTATCAATTTAATTTTATCATCCAGAGCTATAAAAACATATGCTGACACTGAACAAACAAATACATAAAGAATTATGAAACACTAACAGAAACATAAAGCTTACTAATTTGGCCCATAATTTTCACTCCTTTGGTATGACTGTCTTCAAACCCTCCATCATTTCTCATCTTTGATTTTACTGTTTTTAAGATTTTTTTCTGGAATCTGTGTTCCCTGTAATATATAAGCTCATTCTTTGAAACACTTTTGTTCATAATCAGCAACCAGCCAGGACAACTTAAACAGCATAAATACAGTTATGCTCTCATTTAGCAGTTTATACATATATTTAACATGTATATTTTGGATTACTACTCTTCAGGAGTACACTTAGGCTCAAAGTTCAGATTTCTGGGATAGGCCCTTTAATTCCTGTTGTTAATTTTGGGTATACTCAGTGAAGGAGTAATAAACTTAGTTTCAGCTGAGGAAGGATCAACAGATGTAAAGCATTTGGTAATTGCCTTAAGTTCTGTTACAGGCCGGAGTGAAATGCTCTGTTGCTGACTGGGTAGATTTGAGCAAGGCTGGGAAATGTGCTCATATTGTTTGTCTGAGGGCTTTGAGCAAGGCCCACTTGGAAATTTCTCAACTTATTAATGAGACTACCATTTTTATGATATTTGGAATGGCATATCTTGTCCCAGTGTAACCCTTTTTGGCATTTCAGACACACATGAGTTAGTATTGATTTATTATTGCCCTTAAATGGAGCTCTTACACTAGTTTTGGCTTGGCAATCTTTTTTCATATGACTTGGTTTCCCACATTTAAAGCAAATTAAATTAGTAATCATAGGACTACATCCATTTACAGCAGCTGCAAGCAGGTTTATTTTATAGGTATTAGGCCCAATGTTTTGGTGTATTATTATATAATCCAGTAAAGTACTTCCATTTGCCTTTATCAGACATAAAGCCTTTTTACACTCACTGTTAGCATTATCAAAATCCAACATTAGAATAAGAATTTCTTTAAGATCAGATTTACTTTCTTGTTGACTACATCTGCCAACCTTGCTACAAATTCAGCAAAGGGTTCAGTATTTACTTGAAAAATTTAAAAAAATGTTTGTACAGCCTGTCCAGGGGTGGAGATTCATCAACAGAAACCGAGGCAGCTAGGCCTTTTGTATTTAGGACATTTTGGTTTGATTCAAATAAGGGACTTTTCAATCAGGTCACTTTTTCTTAGATTGCTTTAGTTCTGAGGCTGTGAAAATGTCCAAATCAAGGCATCATCAAAAACGCTGTCTTAACTAGGGTCACTACTTCTGGACTCAAGCCAAGGAAAAATGTTGGGCCTGCCTGTCTCCCTCTGCCTTCTCCTCCAAACTCACTTTCTCCCAGAGTTCAGGAGTGGGCAATCAGACACAATTGCTCAAACCTCTCCATTCTCCTCTTGCAGCAAGGCTCCAGGATGTGTAAGTTCATTGATGGTGGTGGGCCACACTTGTGGGAGATGTTTGTGTGGGATGTGGTGGGAGGTGTGGGAGGTGGGCAACATGGGAATCCCAGTGGGTTCCATGTAATATTTTGGGTAATCTAAGCACCTCTTAAAATAAATGTGTGTGTGTATATATATATATATATAACATTTTTGTAAGCAAATACACATATATGCATATATATTTATATATCATTTTGCAAATGTTTGTATGTATTGTGAGAATTTTGATTTTTACCCACAATAAAAATTAAAAAAAAAAAAAGCCAAGCTATTTCTGATAATTTGCATTGGCAGTACTTGGCAAACTCAAACATCTAGGGACACAGAGTTAGTTAGCTGCCCTGTTCCCAAACGTCAGTGTGATGCTGCTGCCCAGTGCTGGTGTCTCCAGACTAGGCATGAATGAGTACTGGTAAGATGGATAAGGAAATGCTCTTGATCATCAAGGCCTGCAAGACAGGGAGTAAGGCAGGGGAGTCTCATGATTTGGGGACTAGTATAAAGTCACAAATGCCCCAGTATAATGTACCTGCCTCAGGCAGGTGTTGGCCTAGTGTGCAGAGTGAGATAAAAGCATGGGACCTGGAGTCTGGTGCACAGAGGAGTCAGGGCACAGAGAGGAGTCTACCTGCTCCTGCTCCTTTTGTCATTCCCTCCTTCCCTTTCCCCCCAGCATCCACACTGTGAGGAGGCTGGTCTTACTGTACCCCTCCTGGTTCTCAGGCACAGACTCAGGTCTCCTGCTCCAGTTCTACATTCACCTTCTCCAATCTTGAGGCAGCTAAAGAAAGAACAATGCCAAGATGAAACCTGTTGGTGACAAGAACTTAATGTCAAAATTCACATTACAGTATTGACTACAGCAATAATATCACCAGAATTAGAAACATTAGTCCAGTGACCCTAATGAATAGTACAGAAATCCCCAAAAGTTCTGGGACCTAGCCTGACAAGAATAGAATTGAGGTTATGAGAGAGTGCAATGTTTGCAGAAAACCTCAGAGGGTGCCAATGCCAGATATTTCTCAGAAAAATTCAATGTTAAATTTTCAACTGATTTTTAACAGTGTTGTAATGATGCAGACTTCTTCAATCCCAGAAGAAAATGAGAAGGTTGGATTTGAAGAAGCTGATGAACAACTGAAGAAGCTGGAATGTAACACGTGTTCACTGCAGTCCCCCCAATACAGTGATGAAATGACATTTTTTGGAACCAAACTCTCAAAGCCCCAATGAAAACCTTCATCATAGGTTCTTGTTCTGCAAAGGAGGACAGGGAGAAAATCCTGCTCAGCACTCACAGCCTCAGTTAGTGATCAGTCACTCTGTCTGGTCTTCACTGGGGAGTAAGCAGCAGGAAGTCTGTCTTCTCCTGTGGTGCTAACAGCCCTCTAACCGGACACATGTAGAGAGCAGTGTGGCCTTCACACGGTGGCATCCATGCTCCTAGTGCTCCATGCCCACTCTGCTAAGGGTGGCCTCCACCCGTCCAGGCAGCATGGGAGGGTGCCCAAGTAGAGAGCAGTTTTCCTTTATGGTTGACTGTATTTGCAAAGGGTGATGGGAAGTGCCTCCTCAGTAATGTTTCAGATACATATCAATATCTTCAAATCAACCACTTTGTATGATTTCATTGTGTACTATTTTCATAATTTCTTTTAAATTATAACCAAATTATCCATGCAAATAGTATAAAAATAATTTGTCTGTTATTGCAAAGAGTAAAATTACTTCTCTATCCTCAACCCCCATTCCCCCTTCCTCAGAATTATCTGAATTGGCAGATTCTTTGAGCACACATTTCTGTTTGTAAATACATGAATTCTCTAGTTTCATCCAACCCACACCCTATCACATATGAGAAAAATATTGGAGAACAACTTAAAAATATAAATAAATTTTTGAACTTCTTAAAATACTTGAGGTTACTAAGGCGCCGGGCCCGCGGCGCGCTGCTCACTGGCTCCTCGTCCCAGCTCCCCGAGCGTCCGCGCCATGCCTCCCGGCCCAGGTTTCAACAGACCTCATCAAAATGACATCTCAAATGGAACATGCCATGGAAACTATGATGTTTACGTTTCACAAATTTGCCGGGGATAAAGGCTACTTAACAAAGGAGGACTTGAGAGTACTCATGGAAAAGGAGTTCCCTGGATTTTTTGGAAAATCAAAAAGACCCTCTGGCTGTGGACAAAATAATGAAGGATCTGGACCAATGTCGAGATGGCAAAGTGGGCTTCCAGAGCTTCTTTTCGCTAATTGCTGGGCTCACCATTGCATGCAATGACTATTTTGTAGTACACATGAAGCAGAAGGGAAAGAAGTAGGCAGAATTGAGGAATAATTTCCCCACCCTCCTAAGAATTATCCCAAGAGTCACTTAAGGAATCTGCCCCACAGCTTCCCTCTGCATAAGGATTTCATAACAGATCAGGGCCCTTAGAAAATGTACAAATAAAATCCAACTCCCATTTGACAGGTAGAGGAAGAAAAGGCAGTTAAATGCCAGATAAGCATTTGATTTTATATTGTTTGCATTGCTCTTGCCCTCAATAAACAAATTCCTTTTTTAATACCTAAAAAAAAAAAAAAAACAAAAAAAAAAAACTTGAGGTTAGAAGTATATCATCTTATTATGAAAGGATCATTTCTGATTTAAAAGAATAAGGAAAATTGGAGTTAAATAGAAAGCAGGCAACTGTAGTTCAGTGACAGTTAAACGTGAATCCGCATCAAAATCAGGTGAAGAAACTGAAAAAAATCAATGGTTGTTGTGCCTTATAAGAAAATGCAAAAATAATGGGCAGAATTATTTTTATATGGTAATTTTTTAAATGCTTAGCCAGAATGTAATGGATTGAAGAGGCAGTGTAAACAATGATAATATGAAATAAGTGAAGAACCCATCTTTACATAAACTAAGAGAAATCTTGAGTTTTGTTCCATAAATTAGTAGTAACAAATTGAACAGAGATGAGTGTGGAAGAAGATGTGGGAGGAGCATATCTCAGAACAAACTGCAAGTGCACTTTTCCAAGACTAAAAGACATCCTGAATTGCATAGTCACAGCTGCTTCCTTAAAAGATTGGCAACAAGTTGCACAGACTGGAGGTGGAGAGTCTTTGGAGATTCACATTCATTACATTCACAGGGTTTCTCTCCAGTATGAATGTTGTAATGTATAATGAGATACTGCCACTGGCTGAAGACTATTCCACATTCCTTACATATATAGGGTTTCCCTCCATTATGAATTTTCTCATAGTCAGTGTGATTTGATATGCTATTAAAGGCTTTCCTACATTCCTTACATATACAGGGTTTCTCTCCAGTTTGTCTTCTCTGGTGTGTAATGAGGCTTCATTTCTGAATGAAAGCTTTCCCACATCCATCACATTCATAGGGTTTCTCTCCAGTATGTATTCTCAGATGGTTAATGATTTTTTCCTTCTGGTTGAAGGCTTTTCCACATTCATTGCATATAGAGGGTTTTCCTCCAGAATGAGTCCTCTGATGTTAAATCAACTATTGCTTTTTGCTGAAGGCTTTTCTGCATTCATTACATTAAATTTTTTTCTGTCCACTATTAGTTTTTTCATTTTTGGAGAGATATGATTTGTACCAAAAACTTTTTTCACATGCCTTACATGCATATGGGTCTTTGCATTGCGAAAACTTTTGTATCTGAGATTTGACATTTGAATTAAAGCTTTCTCATATATGTATGATTTCTCTTTAATGAGAATCTTCTGATGAATAAAGAGGTTTTCTTTCAGGTTGAAAACTTTCCCACATGTATTACACTTCTATGTTTGTTCCCCTATATGGGTTTTAAAATGAGGAGTAAGAAAATGACTGTAAAGAGCAGACTGCTTTCAGGACACTCATATGGTTTCTCTCTAGTTTGAATTTTCTCATATTCCATGAGTTTTGTTTCAGATGGAAGCATGCCCATAGTCATTACAATACTAACTCACGTATGACTATTTCATTCTCAATTAGATTTAATGCCTGGCTGAGGATTTCCATTATTCCTTACATACACAGACTTTTAATCCTGCATGTTTCTTTGTTTTGGCACTAGCTTTCCCAAATACATGAAATACCAAATTGTTTCTCTGAAAGATTAATTATCAGGTATCTCATGAGGTCGAATTTCCAAGAAAACTTCACACTCATTACACTTCAAGGGGAGGACTACCATGTGGGGCAAACTGGCAAAACTCATTGTCTTCATTCTTTTTTCCTTACATAGATTACCTCATGCAAATTCCTTCCAAGTGAAGTTACATTCATAGAAGTGTTATTTTGAGTAACCAATGATTGCTGTCAGAGAAAATGTTTTCCCAACTTCCTTACATTCTCTGCATTCATCTTATGTCTGTACTCTTGTGGAAGTGGATATAGCTTCACTCACAAGCTTTTGTTTTGCGGTTCTTTCTGCTTTTTAATGTCCTATGCTTCTTCATACTTTCTGGTGTGCAAGAAAAGCAGTCTTTAGAGGGAAATTTAGAGCATTGAATGCATTCATAAGAAAAGAATAAAGATTCAATATCAATCATCTAAGCATCTAATTTGGGAAGTGCAAAAATATCCCCTTTTTATTTGTTCTATCATTCATGTCTGTTCTTGCTTCAAATGAGCATCACATCCAGTTTCGTGACTTCATAACTAGGAAATTAGGAAGTGATAGAGCACTTGATTTATGGTGGGGATAAAACAACACCCGATAAATCAACTCTGGCACCTTCAGGCTTTTGAATGATAAGAAAGTTGCAGCTTCCAAAATGCATGGATAATGTGGCACCAGAACAATAGCCGAAATGGCATCCCAGGAAATCCTGAATTCTTTGTTTTGGACTGACTATTTTTGTTCAATTTCTTTTTCTTCTATTTATTTGGATGAGATGCACTCTTTAATATTCTTTAAAGTTTACTGGGAAATTTATAACACTTTTGCTTGCCTTTCTAAATCTGCGCTTATTATTTGTTATTGACTTGCCAAATAATATATTTTAAAACTTTTTATATCCTGTATTAGTCTGCCAAATGTGTGCTGATGCAAAATGCCAGAAATCTGTGGGTATTTATAAAGGGTATTTATTTGGGGTAGAAGCTTACATTTACCAGGCCATAAAGCATAATTTCTTCCTTCCCCAAAGTCTGTTACCCCATCTGGGAGCAAGAGAGCTGCTGATATTTGCCAGGGTTTAGGCTTCTAGGGTTCTTCTCTTTCAAGGGTTGTGCTTCTCTCTGGACTCAGGTCTTCTGTTGCCTCCACAAGGTCAAGTGTAGACTATAAGGCTCTCTAAGCTGTGCCTCTCTCCACAAGTCCAGCTGTGAACTGTCAGTTGAATGGCTTGTCTCTTTTCCCCTGGTCCTCCTGTCCTTGCTCATCAGAACTCCAATATCAAAAACTACTCTAGCAATGTCCTTTGCCATGTCTTTTTATGTTTGAGGCCCCAGTCACCAAGGGGTGGGACTCAATGCCCTGCTCACTGAGGCCCAGTCAATGCCCTTATCATAATTAATCATGCCAGATTAACAGACCAGTTTACAAGCATAATCCAATATCTATTTTTGGAATTCATAATGATATCCAACTGCTACATATCCATTTACACATCTTATGCTATATATTATTTTGTGCTATATTACATTTCTTTTAAGGTGAGTTGTTGCTAGCAAACTTTATTAGTTTTTACTTATCTGTAAAATATTTATTTCACTTAGTCTTGAAGGATCTCAGTCCCTCTAAAATCTCCACTGGTTTTGAGAGCAACCTTCGGGTGGAATTTCTCCATTGTGTTGTAAATGTCATCAGTTCTTTGGAGAAGAAATTTGGGGCTTTCGGTTTTACAGCTTGCTTCCTGCTCACCCATGTCCCAGGCAAAATCTGTGGACTCTTGCTCTGGGGAAGGGAATAATGGCACCCCTCTTTGAGTTACACACCTGGTTTTGGAGCTAAGAGTTGGTGGAGAAAGCACAGTATATTGAACTCTTCTTGGGCCCATTCTAGGGGTCAGTGCAATGGTGTTCAAGACACCATTTTGCCCAATGATGTCCACACCCAAAATACAGTTCATGAGTTCCCATTTCTCTCAGTCTGAGAATACCCCTCCTGATCCCTGTGCCCTGGGTTAATGCCCTCATTTGTGTCTTGTGTGGAACCCAGAATGTATATTCTTACTAACCCATTGCTGTATGTGTAAGCATTTTGTATGTAGGGCATTTTGGTTAGATTAAGATAAGGGACCTTTTGATTAGGTCACTTTTTGTTAGATTGCTTTAGTTTAGTTAAGGCCTCTTTTTAGATTTCAGGCACCAGGATGGACCACAACCATTGTGCTGAAGTCCTACATACATGGAACACACAGAGAAAGAGTGCTGCCATCTTTACCCTGCCATGTTGGGAGAGTGTTCCAGGATCTCCTAGAGCTGTGGAGAGACACAGAAACCCTGAGGGGCTGAGGGAGGTCCCAGAGGCTTGGTCATGTAGGAGGTTGAAGCTGAAGACATCCAGGCCAGAGGAGAAGGGAGATGTGTGAGCAACTGTGTCTGATGGCTCACTGCTGAGCTCAGGGGGAAAGTAAGTTTGGAGGAGAAGGAAGAGAGAGACAGGAAGGCCCAACATTTTTTCTTGGCTGGAGTCCAGGAGCAGCAGACCCATGTTAAGACAGCATTTTTGATGATGCCTTTATTTGGACATTTCCACAGCCTCAGAACTGTAAGCTTTAACCCGAATAAATTACGATAAAAGCCAAACTATTTCTGGTATTTTGCTATGGCAATGTTTGGAAAACTCAAACAGGGTTGGAGAGGTGCCCTGTTACCAAATGGCATTGTGATTCTGCTGCCCAGTGAATTCACCTGTAAACTGTGGGTATCTCCAGACTAGGCAGGAATGAGTACTGGAAAGATGGAGGGGGAATTGTCCTTTTCCAGCAGGGTCTACAATCAGGGACTCAGGCAGGAGAGTCACATGGTTTGGGGACTAGTATAAAGTAACAGATGCCCCAGTATGATGTACCTGCCTCAGGCAGGGGTTGGACAGGTGGGCAGGGTCAGATAAAAGCATGGGACCTGGGGTCAGGTGCAGCAGAGGAGTCAGGTCACAGAGAGGAGACTTCTTGCTCCTGCTCCTTTTGCCCTTCTCTCCTTCCCTTGGCCTCCAGCATTGACGCTCTGAGGTAACTGCTCTTATGTTACCCCTCCTGGATCTCAGGCACAGACTCAGGTGTCCTGCTTCCAGTTCTTCATTCAGCTTCTCCAGTCTTGGGGCACCTAAAGAAAGTACAATGCCAAGATGAAACCTTTTGGTGACAGGAAGGAAATGTCAAAATTCACATTACAGCATTGGCTACAGCAATAACATCACCAGAGTCAGCAACATCAGGCCAGTGTCCCTAGTGTATAGTACAGGAATCCCAGATAGTCCTGGGACCTAGGGCTGGCAAGAATAGAAGTGAGTTTGTGAGATAGTGCTTTGTTTGCAGAAAACCTCAGAGAGTGCAGATTCCAGATATTTCTCAGGTAATTAAATATTAAACTTTCAACACAATTTTGAACAGACCTGAAAATGAAGCAGACCTCTTTAATACCAGAACATTATGAAGAGATTGGATGGGAAGAGGCTGATGAACACCCAAAGAAGCTGGAATGTAACACGTGTTCACTCCAGTTCCCCCAAACCAGAGAGGGAGTGTCCTGTTTGGGAACCAAATTCTCAGAGCCCAAGTGTAAACCATCATCATAGGTTCTCAATCCACAGAGGAGAACAGGGTGAAAGCACTGCTCAACACTCACATGCTCAGTTAGTGATATGAGTCACTCTAGCGGGTCTTCACTGGGGAGTAAAACAGCAGGAAGTCCATCTTCAACTTTGGTGCTAACAGCCCTCTAACCGGACATGTGTAGAGAGCAGTGTGGCCTTCACTTGGTCGCATACATGCTCCTTGTGCTTTGTGCTCACTCTTGCTGCTTGAGACCTCCATCTGTCCAAGCAGCTGGGGAGAGGGCCAAGGGGAGTGAGTACTTTTACTTTATAGGGGACTCTATTACCAAAGGGTGAGGGGAAGGGCCATCCACCCAGTAATGTTGCAGATACAAATCGATATATTCAAACCAACCACTTTGTATGATTTCATTGTGTAATATTTTCATAGTTTCTTTTAAATTATAACCAAATTGTCCGTGCAAAGAGTATAAAAATAATTTATGTGTGTCATGGCAAACAGTTAAATTCCTTCTCTAGCTGAAACCCCCATTTCTCTTTCCCCAGAATTATCTGCATTGGAATACTTTTTGGGTGCACATTTCTGTTTGTAAATACATGCATTCTTTAGTTTCATCCATCCCACACTTTATCACATATGAGAAAAATATTGGAGTACAACTTAAGAATATAAATAAATTTTTTAACTTCTTAAAATACTTGAGATTAGAAGTATATCATTTAATTATGACAGGATCATTTCTGATTTAAATTAATAAGGAAAATTTGAGTTAAGTAGAAAGTAGGCCACTGTAGTTCAGTGACTGTTAAACTTGAATCCATCCAAACCAGGTGAAGAAACTGAAAAAATATCAATGATTGGGGTACCTTCTAAGAAAAGGCTAAAAAAATGGGCAGCATTATTTTTAAAATGCTATTTTTTAAAAAAAGCTTACCCAGAACTTAAGGGATTGAAGAACCAGTGAAAACAACCAGGATAATTTGAAATAAAGAGCCCATCTTTACATAAATTAAGAGAAAACTCGAGTTCTGTTGCATAAATTAGTGGTAACAATTTGAACACAGATGAGTGTGGAAGAAGATGTGGGAGGACCATATCTCAGAACAAACTGCAAGTGCACTTTTCCTAGAGGATAAAGTCATCCTGAATGGCACAGTTACAGATGCTCCCTTAAAAGATTGGCAAAATGTTGCATGGACTGGTGGTGAATATTCTTTGGAGTTTCACATTCATTCCATTCACAGGGTTTCTCTCTAGTATGAATGTTGTAATGTTTAATGAGATACTGCCTCTGGGTGATGGCTATTCCACATTTCTTACATATATAGGGTTTCCCTCCAGTATGAATTTTCTCATGTTCAGTGAGATTTGATTTGCTACTGAAGGCTTTCCTACATTCCTTATATATATAGGGTTTGTATCCTGTTTGTCTTTTCTGGTGTGTAATGAGGCTTGATTTCTGAGTGAAAGCTCACAGGGCTTCTCTCCAGTATGTATTCTCAGATGGTTAATGAGGTTTTCCTTCTGGTTGAAGGCTTTTATACATTCATTGCATATAGAGGTTTTTTCTCCAGCATGAATGCTTTGATGTTTAATGAACTTTTGCTTTTGGCTGAAGGCTTTTCTGCATTCTTTACATTCATGTTCTTCCTGTCCACTATGTGTTTTTTCATGTTCTGTGAGATAGGCTTTATACCTAAAGGCTTTTTCACATGCCTTACATGCATACGGTTTCTTTGCAGTAGGTAATCTCTTGTATTTTGTTTTGACATTTGAATTAAAGCTGTCCCACATATATATGATTTCTCTTCAGTAAGAATTTTCTGATGAATAAAGGGGTTTTCTATCAAGTTGAAAATTTTCCCACATGTATTACATTTCTATGCTTGTTCCCCTGTATGACTTTTAAAATGAAGAGTAAAAAATGACTGTAAAGAGCAGACTACATTCAGGACACTCATATGGTTTCTCTCTATTTTGAATTTTCTCATATTCCATGTGGTTTTATTTCAGATAGAAGTATTCCCATGTTCATTACAATACTAACTAATGTATGAATATTTCTTGATCAAGATTTAATGTCTGGCTGAAGAATTTCCAATATTCCTTTCATACACAGGGTTTTACTCTGACATGTTTCTTGATGTGACTGTAGCTTTCCCAAATTCATGAAATCCTAAATAGTTTCTCTGAAGGATTAATTCTCAGGTATCTTATGAGGTTGAATTTCCAAGAAAACTTCACTGTCATTACACTTAAAGTGTAGGACTACCACTTGGCCAAAACTGGTAAAACACTTTGCTTTCATTCCTTTCTTAGGTAAGCATGATGGAAAAACCTTTACAGTGAAGTTACATTCATAGAAGTGTTATATTGAGGAAACAATGCTTTCAGTCAGAGAAAATATTTTCCCAGCTTTCTTACATTCTCTGCCTTCATCTTACATTTGAACTGTTGTGGAAGTGGATATAGCTTCACTCACAAGCCTTTTGTCATATGATTTTTTATGCTTCTTTTTTTTTTCTTACAAAAATGTTGTTTATATATATATATATATATACATATATTTTAAGAGGTGCTTAGATTACCCAATATATTACACGGAACCCATTGGGATTCCCACGTTGCCCACCTCCCACACCTCCCATCACATCCCACACAAACATCTCCCACAGTGTGGCCCACCACCCTCAATGAACTTACACATCCTGGAGCCTTGCCACCAACCATAGACCACAGTTCACACTGTAGACCACACTCTCCCACTCAGTTCTGAGTGGTGTGTGCTGATTTAAAATGGCCTACATCCGTTGCCACAACAGTACTCAGGACAAGCTCCAACTCCAATGTCCTATATTTCTTCATAGTTTGTGGGGTGCAGCAAAAGCAGTGCTTAGAGGGAAATTTATAGCATTGAATGTGTTCATTAGAAAAGAGGAAAAATCCAATATCAGTCATCTATGTGTCCAATTTCGGAAGCGCAGCATTGTCTCCTTTTTATTTGTTCTATCATTCATGGCTCTTTATGCTTCAAATGGGCATCATATCCAGTTTGGTGACTTCATAATTAGGAAATGGGGAAGTGATACAGCACTTGATTTATCATGGGGACAAAACAACAGCACATAAATCAGCCCTGGAACCTTCAGGTTTCTGAAGGAGAAGAAAAGTGCAGCTTCCAAAGATTCATGAGAAGGTGGCCCCAGAACAAAGGCCAACATGGCAACCCACAAAATCCTATCTCATCCAAATAAATAGAAGGAAAATTTTGAACAAAAATAGTCAATACAAAACAAAGTATTCAGAAAAGCTAATCAACTGAATACTTTGTTTTGTACTGACTATTTTTGTTCAAAATTTTCCTTCTATTTATTTGGATGAGATACACTATTTAATATTCTTTAAAGTTTACTGGGGAAATTATATCGGTTTTGCTTGCGTTTCCAAAGCTTCACTTATTATTTATTATTGACTGGCCAAACTATGTATTTCAAAACATTTTATACCCTGTATCAGTCAGCCAAAGTTGTGCTAATGCAAAATACTAGAAATCTCTGGGGCTTTATAAAGGGTATTTATTTGGGGTAGAAGCTTACAGTTACCATGCCATAAAGGTTAGTTTCTTCCTTCACCAAAGTCTGTTACCCCATCTTGGAGCAAGACAGCTGCTGACATTTGCCAGGGTTTAGGCTTCATGGGTTCCTCCCTTTCCAGGGATGCATTTCTCTCTTGGCTCAGCTCCTCTCTTTCCTCCACAAGATCAGCTGCAGAATATGAGGCTCTCTACGATTTGCCTCTTACCACAAGGCCATCTGCGAACTCAGGTGAATGGCTTGTCTCTTTATTGATCTCCTTGGCCATGGATATCATTATTACTTTAACCATTCAATAGTCATTTAGATATATGAATTGAATTAACACATATTGTTCTTCCATCCATCCTGTACTTTGAACCTTCTGAGATTATTTTCTTTCTGCCTAAAGAATATTCTTTTACATTTCTTTTAAAGTGAGTTACTGCTAGCAAACTTATTAGTTTTTCTTGTTGTTGATCTGTTTATTTTTTTGAAACTTTATTTGTACATTTAATAATTGAAAATATAAACAATTAAAATCTAAAAAGAAAACAGATGAATAAATATATACATTTCTGAATTGAATGTAATGAATACATTTAAAAAATTTTTTTTAATCAAACAAATTGTTATACAATATATTTGGTTCAGAGTAATGCATTCATACATTATTTGTCCTTTTGAGTCTTGCTTGATTCACTCAAGATAATGTCCTCCAGGTTCATCCATGTTGCCATATGCTTTACAACTTCATTTCTTCTTACAGCTGCATAATATACCATCGTGTAAATAGACCACAGTTTGTTTAACCATTCACCTGTTGATGGGCACCTGGGTTGTTTCTGACTTTTGGCATTTGAGAATAATGTTGCTATGAACATAGGTGTGCAGATGTCTGTTCGTGTCATTGCTCTCAGTTCTTCTGGGTATATACCCAATAGTGGTATTGCAGGGTCACATGGCAAGTCTATATTCAACTTCTTTGGGAACTGCAAAACAGTCCTCCATAGTGGGTCTTTCATTCTGCATTCCTACCAACAGTGAAGAAGAGTTCCTATCTCTCCATATCCTCTCCAACACTTGTAGTGGTCACAATGGGTGGAAAATCTCACAATAAATGAGGGAATCTGAATTCCTAGCCTGGAGAGCTCTGCCACAGTCTCCAAGGGAGCACCAATAGTCCTCTGAGAGTAGGGACAGTGCCTGTCAAAATAGGATGACCCACTGATGGTTTTTTTTTTTTTATTGATGACTACCCTTGTGAGTCTTTGCTCTTGTAAATGAGACTTAGCCTGCAGTTGTGGGGTGCCTAAGGGTTGCCACCTGAGAGCCTCCTTGTTGCTCAAATGTGGCTTCTCTCTAAGCCAAAGTCAGCATATGATTGCATTACCTTCCCCCCAACGTGGGACATGACTCCCGGGGATGAGCCTCCCTGGCAATGAGGGATTAATACCAAGTGCCAACTGGCAACACAACTGGAAAAAGACCTTGGATAAAAGGGGGAAATGGTAAAGACAAATGAGTTCAGGTGGCTAAGAGACTTCAAAGAGAGTCGGGAGGTCATCCCAGAGGTAACTCTTACGCACACCTCAGTAGGAGCTCATAGAACATCTAAGTGCCTATCACCCCACTCATTGGGGTTCCTGAGAGCTCCGGAGACACCCTGGTCCTATATAAGGGGGGATAGCCCCAGAGACTGATGTCTCATTGTAGTTTTGATTTGCATTTCCCTAATCATGAGTGATGTTGAACATTTCTTCATGTTTTTTTTTTTTTTTTTTTTTTTGCCATTTGTATTTCTTCTTTGGAGAAATTTCTATTCAAATCTTTTGCCCATTTTTAAATTGGGTCATTTGTCTTTTTATTGTTGAGTTGTAACATCTCTTCATATATCCTGGATATTAAACCCTTATCGGATATGTGATTTCCAAATATTTTTTCCCATTGAGTTGGCTGCTTTTTCACCTTTCTGACAAAGTCCTGTGAGGTGCAAAAGTGTTAAATTTTGAGGAGGTCCCATTTATCTATTTTTTCTTTTGTTGCACGTGCTTTGCCTGTAAGGTCCAAGAAACCACTACCTACTACAAGGTCTTGAAGATGTTTCCCTACATTTTCTTCTAGTAGTTCTATGGTCCTGGCTTTTTTATTTAGATCTTTGATCCATTTTGAGTTAATTTTTGTATAGGGGGTGAGATAGGGGTCCTCTTCCATTCTTTAGGTTATAGATATCCAGTTCTCCCAACACCATTTGTTGAAGAGACGTTTTTTTTCCCAAAAGCGTGGGCTTGGTAGGTTTGTCAAAAACTAGTTGACTGTATAGGTGAGGATATATTTCTGGGTTCTCAATTTTATTCCACTGATCGATGTGTCTATCGTTATGCCAGTACCATGTTGTTTTGACCACCGTAGTTTTGTAATATGTTTCAGGGTCAGGCAGTGAAATTCCACCCACATTGCTCTTCTTTTTTAGAAAGCTTTTGTTAATTTGGGTGCACTTACCCTTCTACATGGATTTGGTAATTGCCTTCTCTAATTCCGTATAGTAAGATTGGATTATATGGGATTGTTGGGATTTTGATTGGTATTGTATGGAATCTGTAAATCAGTTTGGACAAGATTGACATCTTCATGATATTTGTTGTTCCAATCCATGAACACGGATTTTCTTTCCATTTGTTTAGGTCTTTTTAAATTTCTTTCAGCATTGTTTTCTAGTTTTCTGTATAGGTCCTGTATTTCTTTGGTTAAATTAACTCCTAGGTATTTGAGTCTTTTTGTTGCTATTGAAAATGGAATTTTCCTCCTCAGTTTGTTCAGTACTAGGGTACAAAAACATTACCAATTTTTGCATGTTGATCTTGTATCCTGCCATTTTGCTGAAGTTATTTATTAGTTCAAGTAGCTTTGTCTTTGATGCTTCAGGATTTTCTAAGTACAGGATCTTGTCATCTGCAAACAGTGAGAGTTTTGCTTCCTAATTTCCTATTTGGACGCCTTTAATTTTTTTGTCTTGTCTAAGTACCCTAGCTAGAACTTCTAGTACAATGTTGAATAACAATGGTGACAGTGGGCATCCTTGTCTTGTTCCTGATCTTAGAGGGAAAACTTTCAACCTTTCCCCATTGAGTATGATGTTGCCTGCGGATTTTTCATATATACCTTTTATCATATTGAGGAATTTTCCTTTTATTCGTATCTTTTGAAGAATTTTTATCAGAAAAGGATGTTGGTTTTTGTCGAATGCCTTTTCTGCATCTATTGAGATGATGATGTTGTTTTTATCCTTAAATTTGTTAATGTGGTGTATTTCATTGATTGATTTTCTAATGTTGAAACAGCCTTGCATACCAGGAATAAATCCCACTTGTTCGTGATATATACGTCTTTTGATATGCTGTTGGATTCAATTTGCAAGTATTTTGTTGAGAATTTTTGCATCTATGTTCATTAGAGAGATTGGTCTGTAATTTTCTATTCTTGTGGTATCTTTATCTGGCTTTGGTATTAGGGTGATGTTGGCTTCATAAAATGTGTTGGGTAATTTTTCCTCCTCTTCAATTTTTTGGAAGAATTTAAACAGGATTGCTGTTAATTCTTTTTCAAATGCTTGTTAGAATTCACCTGTGAATCAATCTGGTTCAGGACTTTTCTTTGCTGGGAGATTTTTGATGATGGATTCAATCTCCTTAATTGTGATTGGTTTGTTAAATTCTTGTAAGTCTTGTAGCATATGTGTAGGTTGGTTATGTGTTTTTAGAAATTTGTCCATTTCATCTAGGTTGCCTAATTTGTTGGCATACAGTTTCTCATAATATCCTCTTATAATTCTTTTTATTTCTGTGAGGTCATTTGTAATTTCCCCCTTTCATTTCTGATTGTGTTTATTTCCATCTTCTCTTTTTTTCTTTGTTAATCTAGCGAGGGGTTTGTCAATTTTATTGATCTTCTCAAAGAACCAGCTTTTGGTTTTGTTGATTTTCTCTATTGTTTTTCTGTTCTCAATTTCATTTATTTCTGCTCTAATTTTTATTATTTCTTTCCTTCTGCTTACTTTGGGATTGGATTGATGTCCTTTTTCTAGTTTCTCTAGTTGTTCAGTTTAATCTTTGGGTTTAGCTCTTTCTTGTTTTTTTAATATAGGCATTTAGGGCTATAAATTTCCCTACCAAGACTGTCTTCGCTGTATCCCATAAGTTTTGATACATCATATTCTCATTTTGATTTGTCTCAATATATTTATTGATTTCTCTTGCAATTTTTTGTTTGACCCACCGAATATTTAGAAGTGTGTTGGTCCATGTCCACACATGTGCAAATTTACTTTTTTCCTGTCTTTTATTGATTTCTAGTTTCATTCCATTATGATTTGAGAAGGTGCTTTGTATAATTTCAATCATTTTTTATTTATTGAGAGCTGAATTGTTACCTAAGATGTGTTCTATCCTGGAGAAAGATACATGTGCACTTGAGAAGAATGTACAACCCACTGAGTTTTAATGCAGTGTTCTGTATTTGTTAGGTTTAACTTGTTTATCATATTGTTTAAATTCTCTGTTTCCTTGTTGATCTTCTGTCTAGTTGTTCTATCTAATGATGTGAGAGGGGTGTTGAAGTCTCCAATGATTATTGTAGAAATGTTTATTTCACTCTTCAGTTTTGCCAGAGTTTGGCTCATATATTTTGGGGCACCCTGGTAAGGTGTTTGATATTTATGACTGTTATGTCTTCCTGGAAGTTCATCCCTTTTATTAATATATAATGGCTTTCCATATCTCTTATCACTTCTTTGCATTTAAAGTCTGTTTTGTCTGATATTAGTATAGCTACCCCTGCTCTTTTCTGTTTACTATTCATGTGGAGTATCTTTTTCTAACCTTGTACTTTCAGCCAGTTTGTATCCCTGGGTCAGGTAAGTTTCTTGTAAGCAGCATATGGATGGCTCATGTTTTTATATCCATTCTGTCAGCCTGTATCTTTTGAATTGGGAATTTAATCCATTCACATTCAATGATATTACTGAAAATGCACTATTTATTTCCTCCATTGTATTCTTTGGTTTTCATATGCCATCTTGTTTTTGTCTCTCTTTTTACTCTTTTGGTTATCTTTTCTGCTTTTCTTTCTTCTCTACTCTTATCCAAGCCTCTCTCTCCTGTCTTTTCTTTCAGGTTTTAATGCTTCCTTTAATATTTCCTGCAAATGTGGCTTCTTTTTTGCAAAATCTCTTAGTTTCTGTTTGTTTGTGAATATTTTATACTCACCTTCATATTTGAAGGACAGTTTTGCTGGATAAAGAATTCTCGGCTGGTAGTTTTTCTCTTTCAGTTTCCTTATTGTATCATACCATGGTCTTCTCGCCTCCATGGTTTCTGAAGAAAAATCTGTACTAAGTCTTCCTGCACATCCTTTGTACATGATCATTTGCTTCCCTCTTGCTGCTCTGAGAATCTTCTCTTTTTCTGTTACATTTGATATTCTAAATAGTATGTGTCTTGGCATAGGTCTATTTGGATTTATTCTCATTGGTGTTCAGTGTGCTTCTTGGATATGTAAGTTCATTTCTTTTGTGAGAGTTGGGAAATTTTCAGCTATTATTTCCTCAAATACTCTTTCTGCTCTTTTTCTTTTCTCTTCCCCTTCTGGTACTCCCATGACACGTATGTTGTTGTGTTTTGTGTTGTCATTCAACTCTCTGAGCCTCTGCTCAATTTTTCCCATTCTTTTCTGTCTTCAATTTTAGCTGCTCTGTCTTCGGTATCACTTATTCTCTCTTTTATCATTTCAAGTCTGCTGTTGTATGCCTCAAATGTGTTTTAGACTTCACCTACTGTGTCTTTCATTCCCATGAACTCCATTACTTTCTGTTCAGGATTTCAAATTCTTCTTCGCATTCACTCAATGTCTTCTTGATGTCATTTATCTCTTTAACTATATTGTCTTTCATCTCATTAATTTGATTTTGGAAATTTGTGCTTATCTCACTGATTAGTTCTCTCAAATTCTGCATCTCTTCTGGGTCTTTGATGTATTCCTTTTCTTGGGCCATGTCTTTTATTTTCTTAGTATGGTTCATAATTTTTTTTCTGGTGTTCAGGCATCTGGTAAGGTTGTATTTTATTTAGATGCTCTATCCCTTTCTCTATTACAGGATTTTAGTGGCAGGAGGTTGTGAATTACCACAGCTCTTTGATTTTTGGCTCAAACTTGATTGCTAGGATTGTCCTGCTGGTTGCTCAAAACTAGGCACTGGACCCAGTAAAAGGTTGTAAGTTCGTTTCCTATGGCCTTGGGCAGGGAGGCTATAGAGGCCAGGAAAGTTGTCTTCTACTTATTAATTTTCTTAAGTGCACTTCCTTGGTCTGCCGGTAGATAGTGCTTGTTGGCAGCTCTCAATTCAATGCCTTGCCAGAGTGTATTTGTTGGACACAGACCAGATTAATGTGGAAGAACTTCCTGTCTAGGGTCTAAGAGCCTTTATTTCAAACTTTATGAGACAGTTCTCCAGTCTTCTCTGGTAGCTCCCTCCCTTTTCCCAGCTAGGAAATATTTACTCTTCCCTCTGAATCATCAACAATCAGTCCCTGTTAGCAGTGGAGGAGATTGAGAGGTTTGTATATCTTTAGCTCCTTGCAGGCTCCAAGGCAAATAATGGCACAGCCCCAACCAGCCTGGAAGGGCTCTCAGTACAGGGCAGACCAGACCTGTGAGTCAAAAGCAGGGTCAGCCCCAGGATCTCTCTCCCCTCTCTTGTGGAGTTCTCAACAATTAGTCTAGGCTAGAAGAGAGGGAGGTTGCAAGGGTTGGATTTTTCCAGTCCTTCCTAGGCTCATAGGACAAACCGCCATGTGGAAGGGTCCATGGGGCTTCGCAGCCCAAATTTGCAGGTTAGAACATGAGTCAGCCTAAGGCTGTGTCCCTCTCTCTCCCCTTTCCAGGAGTGGTAGATCCCTGGAGCCCCCTTTGTCTGTAGTTGCAGGCCCAGAGGCCCAAGAATTCTAAAGCGTGTGGAACAGGTTGTCAGCAGCAGCAGCTGCTGCTGTTTCCAACTCACAGTTTTGGTTCTGTCATTGCAATTTCCCTGTTTTGCCCCACTGTCCTCTGGGTGGTGTGAAGACTGCACCTGCTGTCATAAACCCTAGAAGATCTATTTCTGCATGGTGTCATCCAGTTCTCTAGCTATTTTTCTGAAGAAGAGATTCCTGTGTCTTACTAGTCTGCCATCGTCCGGGAAGTCACAACTTTATTATATTTTACTCATCTGTAAAAGTATGTTTTTCACTTCTTCCTGAAGGATTGAGATGAATTAAATCTCAGGCCCTTGATGATCTCCACTGATTTTGATAGTACCATTAGGGTTGAATTTCTTGATTCTGTTGTAAATATAATCAGTTCTTTGTAGAAGAAATTAGGGTCTTTCAGTTTTACAGCCTGCTTTGTGTGTCCCCACCACCCAAGCAAAATCTGTGTGCTCTGGCTCTGGGGATGGGGATAATGGCACACTTCTCAAGTTACACAACTGATTTTGGAGCTAAGATTTGGTGGAGAATGCACAGTAACTTGAGTTCTTCTTGGGACCATTCTAGGGACCAGTGTAATGGTGGTCAGCAACTCATTTTGCTCAATAATGGCCACACCCAAAATACAGCCTCTGATTCATGAGATCCCATTTCTCCCATACTTAGGAGACCCCTCCTGATCCCTGTGCCTTGGGTTAATGCCCTCATTTGAGTCTTCTGTGTAACCTGGAAAAGTATGTTCTTACTGACACATTGCTGTGTGTGTAAGCCTTTTGGATGTAGGACATTTTGGTTAGATTAAGATAAGAGATTTTTGATTAGGTCATTTTTTGTTAGATTGCTTTAGTTTAGTTAAGGGCCTCTGATTAGATTTCAGGCACCAGATGGACCCCAATCATTGTGCTCACGTCTTACATACATGGAGCACAAAGAAAAAGATTGCTGCCATGTTTACCCTGCCATGTGGGAGAGGGCTCTGGGATCTCCTACAGCTCTGGGGAGACACAGAATCCCTGAAGGGCTGATGGAGAGGCCAGAGGCTTGAGTCATGGAGCAGCTTGAAACTGGAGACATCCAGGTGAGATGAGAAAGGAGATGTGTGAGCAATTGTGTCTGATGGACCACTGCTGAGCTCACAGAGAAAGTGAGTTTGGAAAGAAGGCAGAGGGAGACAGGCAGGTCCAACACTTTGTCTTGCCAGGAGTCCTGGAGCAGCTGACCATTGCTAAGACAGCATTTTTTATGATGCCTTGATTTGGACATTTTGACAACCTCAGAACTGTAAGCTTTAACCCTAATAAATTACAATAAAAGCCAACTTATTTCTGGTATTTTCAATTGGCAGTGCATGGCAAACACAAACAATTAGGGACACAGTGTTGGAGAGCTGCCCTGTTCCCAAATGGCAGTGTGATACTGCTGCCCAGTAAATTCACCTGAAACTGTGGGTGTCTCCAGACTAGACAGGAATGAGTACTGGTAAGATGGAGGAGTAAGTGGCCTTGGCCAGCAAAGCCTACAAGATAGGGATTCTGGCAGGGGAATCACATGGTTTGGGGACTAAAGTAATGTCACAGATGCCCCAGTATGATGTACCAGCCTCAAGAATCGGTTGGCCAGGTGGGCAGGTGCAGATCAAAGCAAGGGAACAGGATCTGGTGCAGCAGAGTAGTAAGGGCACAGACAAAAATCTCCCTGCTCCTGCTCCTTTTGCCCTTCCCTCTTTCCCTTGGACTCCAGCATTGACACTCTGAGGAGGCTGCTCTTACTGTTCCCCTCCTGGATCTCAGGCACAGACTCAGGTCTCCTGCTTCCAGTTGTACATTCACCTTCTCCAATCTTGGGGTAGGTATAGAAAGAGCAATATCAAGAGGAAAACTGTTGGTGGCAGGAAGGAAATATCAAAATTCACATTAAAGCATTGGGTACAGCAATTAAAATAAACAGAATGAGCAACTTTAGGCCAGTGAGCCTACTAAATAGTACGGGAATCCCAGAAAGTCCTGGGATCTAGGGTGGACAAGAATAAAATTGAGGTTGTGAGATAGTGCCATGTTTGCAGAAAACCTCAGATTGTGCAAATTCCAGATATTTCTCAGACTAATTAAATATAAAATTTTCAACACATTTTGAACAGAGTTGAAAATGATGCAGACCTCTTTAATCTGAGAAGAGAGGAGAGGGGTTGGATGGGAAGAACCTGATGAAGAGCTGAAGAAGCAATAATGTAACATGGGTTAACTGCAGTTCCCCAAGCCAGAGAAAGACTGTTCTGTTTGGGAACCAAACTCTTAGAGCCCCAATGAAAACCACCATCATAGGCTGTGGATGTGCATAGGAGAAATGGGAGTAAGCCCTGCTCAGAACTCATAGTCTCAGTTAGTGATGTGAGTCACTCTAGCAGGTCTTCACTGTGGAGTAAGCCACAGGAATTCCATCTCCTCTTGTGATGCTAACAGCACTTTAACCGGACACCTGTAGAGGGCAGTGTTGCCTTCTCATGGTCACGTCCATGCTCTGCGTGGTCCATGCTCACTCTTGCTGAGGGATGCCTCCACCCGTCCAGTCAGCTGGGGAGGGGGCTGAGGCGAGTGAACACTATTCCTTTATGGGCAACTGTATTTGCAATGGGTGAGGGTAAGTGGCCCCTTCAGTAATGTTGCAGATACAAATTGATATCTTCAAATCAACCACTTTGTATGAGTTCATGGTGTACCATTTTCATAATTTCTTTTAAATTATAACCAAATTATCCATGCAAAGACTAAAAAAATAATTTATGTCTGTTATGGCAAATGGCCATATTCCCTCTCTAGCCTCAAACCCCATTCCTCCTTCCTCAGAATTACTGCATTGGCAGATTCATTATGGTACATATTTCTGTTTGTAAATACATGCATTCTCTAGTTACATCCATCCCACACCTTATCACATATGAGAAAAATATTGGAGTACAACTTAAGAATATAAATAAATTTTTTATCTTCTTAAAATGGTTGAGATTAGAAGTATATCATGCAATTATGAGAGGATCATTTCTGATTTAAAATAATAAGGAAAGGGGTTGGGCAAGATGGCGTTGGTGTAGGAGGGCGCACACTGCAAGCTCCCAGAGCAAGGCGGATTGGGGACGGGGTCCTGCCCGGGGGTTTGTGCTGTGCACGCGTGGAGTGAGAAGCTTGGGACATCTATCTGCGCGGACCGGCGGCGTGGACCGAACGGTGGAGATTCGTGAGTTTTGAGG
>JAKSZT010053873.1:406343-435315 GCA_026826555.1 Tolypeutes matacus
AGACACTAAATGTTGGAGAGGATGTGGAGGAATAGGAACCCTCATCCATTCAATTGCCATGCCTTTTATATTCAATTCCCCCACCCACAAAGGAGTGGGGCTCAATGCCCTACTGACGTGGACCAATCAACACCCCAATCAGGCCCAAATTAACAGATCAGTTTACAAGCACGATCCAATTACATTTATGGAAGTCATAATTACATCAATTTCCCCAACGGTTACATCTGGTGTGTAATGAGGCTTTCTGAATGAAAGCTTTCCCAAATCCACCACATTCATAGGGTTTCTCTTCAGTATGTATTCTCAGATGGTTAATGAGGTTTTCTTTCTGGTTGAGGGCTTTTCCACATTCATTGCATATAGAGGGTTTTTCTCGAGAATGAATTCTCTGATGTTTAATGAATTATTGCTTTTGACTGAAGGCTTTTCTGCATTCTTTACATTCATTTTGTTTCTGTCCACTATGAGTGTTTTCATGTTCTCTGAGATATGATTTGTGCCTTACCTGCATACAATTTCTTTGCAGTAGGAAATATCTTGTATCTCAGATTTGACATTTGAATTTAAGCTTTCCCACATATATATAATTTCTCTTCAGTATGAATTTCTGATGAATATAGAGATTTTCTGTCAGGTTGAAACCTTCCCACATGTATTACGTTTCTATGCTTGTTCCCCTGTATGGCTTTTAAAATGAGGAGTAAAAAAATGACTGTAAAGAGCAGACTACATTCAGGACAGACCTATAATTTCTCTCTAGTGGGAATTTTCTCATATTCCATGAAGTTTTGTTTCAGATGAGGGCATTCCCATATTCATTACAATACTAAATTTTGTATGAATATTTCATGCTCAATGAGATTTAATGTCTGGCTGAAGGATTTCCAATATTCCTTACATACACAGGGTTTTCTCCTGCATGTTTCTTTGATGGGACTCTAGTTTTCCCAAATTTATGAAATCCCAAATGTTTTCTATTAAGGGTTAATTCTCAGGTATCTCATGAGGTTGAATTTCCAAGGAAGCTTCACTCTCATTAACTTCAAGGAGAGGACTACCATGAGGGGCATACTGGCAAAACTCATTGTCTTCATTTTTTTCCCTTTCATAGATTCCCTCATGCTTAGGTAAGCATGATGCAAATTCGTTCAAAGTGAAGTTACATTCATAGAAGTGTTATTTTGAGGAAACAATGATTGCAGTCAGAGAAACTGTTTTCCCAACTTTCTTACATTCTTTGCCTTCATCTTATGCCTGGACTCCTGTGGAAGTGGATATAGCTTCACTCTCAAGCCTTTTGTTGCATGCTTCTTTCTGCTTCTTAATGTCCCATGCTTCCTCACAGTTGGTGGGGTGCAGAAAAAGCATTGTGTAGAGGAAAGATCCAATATCAGTCATCTAATAATCCAATTTGGGATGCACAACAATATCTCCTTTTTATTTGTTCTATCATTCATGTTTCTTCTTGCTTCAAGTGAGCATCACATCCAGTTTGGTGACTTCATAATGAGGAAATGGGGAAATGATACAGCACTTGATTTATGATGGGGACAAAACAACACCCCATAAATCAACCCTGGAACCTTCAGGCTTCTGAAGGTTAAGAAAGGTGCAGCTTCCAAACATGCATGATTAAGATGGCCCCAGAATAAAGGCCTAAAGGGCAACCCAGGAAATCCTGAATGCTTTGTTTTGAACTGTCAATTTTTGTTCAATTTCTTTTTTTTTTCTATTTATTTGGATGAGGTGCACTATTTAACATTCTTTCAAGTTTGCTGGGGAAATTATAACACTTTTGCTTGCATTTCCAAATCTTCTCTTTTGATTTATTATTGACTTGCCAAATAAAATATTTTAAAACATTTTATATCCCGTATTAGTCAGCCAAAGGGATGCTGCTGCAAAATGCCAGAAATCTGTGGGTCTTTATAAAGGGTCTTTATTTGTGGTAGGAACTTACAGTTACCAGGTCGTAAAGCATAAATTTCTCCCTTCCCCAAAATCTGTTACCCCATTTTGGAGCATGACAGCTGCTGACAATTGCCAAGGTTCTGGCTTCTTTAGTTCCTCTCTTTGCAGGGCTACATTTTGCTCTGGGCTGAGCTCTTCTGTTTCCTCCACAAGGTCAGGTGTAGACTATGCCTCTTTCCACAAGTCCAGCTGTGAACAGTCAGGTGACTGGATTGTCTCTTTTCCCTGGGGCCTTCTGAACTTGCCCATCAGATCTCCAACACCAAAAACTACTCTAGCTCTCCCCTTTGCCATGTCTTTTTGTATTCGAGACCCCAGCCACCATAGGTGGGACTCAACACCCTACCTACTGTGGCCCAGTCAATGCCCTTATCATAACTTTTAATGATGCCAAGGTTAACAGACCAGTTTACAAGCATAACCCAATATGTATTTTTGGAATTCATGATCATATCCAACTGCTACATATCCATTTACACATCTTATGCTATATATTATTTTATGTTGTATTTTGACACTTTTTTGATATCCTAGGCCATGGATAACATTATTACTTTATGCATTCAGTTGTCATTTAGATATATGAATTTAATTAACAGATATTGTTCTTCCATCCATCCTGAATCTTGAATCTTCTGAGATTATTTTCTTTATGCCTGAACAATATCTTTTACATTTCTTTTAAAGTGAGTTGCTGCTAGCAAACTTTATTAGTTTTTACTCATCTGTAACAGTATTTATTTCACTTATTCCTGAAGGATGGAGATTAATTAATCTCAGTCCCTCTCTGACCTCCACTGCTTTTGACAGCAACGTTAGGGTGGAATTTCTCAGTCTGTTGTAAATGTCATCAGTTCTTTGGAGAAGAAATTTGGGGCTTTCAGTTTTACAGCCTGCTCCATGCTCACCAACCCCCCAGGTAAAATCTGTGTGCTCCTGCACTGGGGAAGGGAATAATGGCATACCACTCTGAGTTACACACCTGATTTTGGAGCTAAGATTTGGGGGAAAAGCACAGTATATTGATTTCTTCTTGGGCCCATTCTAGGGGCCAATGCAGTGGTGGTCAGCAACCCATTTTGCTCAATGATGGCCACACCCAAAATACAGCCACTGCTTCATGAGTTCCCATTTCTCCCAGTCTTAGAAGACCCCTCCTGATCCCTGTGCCTGGTGTTAATGCCATCATTTGTGTCTTATGTGGACCTCGGAATGTATATTCTTACTCACCCATTGCTGTGTGTGTATATAGGACATTTTGGTTAGATTCAAATAAGGGACCTTTCAATTAGGTCACTTTTTTAAAGATTGCTTTAGTTTAGGTAAGGCCTCTTATTAGATTTCAGGCACCAGGATAGACCACACTCATTGTGCTGATGTCCTACATACATGGAACACACAGAGAAAGAGTGCTGCTATGTTTACCCTGCCATGTGGGAGAGGGTTCCCAGATCTCCTAATGCTGTGGAGAGACACAGAAACCCTGAGAGGCTGAGGGATATGCGAGAGGCTGGAGTCATGGAGCAGCTTGAAGCTGAAGACATCCAGGCAAGAGGAGAAGGGACATGTGTAAGCAATTGTGTCTGATGGCCCACAGCTGAGCTAAGGGAGTAAGTGAGTTTGGAGGAGAAGCCCGAGAGAGACAGGCAGGCCCAACATTTTGTCTTGGCTGGAGTCCAGGAGCAGCAGACCTATGTTAAGACAGCATTTTTGATGATGCCTTGATTTGGACATTTTCACATACTCACAACTGTAACCTTTAACCATAATAAATTCCAATAAAAGTCAACATATTTCTGGTATTTTGCTATGGCAATGCTCTGCAAACTCAAACAACTGGGGACACAGGGTTGGAGAAGTGCCCTGTTTGCAAATGGTAGTGTGATGCTGCTGCCCAGGCAATTCACCTGTAAACTGTGGGTATCTCTAGACCAGGTAGGAATGAGTACTGGAAAGATGTAAGTCGAAGTGGTCTTGGCCAGCAAGGCCTTTAAGACAGGGATACAGGCAGGGGAGTCACATGGTTTTGGTACTTCTCTAAAGTACCAGAATCCCCAGTATGATGTACCTGCCTCAGACCGGGGTTGGCCAGGTGGGCAGGGGCTTATAAAAGCATGGTTCCTGGTGTCTGGTGCATCAGAGGAGCCAGGGCACAGAGAAGAGACTTACTGCTCCTACTCCTTTCTCCCTTCCCTCCTTCCCTTGTCCTCCAGCATTGACCCTCTGAGGAGGCTGTTCTTACTGTACCCCTCCTGGGTTTCAGGCATAGACTCAGGTCTTCTGCTTCCAGTTCTACATTCATCTTCTCCAATCTTGGGGCAGCTAAAGAAAGTGCCATGCCAAGATGAAACGTGTTGGTGTCAGGAAGGAAATGTCAAAATTCACATTATAACATTGGCTACAGCAATAATATCACCAGAATCAGCAACAGTAGGCCAGTGACCCA
Source organism: Tolypeutes matacus (assembly GCA_026826555.1). Lineage (NCBI taxonomy): Eukaryota > Metazoa > Chordata > Mammalia > Cingulata > Chlamyphoridae > Tolypeutes > Tolypeutes matacus. The sequence continues at coordinate 410,764 of JAKSZT010053873.1, forward strand.
AACGAATAGTATGGGAATTCCAGAAAGTACTCGGACCTAGGACAGACAAGAATAGAAATGGCGTTGTGTAGTAGTGCCATGTTTGCAGAAAACCTCAGAAGGTGCAGACACCAGATGTTTCTCAGAATAATTAAATATAAAATTTTCAACACATTTTTAAGAGAGTTGAAAATGATGCAGACCTCTTCAAACCCAGAAGAGAACAGAGGGGTAGAAGCTGATGAACACGTGAAGAAGGTGGAATGTAACATGTGTTCACTGCAGTTCCCCCAAGCCAGAGAGGGAGTTTAGGGAACAAAATCACAGAACCCCAATGAAAACCATCATCTTAGGTTCTTGATCTGCACAGGAGAACAGGGATAAAGCCTTGTTCAAAACTCACAGTCTCAGTTAGTGATGTGAGTCACCCTAGCAGATCCTCACTGGGGAGTAAGCAGCAGGAAGTCCGTCTTCTACTTTGGTGCTAACAGCCCTCTAAAAGGACATATATAGAGAGAGCAGTGTAGCCTTCACATCATCGTATCCATGCTGCTAATGCTCCATGCCACTCTTATTCTGGGAGTAATCCACCTGTCCAGGCAGCTGGGGAGAGGGTTGAGGGGAATGAGCACTTTTCCTTTATAGTGGACTATATTAGCAAAGGGTGAGGGGAAGTGACACCACCCCAGTAATGTTACAGATGCAAATCAATATATTCAAATCAATCACTTTGATTGATTTCATTGTGTGCAATTTTCATAATTTCATTTAAATTATAATGAAATTATCCATGCAAAGACTATAAAATTTATTTATGTCTGTTATGGCACACAGTTAAATTCCTTCTTGAGCCTAAACCCCAATCCTCCTTCCTCAGAATTATCTGCATTGGCAGATTCTTTTGGGTACACATTTCTGTTTGTAAATACATGCATTCTCTAGTTTCATCCATCCCACACCCTATCAAATGTGAGAAAAATGTTGGAGTACAGCTTAAGAATATAAATAAAATTTGTAACTTCTTTAAATATTTGAGATTAGAAGTATATCATCTAATTATGAAAGGATCATTTCTGATTTAAAATTACAGGGAAAATTGGAGTTAAGTAGAAAGCAGGCCACTGTAGTTCAGTGGCTGTTAAACTTGAATCCACAGCAGAATCAGGTGAAGAAACTGAAAAAAATATAAATGGTTGGGGTGCCTTATAAGAAAATGCTGCAAAAATGGGAAGCATTATTTTTAAGTGGTGATTTTTTAAATGCTTACACAAAAGGTAAAGGACTGAAGAACCAGTGAAAACAACCAGAATGATTTGAAATAAGTGGAAAGCCCATCTTTACATAAAGTAAGAGAAACCTCGAGTTCTGATGCATAAATTTGTGGTAAAAAAAAAAATAATTGAACACAGATGAGTGTAGAAGAAGATGTTGGAGGAGCAGATCTCAGAACAAATGGCAAGTGCTTTTTTCCAAGAGGAGAAAGACATCCTGAATTGCACAGTCACAGCCACTTCCTTAAAAGATTGGCAACAAGTTGCACAGACTGGACGTGGAGATTCTTTGGAGATTCACATTCATTACACTCACAGGGCTTTACTCCAGTATGAATGTTGTAATGTTTAAAGAGATACTGCCTTCGTAGCCAATGAGGTTTATCCGAGGCACGATTATTGCTAATTGAAAACTTTTCCCAAGTGCCAACTGGCAACACAACTGGAAAAAGATCTTGAATAAAAGGGGGAAACGGTAAAGACAAATGAGTTCAAGTGGCTAAGAGACTTCAAAGAGAGTCGGGAGGTCATCCCAGAGGTAACTCTTACGCACACCTCAGTAGGAGCTCATAGAACATCTAAGTGCCTATCACCCAACTCAGTGGGGTTCCTGAGAGCTCCAGAGACACCCTGGTCTTATATAAGGGGGGATAGCCCCAGAGACTGATGCCTTATCAGTGGGTTCTATTTTGGAATCTGTGCTCCTGAGAGTGACATAATTAGACTCAAATAAGTCCTCCCTGCACATGGTTCACCAGTCCCTTCTATTCAAACCTACATGTGATGCTGGAGTTTCTTAGGTATACTTCCAGAGACTGGAGCCTCCTGCCTACCTATGTGCAAGGTGTGCATGAAATCTAGGTGGAGCTGCAACTCCTACCCTACAGCTCAATGGACTAATCCAAGTCACCTGGTGAGGAGACAACGATGGGAAATGGCCATCCCAGGGAATGGAGAGGGCCTGCATCTGCAGGCAGGATCATCCCACCCACCATATCCATGGGAAATAAGCCCTCTCTCACTTGGAGTTGGAGTGGACATCACCATCCCAGTCGCCTCTGGATTGGGGGAAGAACTATGGACTAGAGTGGACTTGATGGTATTCTCTTGCTCACATATGGTGATTCTTGCAATGCAAGAAATTATAACAATGAGGTGGATCCAGTGGCCACTTGACAGTTTTTTGGGTAGGGAGGGGATGAGCAGTTGAAATACAGGGGCTTCTTTGGGAGTTGGAGGTTGTCCTGAGTACTGTTGTGGCAATGGATGTAGGCCATTTTAAATCAGCACACACCACTCAGAACTGAGTGGGAGAGAGTGTGGTCTACAGTTTGAACCGTGGTCTATGGTTGGTGGCAAGGCTCCAGGAGGTGTAAGTTCATTGAGGTTGGTGGGCCACACTATGGGAGATGTTTGTGTTGGATGTGGTGGGAGGTGTGGCAGGTGGGCAACATGGGAATCCGAGTGGGTTCCGTATAATATTTTAGGTAATCTAAGCACCTCTTAAAATATATGTATATATATATATATAAAATAACATTTTTGTAAGCAAATACACATATATGCATATATATTTATATATCATTTTACAAATGTTTGTATGTATTGTGAGAATTTTTATTTTTACCCATAATAAAAAAAATAAATAAATAAACAGCATGGTATCAGCACAAGGATAGACCTACTGACCAATGGAACCAAATTGAGAGTTCTGATATAGATCCTCACATATACAGTCATCTGATATTCTACAAAGCTACCAAACCCACTCAGTTGGGAGAGAATGGCCTCTTTAACAAGTGGTGCTTGGAGAAATGGATATCCATATCCAAAATAATGAGAGAAGAATACCATCTCATACCTTATACAAAAATCAACTGAAGATGGATCAAAGATCTAAATATAAGAGCCAAAACCATTAAGATCTTGGAAGATAATGTAGGAAAGCATCTACAGGACCCTTTAATAGGAAATGGTTTCATGAACTTCACAGCCAAAGCACGAGCAGCAAGAGAAAAAATAGATAAATGTGATCTCCTCAAAATTAAAAATTTCTGCACCTCAAAGGACATTATTAAGAAAATATAAAGGCAAACTAACCTATGGTAGAAAATATTTGGCAACCATAAATCTGATAAGAGCCTAATATCCTGCATGTATCGAGAAATCCTACACCTTGAAAATAAAAAGACAAACAACCCATTAAATAAAATGGTCAAGTGACCTGAAAATACACTTCTCCAAGGAAGAAATACAAAGGGCTAAAAGGCACATGAAAAAATGCACGACATCCCTTGCTATCAGGGAAATGCAAATCAAAACTACAATGAGATACCATTTACACCCATCAGAATGCCAGCTATTAAATAAACAGCAAAATCTATGTGTTGGAGAGGATGTGGAGGTGTAGGAACACTCATCCACTGCTGGTGTGTTTCTGGAATGGTCCAGCCACTGTAAAAGAGAGTTTGGTGGTTTCTCAGAAAATGAATAACAGATCTTCCATATGATATAGCAATTCCACTGCTGGGTAAATACCCAGAATAACTGAAAGCAAAGACACGAAGAGATATATGCACACCAATGTTCCTAGCATTGTTCACCATTGCCAAAAGTTGGAATCAGCACCGGTGTCCATCAACAGATGAATGGATAAGCAAAATGTGGTACATACATACAATGGAATATTACTCAGCTGTAAGAATGAATAAAGTGCTAACACACGGAATAACGTGGATGAATCTTGAAAACTTTATGTTGAGTGAAGCAAGCCAGGCATTGAAGGTGAAGTTTATGACCTCACTGATTTGAACTGAGGAAAGTGAGCAGTCACTGAGAACAATTGTCTGAAAGATAGGTTAACAAGGGAGAGAAAGAGAAGAGTAGGCTGTGAGCCATCACCAATATGGGCATAATCTATGATAAATGGATAGAGTATAGTTGCATATTGAAGGATAGGACAGATGGGTGGTGATATTACTGGGTTTGGTGGTGCAGGGTTGACAGGTGGTTAGATTCGAAAGGGCCGGTTGGAATACCCAGGGCATGTATCTATGAATCTTGCCATTCCATGAGTCAAGACAGGGAAGTGTCATATGCCCCAGGGGGATGGGGAGGAAGGAACAGTTAAGAACAAATGGTATATTTAGTGGTCATGGGAAAGGTTTTTCATTACCTTACAGTAATGGACACAGGACAAGTTAAATATCATCAAAAATTATTAAACTGTACAGTCTAAGTTATAAACTATACTGTTACCATTGTCAAAGTTTAGTTGCTATATTTTACTATCTTTATAACAGTTGTAACAATGCTAACATCCATTTTTAAAAAGGTTTTAATATGGGGTGGTGAAGGGGGAAAGAGTTAGGGTATGTGGGAGTCTCTAGTATTCCATGTGTGACTTTGCTGTGACCTCAAACTTCTTTGAAAATTAAATGAAACTTTGGGAGACACTTGGGAATGAGAGGAGGGATGTGTCATGGTACACTAGAAATCTGATAATACAGTGATAAAAGGAAAAAAGAATTATTTTTTTAAAAAGGAATTTTGTTTTTTTCCAATTTTTTTGAATTTCCCAATCCGCTAATTATATTTTATTTTTAGTTTAGTTTTTTTGTCTTCTGAGTTTCCTTGTACTTATCCCTTGCATTTAAGCTTATCATTATTATTTCTTTATCCTATTAATTGTATTTGGTTATTATATGGGCTCCATGTTCAAGGAAAGTTTAGATCACAGAAGGGTTACAATGGGGGCTGCAGAGGATCATTGTTTGGGGTGTCTGGTTGGGGGATTCATGGGTGTAAGTTCATCTGAATATATATGAAAGATATATGAAATTTTTCAAATTTTCAAGGGAAGGGGCTTGGTCATGGTGGGTAGACATCACTCAATAAATGAGGGAATCTTAATTCCCAGACTCGGGAGCTTTGCCACATTTTCCAAGGGAGCAGCAACAGAGCCTGGGTGCAGGAGCAGTGTGTGTCAAAACAGGATTGCCCACTGATGGGTTCTTGTTATTGATGACTACCCTTATGAGTCTTTGCTCTTGTAATTGAAACTTAGCCTACAGTTATGGGGTGCCTAATGTTTGCCACCTGAGAGCCTCCTTGTTCCTCAAATGTGGCCTCTCTAAGCCAAAATCAGCATATCAATGCATTACCTTCCCCCAAATGTGGACATGACTCCTGGGGATGAGCATCTCTTGCAATTAGGCATTAATACAAAGTGCCAGCTGGCCACATGATTTGAAAAAGTCCTTGAATAAAGGGGGTAAATGTAAAGAGAAATGAGTTCATGTGGCTAAGAACTTCAAAGAGAATCAGGAAGTCATCCCAGAGGTTACACTTATGCACACCTCAGTAGGATCTCATAGAACACCACAGTGGATATCACCCCACACAGAGGGGCTCCTGAGGGCTCTGGAGACTCCCAAGTCCTACATAAGTGGGGATAGTCCCAGAGACTGATGCTTTTATTAGTGGGCTCTACTTTGGAGTCTGTGCTCCCAAGAATGACAGAGTTGGACTCACATAAGTCCTCCCTGCACATGGTCCATCATCCCTTCTATTCAAACCTATATGTGATGCTGGAGATTTTAGTTGTACTTCCAGAGACTGGAGCCTCTGGGTTATCTATGTGCCAGCTGTGCCTGGAATCTCAGTGGAGCTGCAACTCCTACAATACAGCTCAATGGGCTCATCCATGTCACCTGGCAAGGGGACAACGATGCCAAAGGCCATCCCAGGGAATGGAGAGGGGCTGCAGCTGCAGGCAGGATAAACCCATCCACTGTTTCAATGGGATATAAGCCCTCTCTCACTTGGAGGTGGAGTGGACATCACCATCACAGTCCCCTCAGGATTGGGAGATGATCTATGGACTACAGGACTTAATGGTATTCTGTTGTAGACATATTGTGATTCCAGCAATGGAAGAAATTGTAACAATGAGTTGGAGCCGGTGGCCCCTCGTCACTTTCAGGGCAGGGAGTGGAAGGGCAGGTTAAATACAGGGGCTTTTTTTGGACTTGAGTGTTGTCCTGAGTGATGGTGCGGCGACGGTTGTAGGCCACTTTACCTCAGCATATACCATGCAGAACTGTGTTGTGAGAGTGTGGTCTATGATGTGAATTGTGGTCTATGCTTGGTGGCAAAGTCCCAGGATGTGTTTATCAATTGTGGGTAATGTGCCACACTGATGAAGGATCTTTGCATTGGATGTTGTGGGAGGTGGGGAACATGGGAATCCCTGCAATTTCTGTGTAATATTTAGGTAATATAAGCACCTTTAAAATATATATATATATGTAAAAAAATAACATTTATGTAAGCAAATTCACATATATGCATATATATTTATATATCATTTTACAAAAATTACTATGTATTGTGAAAAATTTGTTTTTTACCCACAATAAAAAAAGAAAGAAAATACTACAATAATGGGCAGCATTATTTTTAAAATGGTAATTTTTAAAATGCTTATCCAGAATGTAATGGATTGAAGAACCAGTGAAAATAACCAGGATAATTTGAAATAAGTGGAAAGCCCATCTTTATGTAAACTAAGAGACATCTCGAGTTCTGATGCATGAATTAGTGGTAACAAATTGAACACAGATGAGTGCGGAAGAAGATATGGGAGGAGCAGATCTCAGAACAAACTGCAAGTGCACTCTTCCAAGAGGAGAAAGATATCCTAAATTGCACAGTCACAGCCGCTTCCTTAAAAGATTGGCAAGAAGTTGCACAGACTGGAGGTGGAGATTCTTTGGAGATTCATATTCATTCCATTCACAGGATTTCTCTCCAGTATGAATGTTGTAATTTTTAATGAGATACTGAATCTGGTTGAAGGCTTTCCTACATTTCTTACATATATAGGGTTTCTCTCCAGTGTGTGTTCTCTGGTGTGTAATGAGGCTTGATTTTGAATGAAAGCTTTCCCACATACATCACATTCATAGGGTTTTCATCCAGTATATATTCTCAGATGGTTAATAAGGTTTACTTTCTGTTTGAAGGCTTTTCCACATTCATTGCATATATAGGGTTTTTCTCCAGATTGATTGCTCTGATCTTTAATGAACAATTGCTTTTTGCTGAAGTCTTTTCTGCATTCTTTACATTCTTTTGTTTCTGTCCATTATGAGTTTTTTCATGTTCTGTGAGATAGGATTTGTACCTAAAGGCTTTTTCACGTGCCTTAAATGCCTAGGGTTTCTTTGCAGAAGGAAATGGCTCATATCTGAGATTTGACATTTGGATTAAAGCTTTCCCATATATATATGGTTTCTCTTCAGAAAGAATTTTCTGATGAATAAAGAGGTTTCCTGTCAGATTGAAAACTTTCCCACATGTGTTATCTTTTTTTTTTTTTTTAGATTTTATTTATTTATTCATTTATCCCCCCCTTGCTGCTTGCGCTCGCTGGGTCAGCCAACTATGCCATGCCGGTGGGCCCGCCCTCACCAGGAGGCCCTGGGAACCGAACCCGGGGCCTCCCATATGGTAAACGGGAGCCCCACTGATTGAGCCACAGCCACTTCCCCATGTATTACCTTTCTATGCTTGTTCCTCTGTATGGCTTAAAAAATGAGGAGTAAAAATGTCTGCAAAGAGCAGACGATATTCAGGATATACATATGGTTTCTCTCTAGTTTGAATTTTCTCATATTCCATGAGGTTTTGTTTCATATGGAAGCATTCCCATGTACATTATAATATTAACTAATTTATGAATATTTCATCCTTAATGAAATTTAATGCCTGGATGAAGGATTTCCAATATTCCTTACATACACAATGTTATACTGCTGCATGTTTCTTTGGTTTGACTCTAGATTTCCCAAATTCATGAAATCCCCAATGGTTTCTCTGAAAGATTAATTCTCAGGTGTCTCATGAGGTTGAATTTCCAAGAAAACTTCACGCTCCTTACACCTAAAGGGGAGGAGTACCATGTGGGACAAACTGATAAAACTCATTGTCTTCATTCATTTTTCTTTACATAGATTCCCTCATGCTTAGTTAAGCATGATGCAAATTCCTTCCAAGTGAAGTTACATTCATAGAAGTGTTATTTTGAGGAAACAATGCTTGCAGTCAGAGAAAAGATTTTAACTTTCTTAGATTCTCTGCCTTCATCTTAAGCCTGTACTGTTGTGGAGTGGATATAGATTCACTCACAAGCCTTTTGTATGTGGTTCTTTCTGCTTCATAATATCCTATACTTCTTATTAGTTTGTGGGGTGCAGCAAAAGCAGTGCTTAAAGGGAAATTAATAGCATTGAATGCATTCATTAGAAAAGAGGAAAGATCCAATATCAATCATCTAAGCGTCCAATTTAGGAAGTGCAACAATATCTCCTTTTTATTTGTTCTATAATGAATGGCTCTTCTTCCTTCAAATGAGCATCACAACCAGTTTGGTGAATTCATAACTAAGAAATGGGGAAGTGATTTAGCACTTTATTTATGATGGGGACAAAATAACACCCATAAATCAACCCTAGAGCTTTCAGGCTTCTGAAGGATAAGAAAGGTGCAGCTTCCAAAGATGCACGAGTATGGTGGCCCCAGAACAAATGCCAAAATGTCAACCCAGTAAATCCTGAATACTTTGTTTGGGATTGCCTATTCTTGTTCAATTTTGTTTTCTTCTATTTATTTGGATGAGATACACTATTTAATATTCTTTAAAGTTTCCAGGGGAAATTATAACACTTTTGCTTGTGTTTCCACATCTGCATTTATTATTTATTCCTGACTGGCCAAATAATGTATTTCAAAACATTTTATATCCTGTATTAGTCAGCCAAAGGTGTGGTAATGCAATATACCAGAAAACACTGGGTCTTTATAAAGGGTATTTATTTGGAATAGAAACTTAAAGTTACCAGGCCATAAAGCATAAGTTTCTTCATTCACCAAAGTCTATTTCCCCATCTTGGAGCAAGACGGCTGCCGACATTTGCCATTGTTCAGGCTTCTTGGGTTCCTCTCTTCCCTGTGCTGCATTTTTCTTTGTGCTCAGCTCCTCTGTTTACTCCACAAGGTCAGTTGTGAACTGTGAGTCTCTCTAAGCTTTGCCTCTCTCCACAAGACCAGTTGTGAACTGTCAGGTTAATGGATTGTCTCTTTTCTCCGGGGCCTTCTGACCTTGCTCATCAGAACTCCAACATCAAAAACTACTCCAACTCTGTCCTTTGCCATATCTTTTTATGTTTGAGACCTCACCTACCAAGAAATGAGGCTCAACGCCCTCCTGACTGTGGCCCAGTTTATGCCCTTATCATATCTTAATCATGCTCATATTAACAGGCCAGTTTACAAGCATAATCAGATATCTATTTTTGGAATTCATAATGATATCAAACTGCTAAATATCCATTTACCCATCTTATGCTATATATTATTTTATGGTGCATTTGAACACTTTACTGATGTCCTAGGCCACGGAGATCATTATTACTTTATCCATTCAATAGTTATTCAGATATATTAATTTAATAAACAAATATTGTTCTTCAATTCATCTGGAATTTTGAATCTTCTGAGATTATTTTCTTTCTACCTGAAGAATATTCTTTTACATTTTTAAAAAGTGAGTTGGTGCTAATAAACTTTATGAGTTTTTACTCAACTATAAAAGTATTTATTTCACTTCTTCCTGAAGGATTGAAATGAATTAAATCTTAGCTCTGCACAATCTTCACTGCAATTGAGAGCACCCTTAGGGTTAAATTTCTCCATTATGTTGTAAATGAAACCAATTCTTTGGAGAAGAAATTAGGGGCTTTAACTTTTACAACCTGCTTTCTGCTCCCACCTCCTAGGCAAAATCTGTGTGCTCTGGCCCTGGAAATGGGAATAATGGCACACATCTCTGAGTTTCACACCTGATTTTAGAGCTAAGATTTGGTTGAGAATGCACAGTATATTGAGTTCTTCTTGAGAACATTCTAGGGACAAGTGCAATAGTGGTCAGCACACCGTTTTGCTCAATGATTGCCACACCCAAAGTACAGCCACTGCTTTATGAGTTCCCATTTTTCTAGGACTTATGAGACCCCTCAAGATCCCTGTGTGCTGGGTTAATGCCCTTGTTTGAGTCTCGTGTGGACCCTGGAAATGTATGTTTTTACTAAACCATTGCTGTATGTGTAAGCTATGTACTACATCTGCCTGCCTTGCTACAAATTCAGCATAGGGTTCAGTATTTCCTTGAAAATTTTTTGAAAATGATTGTGCAACCTGCCCAGGGGTGAAGATTCATCACCAGGCAGCTAGGCAGCACAATAGCACTTGTACAATGGCAATATCATCATATTGAGCTTGGCGAGGAATCCCAGCCCATTGACGTGTTCCTAGTATTTGTTCAGCAGTGATAGGCACTGGTGGATTTTGCTGTTGATTCATCGTGCCACAATATTAGCTTCATCAGCCCACCAAGTTTTAAATTGTCAAAATTCTGTTGAATTAAGAACAGCTTGAGCTAACAAATCCCAGTCCCAGGGTATTAATCTGTTTGCTTGTGCCTTTACTTGCACCAATTCTTGAGTATAAGGATAAATTACACCATATTGAGTGCATGCTTGTTTTAATTCTTTGATAGTTTTAAAAGGAATAGGTATTAGCTCCGTCAGCCCATCAAGTTTTAAATTGTAAAAATTCTGCTGAATTAAGAACAGCTTGAGCTATTAAATCACAATCCCAGGGTATTAATCTATTTGCTTGTGCCATTTCTTGCACCAATTCTGAGTATAAGGAGAATCTACACCATATTGAGTGCATGTTTGCTATAATTTTTTGATAGTTTTAAACGGAATAGGTGCACGTTCATATTGTACACCACCTTGGGGATTGTTAGCAGCTACTGGAATTTGAGTTACTCTTTCTGGAAAAGTTAAAAGAAAAGTATAGCCCCTGAATTTCCTTCTCTACTTCCCTGTGCTATACTTTTCATAATTGAAGAGTATGGTGCTGGCACAAAAACAGATACTTTTGGAGGGTCATCAAATGTTGTAAAGAATGGATTAGTAGATACCTAAGGAGGCACAGATGCTGTTTTAAAAGACAATAAATCATCTTTTGGATCAGATGGCTTAACAACTGCTGGAAAAGTTCCATAACTTCCCTTTTTCATTTTTTTTTCTTTTTATTAGACATGAGTTTATCTGTTTTTGTCTGTTCATTAATTTTTTTCAGATATATTTTCATTAAAATTATCATTAGCTTGTTCTGCTACAGTGTTAGGAAGAGCAGTATCCATTTTAATATCTTCATTTAGATCTGACTTTAATGGTTCAAGAACAACAGATATAAGACTTATACAAAGACCATACATAACAATGCTTCTGTACAAGAGAAAAGATTTCTAGTAACTCTAGGGTCATCACAGACACCCCTGTATTCTTTAACAGGGTTTTCAAAACTTGGGAATATTCCTCTAACCGAGTCGACTGATAATCCATTACCCTTATGATCAAGATTATTTGACTTACCAACAGAATGCAAGGACCCTCCAAACCAACAGTCCCTTTTACCACAGCACTTATCCAGAGAATAGAGTAGTCATGCCCGACATTGGGTGCCATCTGTTGTAATTCAACTTTGGAGATAGACAGTGCTTGGAGAGATCCAAAGAAAGTTTGGGACCAAGGGACCTCACTCCATGTGGAATGCAGATGTTTATTTAGGCTGAGGCTGCTTTTTTTACTGCAAAGCTGATAACAAAAGAGGACCTCGTTCACTAGTTTCTCAGCTTCGTAGTTGAGAGTGCTGCCTGTTTCTGTGTTCCCAGACAATCTTTCTTGTGAATTCAGACATAAACATCTTAGTGGTGATTTCATTCTCTTCTGTCTCATCCCAATGATATCTGCAGTATGCAGTGTCCTTGGAGACATTTACTAAAGTTTCTCTGGCAGCAAGCATGCTTTTTGAATGCTTAACCCTTTATGCTTTGGCTCTCAGCATCTTTTCCAACAAAGGAATTTGCATCATGCTTACTTAAGCATGAGGGAATCTATGTAAGGAAAAAAGAATGAAGACAATGAGTATTGCCAGTTTGCCCCACCTGGTATTCTTCCCCTTTACGTGTAATGAGTGTGAAGTTTTCTTGGGAATTCAACCACATGAGATATCTGAGAATTAATCCTTCAGAGAAACAATATGGGATTTCATAAATTTGGGAAGCCTAGAGTCACATCAAGGAAACATGCAGGAGTAAAACCCTGTGTATGTATTGAATATTGGAAATCCTTCAGCCAGGCATTAAATCTCATTGAGCATGAAATATTCATACATTAGTTAGTACTGTAATACATGGGAAAACTTCCATCTGAAACAAAACCTTATGAAATATGAGAAACATCAAACTAGGGAGAAAACATACGAGTGTCCTGAATGTTGACTGATCTTTACAGTCATTCTTTACTCCTCATTTTAAAAGTCATACAGGGGAACAAGCATAGAAATGTCATACATGTGGGAAAGTTTACAACCTGAGAGAAAACCTCTTTATTCATCAGAAAATACTTACTGAGGAGAAATCACATATATGTGGGAAAGCTTTAATTCAAATATCAAATCTCAGATACAAGAGATTTTTTAATGCAAAGAAACCCTATGCATTTAAGGCATCTGAAGAAGCCTTTAGGTACAAATCATACCTCATAGAACATGAAAAAACTCATAATGGACAGAAAAAAAAATGAATGTAAATAATGCAGAAAAGCCTTCACCAAAAAGCAATATTCATTAATCATCAGAGCATTCATTCTGGAGAAAAATCCTATACATGCAATGAATGTGGAAATGCCTTGAACAAGAAGGAAAACTTCATTAGCCATCTGAAAATACATACTGGAGAGAAACCCAATGAATGTGATGGACGTGGGAAAGCTTTCATTCAGAAATCAAGCCTCATTACACACCAGAGAACAGGAACTGGAGAGAAACCCTATATATGTAAGGAATGTAGGAAAGACTTCAGTAGCAAATCAAATCTCACTGACCATGAGAAAATTCATAGTGAAGGGAAACCCTATATATGTAAAGAATGTGGAATAGACTTCAGCCAGTGGCAATATCTCATTAAACATTACAACATTGATACTAGAAAGAAACCCTGTGAATGTAATGATTGTGAATCTCCAAAGAATCTCCACCTCTAGTCTGTGCAACTTGTTGCCTATCTTTTAAGGAAGCAGCTGTGACTGTGCAATTCAGGATGTCTTTCTCCTCTTGGAAAAGTGCACTTTCAGTTTGTTCTGAGATCTGCTTCTCCTACATTTTCTTCCACACCTGTCTGTATTCAATTTCTTACCACCAATTTATGCATCAGAATTCGAAATTTCTCTTAGTTTATGTAAAGATGGGCTTTCCACTTTTTTCAAATTAACCCGATTGGTTTCACTGGTTCTTCAATCCATCACATTCTGGTTAAGCATTTTAAAAATTACCATTTTAAAAATAATGCTGTCCATTATTGTAGCATTTTCTTTTAAGGCACCCAAACCATTTATATTTTTTCCGTTTCTTCACCTGATTCTGATGTGGATTCAAGTTTTCCAGCCACTGAACTACAGTGGCCTGCTTTCTACTTAACTCCAATTTTCCTTATTATAATAAATCAGAAATGATCCTTTCATAATTAGATGATATATCTCTAATCTCAAGTATTTTAAGAAGTTAGAAAATTTATTTATATTCTTAAGTTGTCCTTCAATATCTTTCTCATATCTGATAGGCTGTGGGATGAATGAAACTAGAGAATGCATGTATTTAAAAACAGAAATGTGTACCCAAAATAGTCTGCAAGTGCAGATGATTTTGAGGAAGGAAGAATGGGGGATGAAGCTAGAGAAGGAATTTGGCTGTTTGCCATAACAGAAATAAATTAATTTTATACTCTTTGCACGGAGAATTTGGTTATAATTTAAAAGAAATTATGAAAATGGTACACAAAGAAATCAAACAAATTGGTTGAATTTAAGATACTGATTTGTATCTGCAACAATACATTTCCCCTCACCCTTTGCAAATACAGTTACCCATAAAGGAAAAGTGCTGACTCTCCTCGGCCCCCTCTCCAGGTGCCTGGATGAGTGGAGGCCTCCCTCAGCAAAAATGATCACAGAGCATGACCAGAATGGATGCGACCATGTGAAGGCTACACTGTTCTCTACTCGTGCCCAGTTAGAGGGGTGTTAGCACCACAGGAGAAGACAGACTTCCTGCTGCTTACTCCCCAGTGAAGACCAGCTAGAGAGTGACTCAGGTCACTATGTGAGGCTGTGAGTGTCGAGCAGGGCTTTCTCCCTGTCCTCCTTTGCTGATCCAGAACCTGTGATGATGGTTTTCATTGGGGCTCTGATGGTTTGGTTACCAAACAGGAAATTCCCTCTCTGGCTTGGGGGAACTGCAGTGAACACGTTTTACATTACACCTTCTTCTCTTGTTCATCAGCTTCTTCCCATCAAACACCTCCATTCTTTTCCTGGATTGAAGAGGTCTGCATAATTTTCAACACTGTTAAAAATGTGTTGAAAATTTAATATTTAATTTGTCTGAGAACTATCTGGCATCTGCACCCTCTGAGGTTTTCTGCAAACATCACACTATCTCACAACCTTGCTACTATTCTTGTCAGCCCAAGGTCCCAGGACTTTCTGGGATTCTCTTTCTATTTATTAGTTTCTCTGGCCTAATGTTTCTCATTCTGGTGATATTATTGCTCTAGCCAACGTTGTGATGTGAATTTTGACATTTCCTTCCTGACACCAAAAGCTTTCATCTTGGCATTGCTCTTCCTTTAGTGGGCCCAGGATTGGAGAAGGTGAATGTAGAACTGGAAGTGGGAGACAAGAGTCTGTGCCTGAGACCCACGAGGGGTACAGTAAGAGCAGCCTCCTCAGAGGGTCAATACTGCAGGCAAAGGGAAGAAGGGAAGAGCAAAAGGAGCAAGAGCAGGAAGTCTCTGCTCTGTGCCCTGACCCTCTGCTGCATCAGTCCCCAGGTCCCATGCTTTTATCTCCCCCTGCCAACCTGGAAACCCCTTCCTGAGGCGGGTACATCATATTGGAGAATCTGTGACTTTAGACTAGTCTGCAAACAATGTGACTCCCCTGCCTGACTCCCTGATATGGAGGTCTTGCTGTCCAAGAGCACTTCCCACTCCATTTTAGCAGTACTCATTCCTGCCTAGGATGGAGACACCCACAGTTTATAGTTGAATTCCCTAGGCAGCAGCATCACATTGCCATTAGGGAACAGGTCAGCTCTCCAATCCTATGTCCCTAGCTTTTTTAACTTGCCAAGCACTGCCAATGTGAAATACCTGAAATAGGTTGCCTTTTATTGGAACTTATTAGGGTTAAAGCTTACAGTTCTGAGGCTGGGAAAATGTCCAAATCAAGGCATCATCAAAAATGCTGTCTTAACAGGGGTTAGCTTCTCCTGGACTCCTGCCAAGGCAAAATCTTGAGCCTGCCTGTCTCTCTCTGCCTTTTCTTCCAAAATTAATTTCTCCCAGAGTTCAGAAGTGGGCCATCAGACACAATTGTTCACACCTCTCCCTTCTCCTCTTGCCTGGAAGTCTTCAGGTTCAAGCTACTCCATGAGTCCTGCCTCTGACCTCTCCATCACCCTTTCAGGGTTAATATGTCTCTCCACAGTTTAGGAGATCCTGTAGCCCTCTCCCACATATCAGGGTAAACATGGCAGCACTCTTTCCTGGTGTGTTCCATGTATGTAGGACTTCAGCACAATTATTGGGGTCCATCCATGTACCTGAAGTCTAATCAGAGGCCCTTAACTAAACTAAAGCATTCTATCACAAAGTGATCTAATCGAAAGGTCCCTTATCTGAATCTTAACAATATGTCCTACATACAAAAGGCTTATGCACACAGCAATGAGTTATTAAGAACATACATTTCTGGCATCCACACAAGACTCAAAGGAGGGCATTCAGCCAGTGGTCAGGGATCAGGAGAGGTCTCATAAGTCAATGAGAAATGGGAACTCATGAGAAGTGAGTTTACTTTGTGTGTGGCCATGATCGAGCAAAATGGGATGCTGACCACCATTGCACTGCTCCCTGGAATGGTCCCCAAAAGAACTCAATATCCTGTGCTTTCTCCATCAAACCATTGCTCCACAATCAGGTATGTAACTCAGAGAGGTGTGCAATTATTTCCATTACCAGAGTCAGAGCACACAAATTTTTCCTGTGGTATGAGGGGGCAGGAAGCAGGATGTAAAACTGAAAGCCCTTAATTTCTTCTCCATAGAACTGATTACATTTACAACAGAATGGAGAAATTCAACACTAAGGGTGCTCTCAAAAGCAGTGGAAATCGTAGAGGGCTTGAGATTTAATTCATCTAAATCCTTCAGGAAGAAAAGAAATAAATACTTTTACAGATGAGTAAAAACTAATAAAGTTTGTTAGCAGCAGCTCACTTTAAAAGAAAAGTGAATATCATTAAGCATATATATTTATATATCATTTTACATATATTGGTATGTATTGTGAAAAATTTGATTTTTACCCACAGTAAAAAAAAAATAAATAAATAAAATTTTAAAATGTGAAAGAATATTTTTCAGGCAGAAAGAAAATAATCTCAGAAGGTTCAAGATTCTGGATGGGTTGAAGAACAATATGTGTTAATTTAATTCATATATCTAAATGACTATAGAATGGATAAATTAATATGCATATCCATGGCCTAGGACATAAATAAAGTTTTCAAATACACCATAAAATAATATATAGCATAAGATGGGCAAATGGATATGTAGCAGTTGTATATCGTTATGAATTCCAGAAATAGATTTTGGATTATGCTTGTAAACTGGTCTGTTAATCTGCACATGATTAACTAATGGTAAGGTCGTTGAATGAGCCATAGTCTATAGGGCGTTGTACCCTAATGCTTGGTGGGTGGGGTTTCAAACCTACAAAGACATGGCAAAGGGCAGAGCTGGAGTATATTTTGATATTGGAGTTTTGATGAGCAAGGACAGAAAGCCCTGGGGAATAGAGACAAACCATTCACCTGACAGTTCACAGCTGGCCTTGTGGAGAGAGGCAAAGCTTAGTGAGCCTCATTATCTACAGTTGACATTGTGCAGGAAAGAGAAGATCTGAGACCAGAGAGAAGTGCAGCCCTGGGAAAAGGAGGAACCCAAGAAGCCTGAACCCTGGCAAAAGTTGGTAGCTGTCTTGCTCCAAGATGGGGTAACAGACTTTGAGGAAGGAAGAAACTCATGCTTTATGACCTGTAACTGTAAGCTTCTACCCCAAACAAATACCCTTTATAAAGACCCACAGATTTCTGGTATTTTCCATCAGCACCCCTTTGGCTGACTAATACAGGATATAAAATGTTTTAAAATACATTATTTGGCAAGTCAATAACAAATATAAGTGTAGATTAGGAAAGGCAAGCAAAAGTGTTATAATTTTCCTGGTAAACTTTAAAGAATATTGAATAGTGCATCTCATCCAAATAAATAGAAGAAAAAAATTGAACAAAAATAGTCCAAAACAAAGTATTCGTTTACCTAAACTATTACACGGAACCCACTGGTATTCCCATGTTCCTATATTTATATATATATAAATAATATTTTTGTAAGCAAATGCACATATACGCATATATATTTATATATCATTTTGCAAATGTTGGTATGTATTGTGAAAACTTTGATTTTTACCCACAATAATAAAAAAAAAAGATAAAAAAAAAAAAAAGGAAAAGAACATTTCATGACACATAAGAAATCATGTGAAATTCAAGTTTTGGCATCCATGAATAAAGTATTATTGGGCTAAAAAAAAGTATTCGGGATTGCCTGGGTTCCCAGTTTGACCTTTGTTCTGGGGCCATCTCATCATGCATCTTTGGAAGCTGCAACTTTATTATCCTTCAGAAGCCTGAATGTTCCAGGGTTGATTTATGGGGTATTGTTTGTCCTCATCATAAATCAAGGCGTGTATCACATGCCCATTTCCTAGTTATGATGTCACCTAACTGGATGTGATACTCATTTGAAGCAAAAAGAGTCATGAATGAAAGAACAAATAAAAAGGTGATATTGTTGTGCTTTCCAAATTGGACGCTTACATGATCGATATTGGATCTTTCCTTTTTTCTAATGAATGCATTCAGTGTTATAAATTTCTCTCTAAGCACTGCTTTTGCTGCAAACCACAAACTGTGAAGAAGCATAGGACATTAAGAAGCAGAAAGAACCACAAAACAAAGGCTATATCCACATCCACAACAGTACAGACTTAACATGAAGGCAGATCATGTAAGATAAAGCTATATCCACATCCACAACAGTACAGACTTAACATGAAGGAAGATCATGTAAGAGTGTTGGGAAAATAAGTTCTCTGGCCACAAGCCTTGTTCCCTCAAATAACACTTCTATAAATGTAACTTCACTTTGAAGTAATTTGCATCATGCTTAC
Source organism: Tolypeutes matacus (assembly GCA_026826555.1). NCBI lineage: Eukaryota > Metazoa > Chordata > Mammalia > Cingulata > Chlamyphoridae > Tolypeutes > Tolypeutes matacus. The sequence continues at coordinate 429,508 of JAKSZT010053873.1, forward strand.
TTACCTAAGTATAAGGGGATCTACATAAGGAAAACAAAAGGAAGACAATGACGTTTGCGAGGTTGCTCCACATGGTAGTCCTCCCCTTTAAGTGTAATGAGTGTGAAGTCTCCTTGGAAATTCAACCTCATGAGATACCTGAGAATTAATCCTTCAGAGAAACCATTTGGGATTTCATGAATTTGGGAAAGCTAGAGTGACATCAAAGAAACAGGCAAGAGTAATGCCCTGTGTATGTAAGTAATATTGGAAATCCTTTAGCAAGGCTTTAAGTCTCATTAAACGTGAAATATTCATACATTAGTTAGTATTTTGATGAACATGGGAGTGCTTCCATCTGAAACAAAACCTCATGGAATTTGAGAAAAATCAAACTAGAGAGAAACTATATGAGTTTCCTGAATGTAGTCTACTCACTACAGTCATTTTTTACTCTTCATTTTCAAAGCCACACATGCAAACAAGCATAGAAAGGAAACAAATGTGGGGATGTTTTCAACATGAGAGAAAACCTCTTTATTCATTAGAAAATTCTTAATGAAGAGAAATAATATATATGTGGGAAAGCTATAATTCAAAATTCAAATCTCAGATACAAGAGATTACCTTTTGCAAAGAAAACCTATGCATGTAAAGTATGGGAAAATGTCTTTAGGTACAAATCTATCTCATAGACCATGAAAAAAAAACCCATTGTGGATGCAAAAAAAAAAAAAATGAATGTAAAGAATGCAGAAAAGCCTTCAGCCAAAAGCAATAGTTCAAAAAATATAACAGCATTCATTCTTGAGAAAAAAAACCTATATATGCAATGAATGTGGAAAAGCCTTGAACCAGAAAGAAAACCCCATGAACCATCTGAGAATACATACTGGAGGGAAACCCTATGAATGTGATGGACTTGGGAAAGCTTTCATTCAGAAATCAAGCCTCATTATACACCAGAGAAGACAAACTGGAAAGAAACCCTATATATGGAAGGAATGTAGGAAAGCTTTCAGTAGCAAATCAAATCTCACTGACCATGAGAAAATTAAAAGTGGAGGGAAACCATATATATGTAAGGAAAGTGGAATAGCCTTCAGTCAGAGGCAGTATTTCATTAAACATTACAGCATTCATACTGGGAAAAAAACCCTGTGAATGTAATGAATGAGAATCTCCAAAGAATTTCCACCTCCAGTCTGTGCAACTTGCTGCCATTCTTTTAAAGAAGATGTCTTTCTCATCTTTGAAAAGCGGAAGTGTAATTTGTTCTGAGATCTGCTCCTAACACATCACCTTCTACACTCAACTATGTTCAATTTATTACCACTAATTTATGCATCAGAACCTGAGATTTCTCTTAGTTTGTGTAAAGATGGGCTTTCCACATATTTCAAATTATCCTGGTTGTTTCCACTTGTTCTCCAATCCATTACATTCTGGGTAGGCCTTTAAAAAAATTACAATTTTAAAAATAATGCTGCCCATTATTGTAACATTTTCTTATAATGCACCCCAACCCCTTATATTTTTTTCAGTTTCTTCACCTGATTCTGATGTGGATTCAAGTTTAACAGCCACTGAATTACAGTGGCCTGTTTTTTACTTAACTCCAATTTTGCATACTATTTTAAATCAGAAATGATTCTTTCATAATTAGGTGATATACATCTAATCTCAAGTATTTTAAGAAGTTACAAAATTTGCAATATATTTAAGCTGTTCGCCAATATTTTTCTCATATGTGATAGGGTGTGAGATGGATGAAACTGGAGAATACCTCTATTTACAAACAGAAATTTGTACCCAGAAGAATCTGCCAATTCAGATAATTCTGAGGAAAGAGGAATGGGTGTTGAGGCTAGAGAAGAAATTTGGCTATTTTCCATAACAGACATAAATTATTTTTATATTCTTTACACGGATAATTTGGTTATAATTTAAAAGAAATTATGAAAATAGCACACAATGAAATCATACAAAGTTGTTGATTTGAAGGTAGTCATTTATATCTGCAACATTACTGGGTGTGGGGGCACTTTCCCTCAATATTTGGAAATATAGTAGCCCATAAAGAAAAAGTACACACTCCCTTTGTCACCCTCCCCAGCTTCCTGGACAGATGGAGGCCTCTCTCAGCAGGAGTGAGCACAGATCATGAGGAACATGGTTCTGACCATGTGAAGGCCACATTGTTCTCTACACATGCCCAGGAAGAGGGATGTTAGCACCAAAGGAGAAGATGGGCTTCCTGTTTCTTACTCCACACTTTAGACCCACTAGAGTGACTCACATCACTAACTGAGGCTGTGAGTGCTGAGCAGTGTTTCCTCCCTGTCCTCCTTTGTGGATCCAGAACCTATGATGATGGTTTTCATTGGGGCTCTGAGAGTTTGGCTCCCTCTCTGGTTTCCAGGAACTGCAGTGAACATGTGTTTCATTCAAGCTTCTTCAGGTGTTCATCAACTTCTTCCCATTCATTCTCTTCTGGGATTGAAGAGGTCTGCATAATTTTCAACAATGCTAAAAATGTGTTGAAAATTTAATATTAATCAATCTGAGAAATATCTGGCATCTGCACCCTCTGAGGTTTTCTGCAAACATTGCACTCTCTCACATCCTCACTTCTATTGTTGTAAGTCCTAGTTCCCAGGACTTTCTGGGATTTTCATACTATTTATTAGGGTACTAGCCTAATGTTTCTCATTCTGGTGGTGTTATTTCTGTAGCCAATGCTGTAATGTGAATTTTGACATTTTCTTCCTGACACCAACATGTTTAATCTTGGCATTGCTCTTTCTTTAGCTGCCCCAAGATTGGAGAATGTGAATGTAGAACTGGACCAGGAGACCTGAGTCTGTAGCTGGGACCCAAGAGCGGTAAAGTAAGAGCAGTCACTTCAGAGGGCCCAGGCTGGATTCCAAGGGAAGGAGGGAAGGGCAAAAGGAACAGGAATAGGAAGACTCCTCTCTGTACCCTGATTCCTCTGCTGCCCCAGACCCGACATCCATGCTTTTATATGCCCCTTCTCACCTGGCCAACCCCTGCCTGAGGCAGCTACATAGTACTGGGGCCTCTGTGATTTTAAACTACTCCCCAAACCCTGTGAAACCCCTCCCTGACTCCCTGTCTTGCAGGCCTTCCTGGCGATGAGCACTTCCCCCTCCATCTTACCTGTACTAATTTCTGCCTAGTCTGGAGATATCCACAGTATACAGGTGAAATCACTGGGCAGAAGCATCACACTGCTGTTGGGAACAAGGCAGCTCTCCTACCCTGTGTCCTCAGCAGTTTGAGTTTCCCCAGCACTGCCAATGCAAAATACCAGAAATAGATTGGCTTTTATTGGTATTTATAGGCTTAAAGCTTACAGTTCTGAGAGTGTGAAAATGTCCAAATCAAGTCATCATCTAAAATGCTCTCTTAGCAAGGGTCAGCTGCTGCAGGAGTCCTGCCAAAGCAAAATGTTGGGCCTGCCTGTCTCTCTCTGCCTTCTCCTCAAAACTCACTTTCTCCCAGAGCTCAGCATTGGGCTATCAGATACAATTGCTCACACCTCTTACTTCTCCTCTGACCTGGATGTCTTCAACTACAAGCTGCTCAATGACTCCAGCCTCTGGCCTCTCCCTCAGCCTCTCAGGGTTTCTTTGTCTCTCCACAGATCTAGGAGATCCTGAAGTCCTCTCCCACATGGCAGGGTAAACATGGCAGCACTCTTTCTCTGTATGTTCCATGTATCTAGGACTTGAGCACAATGATTGGGGTCCATCCTGGTGCCTGAAAAATAATCAGAGTCCCTTAACTAAACTAAAGCATTCTAACAAAATGTGCCTTGATTGAAAGTTCCCCTATCTGAATCTAACCAAAATATCCTATATACAAAAGGCTTAAACACACAGCCATATGTTAGTAAGAACATACTTCACTGGGGTCCACACAAAACCCTTACGAAGGCATTAATCCAGGGCACAGGGATCAGAATGGGTCTCCTAAGTCCGGGAGAAATGGGAACTCAAGAAGCAGTGGCTGTACTTTGGGTGAGGCAATCATTGAGCAAAATGGGGTGCTGACCACCATTGTACTGGTCTCTAGAAATGTCCCAAGAAGAACTCAATATACTGTGCTTACTCGACCAAATCTTAGTTACAAAATCAGTTGTGTAACTCAGATAAGTGCGCCATCATTTCCATCCCCAGAGCCACAGTGCACAGATTTAGCCTGGGGGTGGGTGGGCAGGAAGCAGGCTGTAAAACAGAATGCCCCTAATTTCTTCTCTAAAGAACTGATTACATTTACAACAGAATGGAGAAATTCAACACTAAGGGTTCTCTCAACTGCAGTGGATGTCATAGAGGGTTTGAGACTTAATTCATCTCAATGCTTCAGGAAGAAGTGAAATAAATTATTTTACATATGAGTAAAAGCTAATAAAGTTTGCTAGCAGCAACTCACTTTAAAAGAAATGTAAAAGAATATTCTTCAGGCAGAAAAAATTATTTTCAGAAGGTTCAAAATTCAGGATGGATTGAAGAACAATATCTATTAATTAAATTCATATAACTAAATGACTATTGAATCAATAAAATAATAATGATATCCATCACCTAGGACATCAATAAGGTGTTCAAATACACCATAAAATAATATATAGCATAAGATGGGTAACTGAATATGTAGCAGTTTGATATTGTTATGAATTCCAAAAATGTTTATGGGATGATGCTTGTAAAATGGTCTATTAAACTGGTCATGATTAAGTTATGAAAAGGGCATTGACTGGGCCACTGTCCGTAGGGGGTTTGAGCCCTGCCCATTGGTGGGTGGGGTCTCAAACATAAAAAGACATGGCAATGGGCAGAATTGGAGTCGTTCTGCTGTTGGCGTTCTGATGAGCAACGACAGAAGGCCCTGGGGAAAAGAGACAAACCATTCACCTGACAGTTCAGAGCTGGCCTTGTGGAGAGAGGCAAAGCTTAGAAAGCCTCATAGTTACAGCTCATCTAGAGGATGAACAGGGAGAAACGCAGCCCTGGGAAGAGAGAAACCCAATAAACCTGAACCCTGGAAAATGTTGACAGCTGTCTTGCTCCAAGACAGTGTAACAGACTTTGGTTAAGGAAGAAACTTATGCTTTATGGCCTGGTAACTGAAGCTTATACCCCAATATAAAGACCAAGAGATTTCTGGTATTTTGCATCAGCACCCCTTTGGTTGAATAATACAGGATATAAAATGTTTTAAAATATATTATTTGGCAAGTCAGTAACAAATAATAAGTGCAGATTTGGGAAGGCAAGCAAAAGTATTTTAATTTCCCTGGTAAACTTTACAGAATATTAAATAGTACATCTCATCCAAATAAATAGAAGGAAAAAAATTTAATAAAAACAGTCAGTCCAAAATAACGTGTGCAGGATTTCCTGGGTTGCAATTTTGACCTTTGATATAGGGCCATCTTATTTGTGCATCTTTGGAAGCTGTACCTTTCATAACCTTCAAAAGCCTGAAGGTTCCAGGGTTGATTTATGGGGTGTTGTTTTGTCCCCTTCATTAATCAAGTGCAGTATCACTTCCCCATTTCCTAGTTATGAAGTCACCAAACTGCATGTGATGCTCATTTGAAGTAAGAATAGCCATGAATGATAGAATAAAAATGAGATATTTTTGCAATTCCCAAATTGGATATTTAGATGCTTGATATTGGATCTTTCCTATTTTCTCTTGAATGCATTCAATGTTATAAATTTCTCTCATAGCACTGCTTTTGCTGCACCCCACAAACTATGAAGAAGCATAGGACATTAAGAAGCAGAAAGAACCACA
>JAKSZT010053873.1:441223-456438 GCA_026826555.1 Tolypeutes matacus
GAACCCTCCCTTCTTTGGGAAGTGTCCCTTCCTCCTGGCTCCGCAGCAGCCCGGGTCTTATCCCTGGGTGGCTAGGGAGATCAGCTCCGTTCCCCGACCAAAATCCCCCTCCGGTTCACCGGGTGCTGACTAGCTTTTTGCTCTGCTCACACAAGGTCCAAGGGGCGCCAGGCAGCCAGCTCCCCAGAAAATAAAACTTTTTCGCCCCTGCCCGCGGCTCCAAATGGCCGTTTTATTTTTTATTTCCGTAACCGCGGGGCTCAGCCGCCTGTGCCAACCTCCACCGGCAGCCTCAAAACTCACGAATCTCCACCGTTCGGTCCACGCCGCCGATCCGCGCAGATAGATGTCCCAAGCCTCTCACTCCACGCGTGCACAGCACAGACCCCCGGGCAGGACCCCGTTCCCAATCCGCCTTGCTCTGGGAGCTTGCAGTGTGCGCACTCCTACACCAACGCCATCTTGCCCCCCACCCATGCTGTTTAGATCACTGTAGGTTTGTAATATGTTTTAAAGTCTGGTAATGTGATACCTCCAAGTTCATTTTTCTTTTTCAATATGTCTTTGGCAATTCGGTGCCTCTTAACTTTGCAAATATATTTTGTGGTTAGTTTTTCCAATTCCTTCCAAAATAGAGTATTGAAATTTATTGGGATTGCATCAAATCTCTAGAGTAGTTTGGGTAGGATAGACATCTTGTTGATGTTTAGTCTTCCTATCCATGAACAGGGAATATTTTTCCATTTATTTAAGTCTTCTTTGATTTCCTTAAACAGTGTTGTGTAGTTTTCTGTATATAAGTCCTTTACATCTTTGTTATATTTATTCCTAGGTATTTGATTCATTTAGTTACTAATGTAAAAGGCATTTTTTTCTTGATTTCTCTTCCAAATGCTCGTTATTGGTGTACAGAAATGTTACTGATTTTTGAGCATTGATATTATAGCCTGCAACATTACTGAACTCCTTTATAAGTTCCAGAAACTTTGTTGTAACTTTCTTTGGGCTTTCTACGTATAGGATCATGTCGTCTGCAAAAAATGAAATTTTTACTTCTTCTTTTCCAATCTGGATGCATTTTATATGCTTTTCTTGCCTCAATGCTCGAGCAAGTACATCTAAGTCAATGTTAAATAGGAGTGGTGATAGTAGGTATCCTTGTCTTTTTCCCGATCTCAGAGGGAAGGATTTTAGGATTTCACTATTGAAGTTGATGTTAGCTTTGGATTTTTCATATATACCCAGTATCATATTCAGAAATTTTCCTTCTATTCCTATCTTTTGCAATGTTTATATCAGGAAAGAGTGCTGTATATTGTGGAATGCTTTTTCTGCATCTATAGAGATGATCATGTGATATTTTTTTTCAGTTTGTTTGTGTAGTCTATTACATTGATTGATTTTCTTATATTGAACCATCCTTGCAAACCCGGGATGAAACCCACTTGGTCATGGTGCATAATCCTTTTGATATGTTGTTGAATGCGATTAGCAACTATTCTGTTGAGGATTTTAGCATCTAGTTTCATTAGAGAAATTGGTCTGTAATTTTCCTTTCTAGTGGTATCTTTGTTTGGTTTTGGTATTACAGCAAGTTTGGCTTCGCAGAATGAGTTAGGCAATATTCATTCTACTTCTATTTTCTGGAAGAGCTAAAGTAGAATTGGCATTAGCTCTATCTGGAATGTTTGGTAGAATTCAGCTGTGAAGCCATCTGGTCCTGGGCTCTTCTTCTTTGGGAGGCTTTTGATGACAGAGTCTATCTCTTTACTTGTAATTGGAATGTTGAGTTCATCAATTTCTTCTTTCATCAACGTATGCTGTTTGCGAGTATCTAGAAACTTGTCCGTTTCCTCTAAATTATCATTCTTGTTGGCATATAATTTTTCAAGGGATCCTTTTATGATACTCTTTATTTCTGTGGGGTCAGTAGTGATATCCCCTTGCTCGTTCCTTATTTTGTGTATTTGCATCTGTTCCCTCTTTTTCTTTGTTAGTCTGGCTAAGGGTTTGTCAATTTTATTGATATTCTTGAAGAACCAGCTTTTGGTTTTGTTTATTTTTTCTAGTGATTTCTTATTCTCTATTTCATTTTGTTCTTCTCTAAACTTTGTTATTTCCTTCTTTCTATTTCCATTAGATTTAGTTTGTTTTTTTTTTTTTTTCTAATTCCTCCAAGTGTGCAGTTAGGTCTTCAATTTTAGCTCTTTCTTCTTTTTTAATATTTGTATTTACAGCTATGAACTTCCTTCTCAGGACAGCTTTTGCTGCATCCCTTAGGTTTTGATATGCTGTGTTTTCATTTTCATTAGTTTCAAGGTAGATACTGATTTCTTTTGAGACTTCTTCCTTGACCCATGGTTTGTCTAAGAGTGTGTTGTTTAACTTCCATATCCTTGTGCATAACCTGATTCTCTGGCCCTTAGTGATTTCCAATTTCATTCCATTGTGATCAGAGAAATTACTTTGTATAATCTCAATCTTTCTGAATACATTGAGAGTTTTTCTGTGTCCTAGCATGTGGTCTATCTTGGAGTATGATCCGTGTGCACTCGAGAAGAATGTAAATCCTGCTGTATTTGGGTATATTGTTCTGTATATGTCTATTAAGTCCACGTCCTCTAAGTATTGTTGAGAGTCTTTCTTTCTTTGTTGATTCTCTGTCTAAATGTTCTGTCTAATGATGATAATGGTGTATTAAAATCCCCTGCTATAATTGTTGAGGCATTTATTTCTCCACTTAGTTTTTCAAGAGTTTGCCTCATCAATTTTGAGGGACCCGATTAGGTACATAAATGTTTATGATTGTTCTCTATTTTTGAGATATTACTCCCTTTTACTAATATATAGTGTCCATCTTTGTCTCTTACAATAATTTTGCATCTAAAGTCTATTTTGTCTGATATTAAAACAGATACTCCTGCCCTTTTTTGGCTATAGTTAGCTTGTAAAATTGTTTTCCAACCATTTACTTTCAGCCTCCTTGAATCCCTGGGTCAAATGTAGGTTTCTTGTAGACAGCATATAGATGGATCATATTTCTTTATCCATTCTGCCAATCTGTGTCTCTTGAGTGGTGAATTTAATCCATTAACATTCAGTGTTATTACAGGCAATGAATTTCTTACTTCAGTCATATTTTCTTTGGATTAATGTATGTCTTCTGTTGTTTGGTTTCTGTTTTTGTCTTTTTAGTTGTTTTTAAACTCTCCTAACTCTTGATTTTTTCTTTCAACTTGTAGAACTTCCTTTAGTGTTTCTTGAAGTGCCAGTTTCTTATCAACTTCCTCTCTTAATTTCTGTTTATCTGTGAATATTTTGAACTCTCCATCATTTTTGAATGCCTGTTTTGCTGGATACAAAATTTGTGGCTGGAAGTTTTTTTCTTTTAGTTCTTTGCTTTGTCATACCACTGTCTTCTTGCCTCCATGGTTTCAGATGATAAATCAGCAATTAATCTTATTGTGCTTCCATTGTATGTGATGGTTCTCTTTTCTCTTTCTGCCTTGAGAATTTTCTCTTTGTCTTGCCAATTGGACATTTTGATAAGTATATGTCTTGGAGTTAGCCTCTTGGGATTTATACTGTTTGGGGTGCACTTTCCTTCCTGGATCTGCACATCAATCTCTCTCAATAAGGTTGGGGAAGTTTCAGCCATTATTTCCTTCAACATTCCTTCTGTTCCCTTTCCCTTCTCTTCTCCTTCTGGGATGCCCATAATTCATATGTTTGTGTGTTTTGTGTTGTCAGTTAAATCCCTGTGTCCCTGCTGGATTTTTTCTATTTTTCTGTCTTTCTGTTCTACTATCTGTTTGATTTCAGCTGTATTGTCTTCCACATCACACATTCTTTCTTCTGCCTGTTCAAATCTGCTGTTATGTGGATCCAACATCTTTTTGATTTCTTGGATTATGCCAGTGATCACCATCATATCTGTTATCTTTTTGTGCATGTTTACAATTTCTTCAGTATGTTCTCCCAGTGTCTTCTTTATATCCTTAAACTCTTCCTTCAGTTCATTAATTTCATTCATGATATTTGTTTGGGAATCTTTGATTAGTTTTTCGATGTTCTGCATATATTCCTGGTTTTTAGATTGTTCATTGGAGTGGTCCATGTCTTCCTGTTTCTCAGTGTTGTTTGTAATTTTTTTTGTTGCCCTCCAGTCGTCATTTTATCTTGATGGTTTATTCAGTTGATTAGCTTTTCTCTCTCCTGTAGAGTTTTATTTAGTTTGTGGTTCTGTGTGCATTTTAACTTTTCTCTTTGACACTTTTTCTTCTTATTTTGTTTCCTTGCTTCTCTCAATGTTACAAAGAAGGCAAAAAATTAATGCCAGAGGTATCAAAAGATGTGAGAAAGAAAGGATAATAGTAATATTGATAAAATTTAAAAGAGGGGCCAAATAGGACTTAGTGAAATGAATATTTAACTTGTGTAGGCAGTGTAGAGTAATAGGAAAAAAGGGGGAGTACCTATAATGGCCTGGGATACTAAATAGATGAATATATATATAATAATTTAGTAGGATAGAATGATGAAGAGGGAGAGAAAGAGTAAAGAATGCGCTAAAAGTAAAAAGCTAATGTCAATAAAATAAGAAGAAAACAGAATAGATAGAATAGAAATTGACACCCTTAAATTGTGCACTAATGAAAATGTGTGGGTCAAAGAACCACTACAGAAAACAGAAGGCAGAGAGATGAAGGAAGGCTAAGAGATAGCTTGGGATACATTATCAATATAGACAGAGAATGGGAAATCACTGAAGAAGAACAGCAAAAATTAGGTAAGCTAGCAGCACGTAATTTTTTAAAAAATGAAGGAAAACAGAAAGGGGGGTGGAAAGAGGAAAGAAGATAAGAGACAACAAATAAACAGAGAAAAAACAAACAACCACACCAGCAAGCAGTAAAACAAAGCTAAGGGGAAGTGTTGCTTCTAGGGTCCTTGCAGATCCTCACAGCCTGCTTGCATTTATCAATTTCCCATCAGGGTCCTATCTCCAGGTTTGGGGGCAGATTTTCAGTATTAAACTAAATTAAGAACAGGAATCCATTTTTAAAGTTACTGTCTTCTTCTTCTTCTTTTTTTTTTTTTTTTTTTTTTTTGGCGATATAAGGGACCCAAAAGAAGTCCTCTGCTAGATCACTCACTTCACTGAGGGGACCCTAAATACGCTTGTGAAAACTAATGAAGCCCTTACCACTTCCTGGCCTCCCCAGGGGAGCTGAAGCTCTGATGCTTGTCAGTACAGAGTGATAAAATTGGCTGACTCCACCCATCTGGGTCCATGCCTCAGTGTCAGCGGGCTGCTGGCTAAATCAGGTTTCCTCAGCAGATTTGCCTCTCCCCTCAGCCTGGTGATGTTTCAAGCTGGCTTATCTGCTCCCCTAGGCTATGAGGCGGTCCAGGTTGCCAAATCCACAGAAGTTAAACCCCTCTACACCTTCTGTCAGAGCCCTCCCTCCCTCAGAGTCTGCTCCCTCACACTGGGAGCAGGAGTCATGGGTGCAGGATTCATGGTTCAAACCAGCCACTTTCCCTGTGGGTGAGGCTCAGCCATTTGTGTTATCCATCACAGGCAGGCTCAAAACTCATGAATTTCCAACGATCACTCCACGACTTTGATCTACCCACTGCTAGATGACCCAAGCTTCTCGCTCCATGTGCCCACAGCACAGACCTTTGGGCAGGACACTGTCCACATTCGGCTGTCCCCAGAGGGCTAGTCAGTGAGTACCCTGCTAAACCAATGCCATCTTACCTCTCTCCTCTAGCATTTTCTTATAAGGCACTCAAACCATTCATATTTTTTCATTTTACACCTGATTCTGATGTGGATTCTAAGTTTAATAGCCACTGAACTATAGTGGCCTGCTTTCTACTTAATTCCAATTTTCCTGGTTATTTTAAATCAGAAATGATCCTTTCATAATTAGACAATATATTTCTAATCTCAAGTATTTTAAGAAGTTAGAAAATTTATTTATATTCTTAAGTTGTACTCCAATATTTTTCTCATATGTGATAGGGTGTTGGATGGATGAAACTAAAGAATGCATGTAAAAAAAAAAAAAAGAATGCATGTATTTACAAAAAGAAATGTGTTTCCAAAATTATCTGCCAATGCAGATAATTCTGAGGAAGGAGGAATGGGAGTTGAGGCTAGAGAAGGAATGTGATCATGTGCCATAACAGACATAAATTATTTTTATATTATTTGCACAGATAATCTGGTTAAAACTTAAAAGAAATTATGAAAATAGTACACTATGAAATCATACAAAGTGGTTGATTTGAAGATATTGATTTGTATCTGCAACATTACTGGGGGGGGCGCTTCCCCTCACCCTTTCCAAATACAGTCACCCATAAAGGAAATGTGCTCAAACCCCTGGGCACCCTCCTGTGTTGCCTGGATGGGTGGAGTCCTCCCTCAGCAAGAGTGAGCACAGAGCATGGGGAGCATGGAAACAACCGTGTAAAGGCCACACTGCTCTCTACAAGTGTGTGGTTAGAGGGCTGTTAGCACCAGAGGAGAAGACGGACTTCCTGATGCTTACTCCCTAGTGAAGATGTGCTACAGTGACTCACATCACTAACTGAGGCTGTGACTGCTGAGTAGAGCTTTCTCCCTGAACTCCTTTGTGGATCCAGAAACTGTGATGATGGTTTTCATTGGAGGTCTGAGAGTATGAGTCCCAAAAAGACATTCCCTTTCTGTCTTGGGGGAACAGCAGTGAACACATGTTACATACCAGCTTCTTCAGGTGTTCATCAACTTCTTCCCATCCAACCCCTCCGTTCTCTTCTGTGATTGGAAAGCTCTGCAGCATTTTCAACACTGTTAGAAATATTGAAAATTTAATATTTAATTATTCTGAGAAATATTTGACATCTGCAACAACTGAAGGTTTCTGTAAACATTGCACTCCTTCAGAACTTCACTTCTATTCTTGTCAGCCTTAGGTCCCATGACTTTCTGGGATATTCATACTATTTATTAGGGTCACTGGCCTAATGTTGCTGATTCTGGTGTTTTATTGCTGTAGCAAGTGCTGTAATGTGAATTTTGAAATTTCCTTCCTGGCACCAACAGGTTTCATCTTGGCGTTGCTCTTTCTTTATCTGCCCCAAGATTGGAGAAGTTGAATGTTGAACTGGAAGCAGAAACCTGAGTCTGTGCCTGAGACCCAGGAGGGGTGCTCTAAGAGCATCCTCCTCAGAGGGTCAAAGCTGGAGGCCAAGTGAAGTAGGGAAGTGCAAAAGGAGCAAGAGCAGGAAGACTCCTCTATTTACCCTAACTCCTCTGCTGCACTAGAACCCAGGTCACATGCTTTTACCTGTCCCTGCTCACATGGCCAACCTCTGCCTGAGGCAGGTACATCATACAGGGGTATCTGTGACTTTAGACTAGGCCCCAAACCATGTGATTCCTCTGCCTGACACCCTGTCTTGCAGGGCATGCTGGCCAAGAGTAATTCCCACTCCATCTTACCAGTACTCACTGCTGCCTAGTCTGGAGACACCCACAGTTTACAGGTGAATTCACTGGGAATGAGCATCACACTGCCATTGGGGAACAGGTCATCTCCACAGCCCTGTGTCCTTAGCTGTTTGAGTTTGTCAAGCACTGCCAATGCAAAATACCAGAAATAGGTTAGCTTTTATTGGAATTTATTAGGGTTGAGGCTGTGAAAATATTCAAATCAATGCATCATAAAATATGCTGTCCTAACAAGGGTCAGCTGCTGCTGGGCTTCGGCCAAGGCAAAATGTTGGGCCTGTCTGTTTCTCTCTGCCTTCTTCTCCAAATTCACTTTCTCCCTGAGCTCAGCAGTGGGCCATCAGACACAATTGCTTACACCTGTTCCTTCTCCCCTGACCTGGATGTCTTTAGCTTCAAGCTGCTCCATGACTCCAACCTCTGGCCTCTCCATGGCCTCTCAGGGTTTCTGTGTCTCTCCACAACTGTAGGATATCCTGGAGCCCTCTCCCACATGGCAAGGTAAACATGGCATCAGTCTTTCTCTTTGTGTTCCACGTATGTAGGACTTCAGCACAATGGTTGGGGTCCATCTTGGTGCCTGAAACCTAATCAAAGGCCCTTAACTAAACTAAAGCAATCTAACAAAAAGTGGCCTCATTGGATAGTCCCTTATCTGAATCTAACCAAAGTGCCCTACATACAAAAGGCCTACACACAAAAAAAAAGTAGGTTAAAAGAACATACATTTCCCACGTCCACACAAGACTCAAATGAGGGCATTAACTCAGGGCACAAGGATCAGGAAGGGTTCCGAAGTCTGGTAGAATTGGGATATCATGAAGCAGTGGCTGTACTGTGCGTGTGGCCATCATTGAACAAAACGGAGTGCTGGCTACCATTGCCCTGGTCCCTAAAATGGTTACAAGAAGAACTCAATATACTGTGCTTTCTCCACCAAATCTTAACTCCACAATGATGTGTGTAACTGAGAGAGGTGTGCCATTATTCTCATCCCCAAACCAGAGTGTACAGATTTGCCTGGGGAGTGGAGGGCAGGAAGCAAGTTGTAAAAGTTAAAGAATCTAATTTCTTCTCCAAAGAACTGATTATGGTTACAACAGAATGGATAATTTGAACCCTAAGGGTGCTCTCAAAAGCAGTGGAGATCATAGAGGCCTGAGATGAAATTCATCTCTATCCTTCAGGAAGAAATGAAAAAAATACTTTTACAAATGAATACAAACAAATATAGTTTGCTGGCAGCAACTCACTTTAAAAGAAATGTAAAAGAATATTCTTCAGTTGGGAAGAAAATAACCCCAGAATGTTCAAGATTCAGGATAGATTGAAGAACAATATCTGTTAATTAAATTTATATATCCTAATGACTATTGAAAGGATAAAGTAATAATGATATCCATGGCCTAGGTCATCAATAAAGTGTTAAAATACACCACAAAATAATATATAGCATAAGATGGGTAAATGGATATGTAGCAGTTTGATATCATTATGAATTCCAAAAATAGATATTGGATTATATTTGTAAACTGGTCTGTTAATCTGAGCATGATTGAGTTATGATAAGAGCTTTCACTTGGCCACAGTCATTAGGGTGCTGAGACCCACCCCTTGGTGCATGGGGTCTCAAACATAAAAAGACATGGAAAAGGAGAGTGTTGGACTAGTTTTTGATGTTGGAGTTCTGATGAGCAAGGACAAAAGGCAGGGGGGAAAAGAGACAAGATAGTCAACTGACAGTTAACAGCGGGCGTTGTGGAGAGAGGCAAAGCTTAGAGAACATTATAGTCTACAGCTGACCTGCTGGAGGAAAAAGAGGAGCTGAACCCAGAGAGAAAAGCAGCCCTGGGTAGAGAGGAACCCAAGAAGCCTGAACCCTGGGAAATGTAAGCAACTGTCTAGTTCCAACACAGGGTAACAGACTTTGGTGAAGGAAGAAATTTATGCTTTATGGCCTGGTAAGTGTAGGCTTCTACACCATATAAATACCTTTTATAAAAACCTACAGATTTCTGTTTTTTTGCATCAGCACCCCTTTGGAGGACTAATACAGGATGAAAAATATTTTAAAATGCATTATTTGGCAAGTCAATAACAAATAATAAGTGCAGATTTGGAAAGGCAAGGAAAACTGTTATAACTTCCTGGTAAACTTTAAAGAATATTAAATAATGCATCTCATCCAAAAAAATAGAAGAAAGTAAAAAATTGAACAAAAATAATCAGTCCAAAACAATGTATTCAGGATTTCCTGGGTTGTCATTTTGACCTTTGTTCTAAGGACAACTTACACGTACATATTAGGAAGCTGCTCCTTTCTTATCCTTCAGAAGTCTGAGGGGTTTAGGGTTGATTTATGGGGTGTTGTTTTATCCCCATCATATCTCAAGAGCTGTATCACTTCCCCATTTCCTAGTTATGAAGTCACCAAACTGGATGTGATCCTCATTTGAAGCAAGAAGAGCCATGAATGATAAAACAAATAAAAAGGAGACATTTTTGCACTTCCCAAATTGGATGCTTAGATGATTGATATTGGATCGTTCCTCTTTTCTTATGAATGTATTCAATGCTATAAATTTCTCTATAAGCACTGCTTTTGCTGCACTCAAGAAACTATGAAGAAACATAGGACATTAAAAAGCAGAAAGAACCACATAACAAAAGGCTTGTGAGTGGAGCTATATCCACTTCCACAATGCTACAGACATAAGATGAAGGCAGAGAATGTAAGAAATTTGGCAAAATCTTTTCTCTGACCACAAGCATTGCTTCCTGAAAATAATACTTCTATAAATGTAACATCACTTTGAAGGAATTTGCGTCATGCTTACCTAAGCATGAGGGAATCTATGTAAGGGAAAAGAATGAAGACGATGAGTTTGGCCAGTTTAACTCACATGGAAGTCATCCCCTTTAAGTATAATGAGTGTGAAGCTTTCTTGGAAATTCAACCTAATGAGATACCTGAGAATTAATCCTTCAGAGAAACCAATGGGGATTTCATGATTAGGGGAAACTAGAGTCACATCAAAGAAACATGCAGAAATAAAACCCAGTGTATGTAAATAATATTGAAAATCCTTCAGCCAGGCATTAAATCTCATTGAGCATGAAATATTCATACAATATTTGTATTGTAATGAACATGGAAATGCTTCCATCTGAAAACAAAACCTCATGGAATATAAGAAAATTCAAACTAAAGATAAATCATATGAGTGTCCTGAATGTAGTCTGCTATTTACAATCATTTTTTACTTCTCATCTTAAAAGTCATACAGGGGAACAATCATAGAACATACATGTGGGAAAATTTTCAACCTGACAGAAAACCTCTTTATTCATCAGAAAAGTCTTCCTGAAGAGAAATCATATATATGTGGGTAAGCTTTAATTCAAATATCAAATCTCAGATACAAGATATTTCCTACTGCAAAGAAAACTTATACTTGTAAGTCATGTGAAAAAACATTTAGGTACAAATCATATCTCACAGAATATGAAAAAACTCATAGTGGACAGAAAAAAAATGAATGGTAAGAAATCAGGAAAGCCTTCAGAAAAAAGCAATAGTTCATTAAACATCAGAGCATTCATTCTGGTGTAAAACCCTTTATATGCAATGAATGTGGAAAAGCCTTCAACCAGAACAAAACCTCGGTAACCATTTGAGAACACATACTGGAGAGAAACCCTATGAATGTGATGGATGTGGGAAAGCTTTCATTCAGAAATCAAACCTCATTACACACTAGAGAAGACAAACTGGAGAGAAACCCTATATTTGTAAAGAATGTAGGAAAGTCTTCAGTAACAAATCAAATCTCACAGACCATGATAAAATTCATAATGGAGCGAAACCCTATATATGTAAGGAATGTGGAATAGCCTTCAGCCAGAGGCAGTATCAGATTAAACATTACAACATTCAGACTGGAGAGAACCCTGTGAATGTAATGAATGTGAACCTCTAAAGAATCTCCAAGTCCAGTCTGTACAACTTGTTGCCAATCTTTTAAGAAAGCATCTGTGACTGTGCAATTCAGGATGTCTTTCTCCTCTTGGAAAAGTCACTTGTAGTTTGTTCTGAGATCTGCTCCAACCACATCTTCTTCCACACTCATCTGTGTTCAATTTGTTACCACTAATTTATGCAAAATAACTCTAGTTTTCTCTTAATTTATGTAAAGATGGTCTCTCCACTTATTTCATATTATCCTGGTTGTTTACACTGGTGCTTCAATCCATTATATTCTGAGTAAGCATTTAAAAAATTATCAGTTAAAAAATAACGCTGCCCATTATGGTAGCATTTTCCTATAAGGCACCCCAACCTTTGATTTTTTCCATTTCTTCACCTGATTCTGATGTGGATTCAAGTTTAAAAGCCACTGAACTACAGTGGCCTGCTTTCTACATAACTCCAATTTTCATTGTAATTTTTAACCAGAAATGATCCTCTCATAATTAAATGGTATACTTCTACTCTCAAGAATTTTAAGAAGTTAGAAAATTTATTTATGTTCTTAAGTTGTACTCCAATATTTTTCTCATACGGCATAGGGTGTGGGATGGATGAAACTAGAGAATGCATGTATTTACAAACTGAGATACGTACCCCCCAAAATTTGTCAATGCAGAAAATTCTGAGGAAGCAGGAATGGGGGTTGAGACTAGAGAAGTAACTTGGCTGTTTGCTATAACAGACATGAATTGTTTCTATACTCTTTGCATGGATAATTTGGCTCTAATTTAAAGAAAATTATGAAAATATTACACAATGAAATCACACGAAGTGGATGACTGAAGATTACCGTTTGCATATACAGTCGCCCATAAAGGAAAATTGCTCACTCACTTCAGCCCCAGGAGACTAGATGGAAGAGGCCTCACTCAGCAAGACGAAGTATGCAGCACGAGGAGCATGGATGCCACTATGTGAAGGCCACACTGCTCTAAACACGTGCCCTGTTAGAAGGCTGTTAGCACCACAGGAGAAGACTGACTTCCTGCTACTTACTCCCCAGTGAAGACCCACTAGAGTGACTCATTTCACTAACTGAGGCTGTGAGTGCTGAGCAGGGCATTCTCCCTGTCCTGTTTGCAGATGCAGAACCTAAGATGATGGTTTTCACTGGGGGTCTGAGAGTTTGGTTCCCAAACAGGACATTCCCTCTATGCCTTTGGGTAACTGCAGTGAACACGTGTTACATCCAAGCTTCTTCAGTTGTTCATCAGCTTCTTCCCATCCAACCCCTCTGGTATCTTTGGAGATTGAAGATGTCAGCATCATTTTCAACACTGTTAAAAATGTGTTGAAAACTTAATATTTAATTAGTCTGAGAAAAATCTGGCATCTGCACACTTGGGGTTTTCTGGAAATATTGCACTCTCTTACAACCTCACTTCTATTCTGGTCAGCCCTAGGTCCCATGACTTTCTGGGATTCCCATACTATTTATTAGGGTCACTGGCCTAATGCTGGTGATGTTATTGCTGTAGTCAACGCTGTAATGTGAATTTTCACATTTCCTTCCTGACACCAGCAGGTTTCATCTTGGCATTTCTCTTTCTTTAGCTGCCCCAAGATTGGAAGAAGGTGAAGGTAGAACTTGAATCAGGAGACCTGAGTTGTGCCTGTTACCCAGGAGGGGTACAGTAAGAGCAGTCTCCTCAGAGGGTCAGTCCTGGATACCAAGGGAAGGAGGGAAGGGTAAAAGCAGCAGGAGCAGGATGTCTCCTCTCTGTGCCCTGACTTCTCTGCTGCACCAGACCAAAGGCCCCATGCTTTTATCTGCCCTTTCCCAACTGGACCCCCCTTGGATGAGGTACTGGGCCATCTGTGACTTTATACTAGTCCCCAACCCTTTAATCCCCTGCCTGACACCCTGTCTTGCAGGCCTTGCTGGCCAAGAGCACTTCCCCCTACCTCTAACCAGTACTCATTCTCATCTAGTCTGGAGACACCCACCGTTTACAGGTGAATTCACAGGGAAGCAGCATCACACTGCCATTTGGCAATGGGGCAGCTCACCATGCCTGTGTCCCTAGCTTTTATGTTTGCCAAACACTGACAATGCAAAATACCGGCAATAGGTTGGCTTTTATTGGAGTTTATTAGGGTTAAAGCTTACAAATATGAGTCTGTGAAAATGTCCAAATAAATGCATCATGAAAAGTGCTGTCTTAACCAGTGTCAGCTGCTGCTGGACTCCTACCAAGGCAAAATGTTGAGCCTCCCTTTCTTTTTCTACCTTCTCACTCCAAACTCACTTTCTCCCTGAGCTCAGAAGTGGGCCATCAGACAAAATTGCTCACAACTCTCCTTTCCTTTATGGCCTGGAAGTTTTCAGCTTCAAGCTGCTCCATGACTCCTGTCTCTGACGTCTCCCTCAGCATCTCAGGTTTCTGTGTCTCTCCACAGCTGTAGGAGATCCAGGAGCCCTCTGCCACATGGCAGGGTAAACATGGCAGCACTCTTTCTCTTTGTGTTCCATGTATGTAGGACTTCAGCACAATGATTGTGTTCAATCCTGGTGACTGAAATCTAACTAGAGGCCATTAACTAAACTAAAGCAATCTCAGAAAAAGTGACCTTATCGAAATATCCCTTATCTGAATCTAACCAAAATGTCCTAAATACAAAATGCTTAAACACACAGCAATGGGTTAGTAAGAACATACATTTCTGGGGTGCACACAAGACTCAAAATAGGGCACTAACCCAGGGCACATTGATCAGGAGGGGATTCCTAATTTTGGAAGAAATGAGAACTCATGAAGCAGTGGCTGTACTTTGGGTGTGGCCAACATTGAGAAAATGGGGTGCTGACCACCATTGCACTGGTCCCTAGAATGGTCCCAAGAACAACTCAATATACTGTGCTTCCTCAACCAAATCTTAGCTCCAAAATCAGGTGTGTAACTCAGAGAGGTGTTCCATTATTTCCATCCCCAGAGCCACAGCACACAGATTTTCCCAGGGCAGTGGGGAGGCAGGAAGCAGGCTGTAAAAGCAAAAGCCCCAAATTACTTCTCCAAAGAACTGATGACATTTACAACAGAATGGAGAAATTCCACCCTAAGTTTGCTCTCAAAAGCAGTGGAGATTGAAGAGGGACTGAAATTAATTCATCTTGATCCTTCAGCAAGAAGTGAAATAAATAGTTTTCAGATGAGTAAAAATTAATAAAGTTTGCTAGCAGCAACTCACTTTAAAAGAAATGTAGGGGAAAGAGAAGATGGCGTTGGTGTAGGAGGGCGCACACTGCAAGCTCCCAGAACAAGGCGGATTGGGGACGGGGTCCTGCCCGGGGGTCTGTGCTGTGCACGCGTGGAGTGAGAAGCTTGGGACATCTATCTGCGCGGATGGGCGGCGTGGACCGAACGGTGGAGATTCGTGAGTTTTGAGGCTGCCGGTGGGGCACAGGCGGCTGAGCCCGGCGGTTACGGAAATAAAAAATAAAACGGCCATTTGGAGCCGCGGGCGGGGGCGAAAAAGTTTTATTTTCTGGGGAGCTGGCTGCCTGGCGCCCCTTGGACCTTGTGTGAGCAGAGCAAACAAGCTAGTCAGCACCCGGTGAACCGGAGGGGGGATTTTGGTCAGGCAAAGCAGCTGATCTCCCTAGCCACCCAGGGATAAGACCCGGGCCGCTGCGGAGCCAGGAGGAAGGGACACTTCCCAAAGAAGGGAGGGTTC
>JAKSZT010053874.1:0-24188 GCA_026826555.1 Tolypeutes matacus
AGTCAACTCAATGGGAAAAAATATTTGGAAATCACATATCTGATAAGGGTTTAATATCCAGGTTATATAAAAAGATGTTACAACTCAACAATAAAAAGACAAATGACCCAATTAAAAAATGGGCCAAAGAATTGAATAGATATTTCTCTGAAGAAGAAATACAAATGGCAAAAAAACACATGAAGAAATGCTCAGCATCACTTATGATTAGGGAAATGCAAATCAAAACTACGATGAGATATCATTTCACACCTATCAGAATGGCCACTATTAAAAAGACAGAGAACTACAAGTGTTGGAGAGGATGTGGAGAGATAGGAACACTTCTTCACTGTTGGTGGGAATGCAGGATGGTACAACTATGATCGAGGACTGTTTGGCCGTTCCTAAAGAAGTTGAATATAGACTTGCCATGTGACCCTGCCATACCACTAGCGGGTATATACCCAGAAGAACTGAGAGCATTGACACGAACAGACATCTGCACACCGATGTTCATAGCCACATTATTTACCATTGCCAAAAGTTGGAAACAACCCAGGTGTCCATCAACTGTGGTCTATTCACACGATGGAATATTATGCAGCTGTAAGAAGAAAGGAAGTCATAAAGCATATGGCAACATGGATGAAACTAGAGGACATTATGTTGAGTGAAGCAAGCCAGACACAAAAGGACAAATACTGTATGAATGCATTACTATGAACCAAATATATTGTGTAATATATTGTTTGATTCAAAAAAAAATTTACATGTATCCATTACATTTAATTTAGAAATGTATATATTTATTCATCCTGTTTACTCTTTAGTTTTTAATTGTTTGTTTTCAATTATTAAATGTACAAAATAAAGTTAAAAAAAAGAATAGCAACATTTAAAACAGAATTTTAAAATGTTGAAATAAGCACTTAAGAAGTTTATAATTATCAATAAAAGCAAATTGAAATTTATTAATTTTTAAGGAACTGTAAAATTTTCACAAAGCTAGAAATAAAAGTGAATATTCTTTTACATTGTTGGATAAAAGATAAGTACAAATAAAATATAGAAATTTATTTTTGTCTTAGTTCCTTAGGTTGGCTTAACAAAGTAACACCAACTGGCTTGCTTAATACAAAAGAAATTTATCAGGTGGTTTAATATACCCTCTGGACACTGTAATTCCCTATCAAGGAGTTTTTAGACCCATGCCTTGGCTGATGCCTGGAGGGTTATGGCAGAGTCAAATCATGATACAATACAACATCTACCTCTAGTATGTGGTTTGTTCTGTCTCTGTCCCTGTCTTTGTACATACACATTTACTTTCCTTATAGGGATGCCAGTTTTATTTCCCACTCTCACAAATTAGTTCTCATCATCATTAATGATATTTTCAAAGGTTATAGTTCTAAATAGTATTGCATTCATGATTCTGGGGGTGAGAGCTTTAACATGTTTTACAATAGGAAAAATTCTATTCCTAAAAGTTATCATACTTAGAGTCTTGTATATATTAGCTCTCAGAAATTAAACTTCATGAATTATTCCTCAAGAAATTGTGACACTATTATAAAAGGAAGAGTCACTGAATATCCAGAGAGTCCTGGCTAATAATAGACAGGGACAAAAATGGACAGATAAGGAGGGTGTTGAATGGTTGGCAGCCACTCCTGGGTGAAGACTCGGGGTCTTCTCGTTGCTATTTAATAGTTCCATTGAAAGATGTACACCTATTTTTTGCTGATATTGATATTTTTCTATTATAAATTTATGCTTTTGTGTTTCAACTGCCATTTTTAAATAATGCTTCAATGGGTTTCCAAACAATTTGAAGTGTAAGCAAAAGTCTTTGAAAAGTTGAACACTACCATTGGAAGTAAAATTTGGACTCCCTGATAGCTTAAATTATAAAAAAACCTAAGTAAAGGAATATATCATATTCAACTGAATATATGACTATAGCTCAATTAGTCATTATGGCTAGACAGATAAAATAAATGTTTGGCTGGGATTGATAACATGTTGATTTTATTTACTGTGGCTTATGTTTCTCTTACTGACAGGCTTGCCAAAAACACACAATGGAAAGGAAGGAGAGATGCATTTTTTTTTTTTAATAATCAGAGGGATAGTTAGGAGAGCTACAGCTATATTCAATCATATGTTCAAATCTATCCAATTAATCCCTTTCATTGCTAGTGTTCATGATGCAAAGAAATGATTTTTGCAAGCACAATTTTAACACATATTTCAATTTATATTAACTCATACTTATTAACAATGTCCTCTTATCAAAGTTATATATTGAATAATCATTGCTCCCAAAAATTCCCACAAGACAAATTAACATACACGTAATAAGCCATTTGAATAAAATATAAAAGCAGAGATAAGCTATATGAAATAGTAGAAAATATTACAGAACAAATATTTTAAATATTGATTTTCCTGACTACATTTCCTTAAGAGTTTTTACTGCTCTTGTGAGCCAGTTCTCTTTGAAAAATTAATATTTTGAAAATGTGAGGCAGTTTATTAATTATTAAATATACACTAAAAACTAAGTAGATGGAATTTTAGAAATAGAATTGCATACTCTAGAGCTCACTGAAGGTGGAATTGTAAGTTAAATTTTAAAGGAAAATACCAACCACTTGAAGGGAAAAATATAAATATTAAACAAATAATGGGGATTAATAAGACATACTTATAACCAAAATTGAAAAATGAAAATTCCATAAATTCTGATATATAACATGATAAGAACACCAAAATGAGAGAGTGCATTAGTGAGTTTATATTAATAAGAAGTGAATTAATAATAAATGAATATAAATCAGCCAAATATATTTGAGAATATGAAGACCAGAACCAATACTTGGATAAAACAATACCTATGGAATTGTAGAAGAACTTTACCAGGCACACACACAATTGCAATTGTATTTAAATGAACAAGTAAATATTTGTTACAATTTTATTGAGGTGATTTTTTCACTTATAAAATTAAAAATTAAACTATAAACTATATATAATAAATTTTGTTGTGAAATGGTTTTCCACATATATAGTCTTAATAACTTACATATTATATGCATAAATATATTTATGTATTGAAAGTACATAACTCATAAAATTTAATTCAGAAGTATATATAAATAAAAAGTAATGATATTCTTGAACTCATTATTTTAAATTTGGAATATTTATCATGATATAATCCATAGAATAGGTGAGTCCTATTCATATATACATATGTGCATGCATATTTATATGCATATATATGCATATATATTTCTGGATTCATCTATGTACATGTTTGTATAAAGATGCATACATATATATACATGCATATCTGAATATATATACACATCTATAAATAAATATAAAAGGCCTTAAGCATTGACTGAGATAAAATTTCAGAATAATACAATATTTAATATGATAAATTACTTTAAGCCTTCAATATTAATGCAAGTAAATATGAATCTTATTCATCACAAATTGAAACTTTAGTGGTTACCATAAGTCCTGAGGGGAGGGAGGAAGAATAGACTAGATGGAGGAGAGTCCACTTTTAGGGCATTGGAATTGTTCTGCATGATTGTGCAATATTGATACAGGTCATTATAAATTTTGTCAAAACCTGTGAAAGTGCATAATGTAAGCTGTTGACCATGGTTAGTATCAATGCTTCAATATTTGTTTTTCAATTCTAACATATGTACAGTACTCATGTAAGAGGTTATTAAAAGGGAAAAATATGAGAAGGTGATGGGATGGGGTATAGGGAATTCCTTTGTATTTCCTATGTGACTGTTTCATAACATAAAGCTTCTTTGAAAATAAAGTGAAAAAATAAAACCCTGAGGGAACATACAGAAGAAATTTTCACTGTATGTAAAAGATAACATAGCTTACAGTGATGGAAGACACCATGAACTATTTATTTTAATTTTTTAATTTTTGGGTGTAATTTATTATTATTCTATTTTTAAAATTATTTTTATTTATTTATTTTTTGACTGTTTTTTGGGGAGGATTTGGCTTACAAAAGGGTCACAACTGTGGCATGGGAGGATCACTGGTGTGGGGCATTGGTGATAGATAGGTGGGGAGTGTTGCACATGGGGCATCCTTTTATGAAATATGAATATATATTCCAGTGGTCATGGGGTTTTGTCTCAGTGGGTAGAGACACACCTTGTGGCAGTTTGGCATTGTTTATGAATTCCAGGATAGATATTGGATCGTGTTTGAAAATTGGTCCATTCCTCTGGGTGTATTAGATTGCATTAGACTCAGGGGTTTCACCTCTACTTTGTTAAACCGAAATTAAGGCTTTTATTTGAACACATCATTAGGGCAACTCGATTTGAGATGCTGACTACAGTAAGCCTATAGCTGTGGGCTATATAAATGGATGCTCAATCAAAGACAGAGAAGAAAATACATGGGGAAGGAGAACACAGAGTGTTGAGTGTTGATGCTGGAGCCCTGGGGAGAGAGCCAAGCCATTCACCTGATAGTTTACAGCTTGCCCTTTCAAGAGAGAACAAAGCAGCTGAGCCTGGAATTAGTTGAACCCTGAGAAGAGATATGAACCTTATGCCAGCCTACATTTGAGATCAGAAAAAGCTGGGACCACAGAGCCTTAAGAGGAAAGAGGAAGGCTAAACCTTCACAGACATCACCTGCCATCTTACATCAACATGGGGCAACAGACTTTGGGTGAGAAAATACCTCTAATGGTATCTTGGGTTGGACTCTTTAGGGCCTGGTAACTGTAAGCTTCTACCCCAAATAAATACCCTTTATAAAAGCCAACAAAGTTATGGTACTTTGTATCAGCATCCCTTAGGCTGACTAATACAAATATAAACCCAAAAGACTATTGAATTCCCATTCTGGGAAGTCATGCTACATTTTCTAATATAGTAGCCAGAATCCCCTGAATACATGGGCAGTGCCTAGCAAAGGAGGACAGACCAATATGACAGGCCCTTGACACTGATGATTGTGCTTATGAACCATAATCTTGTGACACTGAAACTTAGCCTAGTGTTACCTAAGAGTTACCTCCTTGTTGCTCAAATGTGGCCTCTCTCTAAGCCAAAAGCAGCATATAAATTCACTACCTTACCCCCAGCATGGGACATTACTCCAAGGGATGAGCCTCCCTGTTTCTAAGGATTTAGTACCAAGTGCCAACTACTGATGCATGTGGAAAAAGACCTTGACCAAAAGGGGAAATACTAAATATAAATGAGTGTTTATTTTATTTATTTTATTTTTAAAGAAGCTTTGAATTACATAAATGTTATATTAAAAATACAGGGGATCCCATATACCCCACTCCTTCCTCTCCCACACTTGCCCCTATTAACAACATCTTTCATTATTTCTGTCCATTTGTTACAATTGATGAACATATACTGAAGTACTGTTACTAACCATGGTCTCTAGTTCACATTATACTTTACACTTGCACTGCACAATTTTATAGAATTTGACAAAATGTATAATGGCCTATATCCATCATTATGCTGTCATGCAGGAAAATTCCAATGTCCTGAAAATACCAGATGTTACACCTATTCTTCCCTCTCCTCTCCTCAGCTGGTGAACCCTGCCTTTATATCAATAATACAAGTTCTTCCTTGCCAGAACAATAATATATCTCCTTTAGTCCATAGTTACACCCCCCCATATGTTTGTTCATTCCTTAATCTTTTGGGCTTGGGATCGTGATGCACACTCTGTTTCTGATAGAGAGGGGGCTTATATCCCATGGGGCAGATAATTGGCACTGTCTTGCTTGCTGCTGTAGATACCATGATTTGGGGCAAGGTGTTATCCATTATCATCCTTTTGTTAGTTGCCTTGGGTAAGTTCAATGAAATGGAGAATAGGTGTTGAAACTCTGCTGAGATTCAGTGTTCAAACAGCATATGAACTGTCCAAAGATTTAAGTCTGGGATATATATTTAATGAGTATAGTACTAATTATACGTTCAAATAGAAGCAGTAGAAGAACCATATGTAGGGAAATTATAAATGAGTCTAACTGTTACATTGGGGAGTATATATTCTAAAGTAAGTCCCACTGACAGGATGGCAAATTCCTGAGAATGTCTGCCCTGCCTATAGTGTCTAGATGTCTTGAGAGCCCTCAGGAACCCTGCTGTTTGCCAAAATGTTTACTGTGATAGCCAATCAGATCTAACGGAGATAAGTGCATAAGTGAAATCTCTGGAATGAACTCCCAACTCCTACTGAAATATTTTAGACATTAAACTCATTTGTATTTAACATTCCTCCCCTTTGTTCAAGGATATTTTACCAAATGCATGACTAGTTGGCACTTGGTAATAATTCCTCAGTGCCAGGGAGACTTATCCCACTCAGTCATATCCCATGATAGGGAGGGGGAAGGTAGTGCATTTATATATTGATTTTGGCTTAGAGCCATGATAGAGCAACAAGGAGGTTTTCAGGGGGTAACTCTTAGGCATTATATAATATTAGGCAGACTTTTAATTTCACAAGAAAAGGTTCATAAGTACAAACATCAATATCAAGGGCCTGGTGTAATGGTCTGTCCTCCCTGGCTAGGTGCTGCCCAGTTACTCAGGGGATTCTCACCACTCTATTAAAGAATATAACAGGGCATCCCAGGCTGAGAAGTCAATATTCTTTCAGCTACTGTGTGGTTCTCCACCCATGGAGAAAATGCCCCATGACCACTTGGTCATATACATATTATATAGAGGCATTCCCTAGGTGCACCCCTCCCCTCACATCCCTCTTCACAGATAACCTACACTAATGATCATATCCTGCTATTGTTGTGACTTTTTCTGATCATAAAACCTCCCCCAAAGCCAAAAAAAATAGAAGAGTAAAACCAATAAGAAAAATAATAATAATCATAATTGTTATAAAATAACAAATACTGAAATAAAAAATGAAAAAAATAGATTTTTTCATTGTGTTTTCATCACCATAAGTTCTGTTATCTTTTATGTACACAAATTAGTTTTTATCACTAAGAGATTTCAAAGTGATTTGCAAAGTCATTCCAGAGGTTATGATTATGCAAGTCTCAGGAGAATCTCTTTTTTGGCAACAGTAAACAGAGCCTCAAGCAGAACTGTGCCTGAGGGCTTTAGAACATCCACCAGGGATTCTTAACCAGGGGTCCACAGTCCCCCAACAAGTCCATGGAAAGATTTCAGGGGTCAATGAGCTTGAATTAATTTTGAGTAATCCTAAAATTTAATTTAAAGACATGCCAATGTTGAGTGTCCTAAAACTATCTGTTGCTTTATTCTGCGAAGGGGTCCATGGTTTTCACCTGAATGGCAAAGGGATCCATGGAAGAAAAAACGTTAAGAACCCCTGATCTAGACAATACAGGCATGGTAGACATTCTCAGGAATTTGGCACCCTGTCAGTGGGCCTTACCTTGGAATATATGTTTCCCAATTTGTCAAAGTTAGGCTCATTTATAATTTTCCTACACATGGCTGTTCTGTCCCTTAAATATATGTCCCAGAGACTTAAATCTTCAGTGCATTCATATGCCAGTTCTGAATCTCTGCAGAGTTGTAACACCTACACTCCAGTTCATTGGACTGACCCAGGATAACTAACAAAAGGATGATGATGGACAGCAACTTTCCCAAAAAACAGAGAGTATCTACAAATGTAAGCAAGACACTTCCATCCATCTGCCCCATAAGATATAAGGTGATTCTCAATCAGAAACAGAAAGAGCATCAGCACCCCAACGTCCTCAAGATTAATGAGTGAACAAACATAAGGCAGAAATGAAAATATGGATTAAAGTATATTTTATTGTTCTAACAATGGAAGAACATAACATTGATATAAAGGCCATGGTCCTCAAAGTTTCTAAGGTGTTCGAGAAGGAAAAATAGATGTAACATGGCACCTTTCTGTGACATTTGAATTGTTCTGAATGATGTTGCAATGTCAGACACAGACCATTTCACATTTTGTCAAAACCTACAAAAATGTCTGTTGCATGGTGTAAGGTATATTGTATACTAGAGATCGTGGTTAGTAGCAAGTCTTCAATATGTGTTCATTAACTGTAAAAAAAATGTACTACACTAAAGAAAGATGTTAATGGGGAAGAGTGTGGGAAGGGGAAGGACTAGGGTATATGGGAATCCCCTTATGTTTTCAATGTATCACTTATGTATTCTAAAGCTTCTTTAAAAATAAAATTTAAAAAGAAAAACAAAAACCAAAAAGACATTTGTGTTCTCTATTGTTTTTTCTAGACTTGTAAATTTTGTGTGTCTTCTGACATAGAGCATTCTGTTTAATATTACTCTGAAGCTCGAATGAACCTCACCAGGAAGGGATTATCTGATCCATTATCATTTTACCAAGAGTAAATGAAGGACTTTGTCCATGTGTTGTCTCCAGAAAATTAGTAGTTTGTTTGTTGTAAGCTGTTTATCTCTGTTATAGTAATAAAGTTCTATATCAGAAGTCCATCTTCTTATGTCTTATTCTTGATTGATATCAGAAGTTTCCTGAAGGCTTTAGCCACCTCTTTGTTTCAAAGACTATAGATAAAGGGGTTGAGCATGGGAGGGACAATGGTGTTAATGATAGCCTCTATTCCATCCTGTTCGGCAGTATGATATGCTTTCAGGAGAAAGTACTTAATGGTGGCTGTTACATAAAAGAGAGACACCACAATGATATGGAAGGAACAGCTTGCCAAAGCCTTTCTCATCCCAAAATTTGAGCCTAATCTCAAAACAGTGGAAAGTAGCCATAATGACAGATATTGGAATGAGGAGGAAAGCAATACTACTGACATAAAGCCCATTGTCATAAAGAGATGTATCATCACAAACAAGTTTCAGGGGAGCTGGGATCTTGCAAAAGAAATGATGAATTTTCAAGGAGGAGCATTAAGGGAGATTCAGCGTATATATGACATGAACCAAGGCATAGAGCAGTGAATCCAGCCAGGTGCCAGCCACCATGAAGGCACAGACTTTAGGGCACCTGAGGACTGAGTAATGGAGAGGATGGCATATAACCACATACTGGTCATAAGCCATGAATGCAGGAGAAGGCACTCAGATCCAACAAGTGTCATGAAGAGGAAGAGCTGAATTCTACAGTTTACAAAGGAAATGGTATTTTTCATAGATAAGTAATTAACAGCTATCTTGGGGACAATAGTGGAGCTATACAAGAGGTCCATGATGGAAAGTTGGCTGAGAAGAAAATACATAGGTTTATGGAATAGTGAGTCCAACCAAATGTGAATAATCATCATAATATTGTCAACAAGTGTCACAATAAACACAGAAAAGATGAGAGAGAAGATGAGATTGGGGACTTGAACGTGGTGAAATAGTCCCAGGAGAATAAAATCAATTCCTCTGGTCTGATTAGTCCATCTCCATATACTTTACCTCCTAATTCATTATCCTGCATAGATTAGAAAAATATTTAGTCCCACCACAAATTGGGACAACTGCCATTGTACAATGTTCCAACAACTATCTCTTTCCTACTTGCATGGGTGTGTATATATTATGTGTTTCAATTATTTTAAAATATAACATTTTACTGCAAAATGGTTCTCATTACTATTGCACTGTTAACACATACTGCTTTAAAATAGTTTTATCCAAAATTGCCAAGATACTAAATTCTCAGTATGTTAAGGAAATATACACAGACCCCTTCAAATTTTGATATAATCAATAAGTCGAATTTGAATAAAATTAAAATGCATATATTTCTATATAATTTCTCTCCCTTTATCTATTGTTCATGTGTCTCTTTATTTCTTTCTCTCTCTATATATAAATATATATATATCAATTAACTTACTTACTATATCTATATCTGTATCTTTATCTGTAATTCTCACTGTACATACATCTATAACCATATCTATATCCACAAATCCATTTCTATTTCTATTTCAATTATTTCTCTTTCTGTGTCTATTTCTATTTTTGTAGTCTTTATATATGGATAGATCTACCCAGACACTTGAGAACATTCTCTGGTTTTGTGTAGTCCTGATTTGCAAGAGCTGGAGACTGTGAAAATGAGATACTATTCATAAGAAATCTTATATAAAAGTATGTAAAATATGTTAGTTGTTTTTAATTTACTATTTTACCCTAATAACATATCTGAAAAGAGCTACTTTCCTTATTCTCAAAAGGCATGTTTGATTTTCAGAGAGATCAAATATGTTTGCATATTTTGACAGAAGTTAACTAAACAAGATCATAATCACATATAAATGTTTCTAAGTTACCTGTTTTTTTGCTTAAGCATTTTACCTAACATGGCCTCTGAAGGTGGAAGTGTTCTTCATTTGAAAATAAACATTGGTAAGTTTGTCTTTATTTTTTAATAATTGGATAGGTGAAAACAACAAACCATCCAAAGAGGACCAAAAGAAGCCCATTATCATACCAGATGCCTGCTGTATGACATTCAGAAATTTCACTATATATCCTCAAGAAACTTGTTAATATGACAAACTACAAAAACAACAGAAATGAATGAACATGCAAATGATGCTATTGGTGATATAGTTTGGCCAGAAGACTTGCGGATATTCTTCATCTGTGATTAAACCAGTAGAATTCTGTATGAAGACAAAGAGTTCTTAGTCCAAAGGGGCATTAACTTATTCTGAAGTGGGGGGGGGATGTAGAGAGCCTTGATTGACTCATGTGTTATTTTGTGGAAATAAGAATGATGTGGGTATTTTGGTTAAATTTGTTAATGTTCAGATAATACATTTTTGAAGACGTTTCGCAAAATTTAGGTAATATTAGACACTACACGCATGAAAAATCAAAAAACAAATTTCACATAACACAGAAAAAGATTAGTCTCCTTCCTGGAAAAATGTAGTCGGAGTCACTGGTTGCCACATTCTATATGTACTTACGTCTTATGGTTGGAAGCATACACAGTTATTCTGATGCTCCAACTAGGAAAATCTATACATTGAACCTAATTGACATTGGTCTCTTAAGGAGTATGACTTTTGGTTATAAAAATTGTCCTCGTAGGTGGCATTCATAATATTCTTGTATGATGTTTTTCATTTTTGTGGTGTCAGTTGTAATGACCCATTTTCAAAATTTTTTATTTATTTGCATCTTCTTGCTTTTTCTCTGTCAGTATAGCTAAAGGTTTTTTCATTTTATTAATCTTCTAGAAGAACCAAATTTTGCTTTTGTTAATTCTCTGTATTGCTTTTTTTTATAATTTCATTTATTTCTGCTACTCTTTCTTTAATTCTGCTTGCTTTGCAAAGACCTTGTTTTTTTTTTTTTCCCCTAGTTCCTCCAGGTATGTAGTTAGGTCATTGGTTTTAGCTCTTTCTAGCTCTAGGGCATCCCCTAGAACTGCCATGCCCAATGATTAAAGTCAATGGAAAATTGCAACAAACCAATTTAAGCAGGACTATCAATGACCCAGAATCTTTGGGAATGAAAGCTTGGGTCACCTGACCAGGCAAAGAACCACGGCCAGCTGAAGTGCTTACTGAAGGTAACGGGAACATGGAATGGGTAGTGGAAGAAGGTAGTGATAAACTTCTTCCACGAGACCAGTTACAGAAACGAGGATTGTAATAGTTATGAACCCTTCTTCCTGGTTTCATTATG
Organism: Tolypeutes matacus; assembly: GCA_026826555.1. Classification (NCBI taxonomy): domain Eukaryota; kingdom Metazoa; phylum Chordata; class Mammalia; order Cingulata; family Chlamyphoridae; genus Tolypeutes; species Tolypeutes matacus. Next base: position 11,688 of record JAKSZT010053874.1, read on the forward strand.
GGTACGATTGTATATGTAAACAAAACAAATTTCTTTGTTTTCTTCCCCAACCTTTTTCCCTATTATATGAAAAGTTGTATTAATTTCACATCATAATATTTAAAGATGTCAAGTTTAAGAGTGAATATTATCTAAGGCCTTGCACCCTGTTCTTTGGGAAATTAATGCATTTCTAGTTGTATGCAGGGAAGTTGAACATTGTTAGGTGTAAATATATGTGTACACTTGTCTATAATTTTTTTTTTTTGCTTAGAGACTAAATATGGTTTATGGTAATGTTTATGGTTGCTGAGCTGACAAGGGGTGGACTGTGATGGTTAGGCTAATGTGTCAACTCAGCCAGGTAATTGTGTCCAGGTGTTTGGTCTAGCCAGCACTGGGCTAATTGTAATACAAGAACATTTATGGACTTTGGTCACAAGTGAGTTTACTGCATGGATGGCTGATTACATCTGCATCAATCAGGGAGATTGCATCAGCAATGGGTGATGCTTTTATCCAATCAGTTGAATGCCTTAAAAGGGGAAGTGATTTCAACATTCACAGAGAATTTTCCAGCTCGTCTTTGGACAGCCAACTTCTCCCAGAAATTCATCAAGGACCATTCACTGAACTTTCAACGGAGCCGCTGGTTTGCAGCCTGCCTGTGGAACATGGACTTGCGTATCCCCACAGTCACATGAGAGACTCATAGAATCTCATATTATTGACTGATATCTCCTGTTGATTCTGTTTCCTGAGAGAACCCTCACTAATACAGCACTTAATGTGGTTTTTCTCTGTGCAGTTCCAGACTGGCCAGCAGACAACATTCATCAGTGTACATTTTCACTGAGATTTTTCTTTCAAGCCCTGCTTTCCTGTGTTTTGGTCTGGCCAGAGCCAAGATTCAAAGCAGGCTCTGCTGCCTGAATTCACTGAAAAGAAGCCTCCTGACTCCCCACACCTTTTTTCTTGTGGGAGCTGACAAGGAGGAAAATGTCTATTTGTCTCTCAGTCAGCTGCACTAAGTCAGGGCTTTTTATCTGGGTTTAATATCTTGGGGGTTGGTGTTGGGAAAATTTCCCTGACACCAGGGGAAGGTAACTCATGTTTGTTGTTTTGGGTTCATTGTTTCTCTGTCCATCACCTTCCTGGGAGTTGTGTAGCATGGTCTTAGTCTGCTGAAATACAAAACAGGTCCCTCAGAAAACTTCTGGCCCTTTTTCCATTTTAAAAAAATATGTAACACTTTTTTATATATTTTAAATACCTTAGATTACATAAATGTTACATAAAAAATATAGAGGATTCCCAAATGCCCCACTCCCTACCTCTCCCAAACTTTCTCAAATTAACAACATCCTTCATCAGAGTGGTACATTTCTAATAATTGATGAACATATATTGGAGCATTGCCACTAAGCCTGTATTGTAGTTTACATTATAGATCAAACTATGTTCTGCACAATTTTGTAAGTTATGACAAAATATAAAATGGTCTGTATCCATCACTGCAATGTCATTCAGGACAATACCAATGTCCCAAAAATGCCTCCACATTGCATCTATATTTCCCATTTCCTCCCTTCAGAACTCCCAGTAGCCACTGCCTCCACATCAATGATAAAAGTTCTTCCATTGCTAGAATAACAATAAGTCTATAATAGAATAACAAATTTTTTTTTTGTTTATTGTGTGGGTCTCCACCAACTGATATAACACACAATGACAAGATGAACACTTACATATTCCACAAAGGCCTGCCCCAGGTGTGTTTTGTCCAGTAAGCCCATCCACATTCAATACTCTATACAAGTAAACCTCCACTGCCATATTTGCCAAAAGAGCATTCCGAATGTTGTAGTTTTAATCACAGACCTGCTAATTCCCAAACTGCTCCTTCCCCTTACCCTCCCCCCAATTCCATTTATAGTCCAATCAGAACCCCCAAAAACTTATCCCCTTCACAGACCAACAGAGTCCGAACTCAATAACATCAGTGTACTACTGTCAGGCCCATCCACAGCACAACTACACCCTTCTACCTTATCATAGATTTTGCCCATATGGGTATTGGCTTACCACACTCTACTCCATTTCTATCTCCTGTTAACCTATATTCCAGGCTCTAGCTGTATGAATCTGCTCAATTTGCTGATATCAGTGAGGCCATGTAATATTTGTTCTTCAGTGCCTGGCTTGCTTTAGTAAACATAAGATATTCAAGATTCAGCAATGTTATCCCATGGGTTAATAAGGCATTCCTTCTTACAGCTGAGTAATATTCCATTTTATGTATATACCAGTTTGCTTATCCCTTCCTTTTTTTATGGACATTTGGGTTGTTTCCAATTTTTGACAATAGTGAATAATGTTGCTAGGAACATTGCTGTGCATATATCTATTTGTGTTCCTGCTTTCAGTTCTCCTGGATATATACCTTGCAGTAGGATTTCTGGATCATATGGCAGCCTATACTTAGGTTCCTGAGGAATTGCCAAACCATCCTCCACAATAGCTGCACCATTCTATATTCCCACCAGAAGTAGATAAGCGTTCCCTTTCCTCTACAACCCCTCCAACACTTGTAGTCCTCTTTTTTTTATTAGCCACCAGACTAATTGGTGTAAGATGATATTTCATTGTCGTTTTGATTTGCATTTCCCTAATAGCTAACATATTTTCATGTGCTTTTTAGTCATTTGTATTTCTTGTATTTCTTCTTTGGAGAAGTGTGTATTCAAATCACTTGCCCATTTTTTTAATGTTTTTTTTTTTTTTTTATGTCCTTTTATTTTTCAGATGTAGGATTTCTTTATATGTATGTTGGGTATTAGGACCCTATTAGATAGATGGTAACCAAATATTTTCTCCCATTGATTACACTGCCTTTTCACTTTCTTGACAAACTCCTTTGAGGTGAATTTTTTTTTTTTTTTAAATTTTGAGGAGGTCCCATTTGTCTATTTTTTCTTTCATTGCTTGTGCTTTGAATGTAAAATTCATGAAACCATTTTCTACTACAAGAACTTGTTTATACGTCCCTACATTGTCTTCCAAGATCTTTATGGTTTTGGCTCTTATATTTAGATATTTGATCAATCTTGAGTTAATTTTTCTATAAGGTGTGAGATGGTGTTCTTCTCTCATTCTTTTGGATATGGATATCCATTTCTGAAAGCACCATTTTTTGAAGAGTCCATTCTATCCCAGCTGAGTAGGCTTGGTGGCCTTGTTGAGTATCAGTTGACCATATATGCAAGGATCTATATCAGAAATCTCATTTCTGTTCCATTGGTCAGTATGTCTATCCTTGTGCCAATACCATGAAATATTGACCTCTTAGATTATTAGTTTGTTTTAAAGTCAGATAGTGTTAGGGAAGCGGCTGTGGCTCAATCAGTAGGGCTCCCGTTTACCATATGGGAGGCCCAAGGTTCGGTTCCCGGGGCCTCCTGGTGAAGGCAAGCCCACCCGCATGGCGTGGTTAGCTGACCCAGCGAGCACAAGAAGCAAGGGGGGGATAAATGAATAAATAAATAAAATCTTTAAAAAAAAAAGATAGCGTGATTTCTCTTATTTCATTTTTCTTTTTCAATATGTCTTTGGCTATTGGAGCCCCTTGCTCTTCCAAATAAATTTCATAGTTAGCTTTTTCAATTCAGTAATTTTATTAGGATTGCATTAAATATGTAAATCAATTTGGAATGGAGAGATATCTTAATGGTGTTTGGTCTTCCTATCCATTAACAGGGAATATGTTTCCATTTATTTAGGTCATCTTTGATATGCTTTAACGGTGTTATGTAGTTTTCTGCATCAAGTCCTTTATATCCATAGTTAAATTTATTCCTAGGTATTTGATCCTTTTAGTTGCTATTGTAAATGGATCTTTTTCTTTACTTCCTCCTCAGATTGCTCATTGTTGGGGTACAGAAATGCTACTTATTTTTGCACATTGATCTTATAGCCTGCAACTTTACTGAACTCATTTATGAGCTCGAGAAGCTTTATTGCGTTCTCAGGGCTTTCTATGTATAGGATCATGTCATCTTCAAATAGTGAAATTTTTACTTCTTTCTTTCCAATTTAGTTGTCTTTTATATCATTTTCTTGCCTAAGTGCTCAAGAAAGTACTTCTATCACAATGTTAAATAAGAGCAGTGACAGTTGGCATCCTTGTCTTGTTCAAAATCTTAGAGGAAAATATTTTAGGATTTCACCACTGAATATGCCATTAGCTGTGGGTTTTTCATATATACCTTTTATCATGTTGTAGAAGTTTCCTTTGATTCCTATATGTTGAAGTGTATTCATAAGTACTGTATTTTGTTGAATTATTTTTCTTCATCTATAGACATGATCATGTAATTTTCTTCTTTTGATATGTTAATGTGGTGTATTACATTGATTGATTTTCTTATGTTGAACCATCCTTGTATCAGGGATGAAACCCCCTTTGTCATTGTGTATCTCATTTGGTGTGCTGTTGAATATGATTAGCAAGTACTTTGCTGAGCATTTTAGCACCTAGTTTCATTAGACAGATTGATATTTAGTTTTCCTTTCTTGTGGCATCTTTGTGTGACTTGTGTATTAGGGGGATATTGGCATCATAGACTGAATTAGGCAATGTTCCGACCACTTCTGTTTTGTGGAAGAGTTTAAGAAGGATTGGTATTAGTTAATTCCACAATGTTTGGTAGAATTGATCTGTGAAGCCATCTGATCTTAAGCTCTTCTTAGTTTGGAGATTTTTGATGACTAATTCTATCTTGTTACTTGTGATTGTTCTGTTGAGTTCATCAATTTATTTTTTCTTCAATGTAGACGGCTTCTGTGTTATTAGTGATTTGTCCATTTCATCTAAGTTATCTATCTTTTTGGCATACATTTTTTCAAAATTTCCTCATGTGATACTCTTTGCTTCTTTGGGATCAGCAGTGATATCCCTTTCATCATTTCTTATTTTATGTATTTGCATTAACTTTCTTTTTTTCTTTCTTAGTCTAGCTAAGGGTTTGTCAATTTTATTAATCTTAAAGAAACAGCTTTTGGTTTTGTTATTTTTTTTTTAGTGCTTTCTTATTTTCAATTCCATTTAGCTTTATTCTAAACCTTGTTATTTACTTCTTTCTACTTGCTTTGGGGTTAATTTGTTGTCCTTTTTCTAACTCCTTCAGGTGTGCAGTTGGATCTTTGATTTTAGCACTTTCTTCATTTTTATTATAGGCATTATGGCTATGAATTTCCCTCTCAGCATTGCTTTTGCTTCATCCCATAGGTTTTGATAGATTGTGATGTCATTTTCATTCATTTCAAGGTAGTCACGGTTTTCTTTTGTAATTTCCTCCTTGATCCATTGATTGTCTAAGAGTGTTAACTTTTATATCTTTGTGCTTAATCTGGTTCTCTGTCCCTCACTGATTTTGAGCTTCATTCCATTGTGGTCAGAGAAATGACATATGATTTCAGTCTTTCTGAATTTATTGAGAGTTCTGTTGCCTAACGTGGTCTATACTAGAGAATGATCCACATGCACTCAAGAAGTATGTATTTCCTGCTGTATTTGGGGTAATATTCTGTATATGTCTTTCAGATCCAGATCCTATAATGTATTATTTAAGGTCTCTGTTTCTTTATTGATCCTCTGTTGAGATGATCTGTCTAATAGTGATAATGGTGTATTAAAGTCCCCACTGTAATTGTACAGACATCTCTTTCTCCATTTAGTTTTTTTCAATGTTTACTTCATGCAATTTCAGGCATTCTGGATAGATGCATAAATATTTATGATTGTTCTTTCATTTTCATAGATTACCCCTTTGATTAATATAGACTGGTTTTCTTTGTCTCTTACAATATTTTTGGTTTAAAGTCTATTTTGTCAGATATTAGCATAGCTACTCCTGTCCTTTTTCATAACTGTTTGCATGTAAAATTGTTTTCTAACCATTCACTTTCACCCTTCTTGCATCCCTGGTTCTAAGGTGAGTTTCTTGGAAACAGCATATAGAAAGGTCATATTTCCTTATCCATTCTGCCAATTTGTGTCCCTTGAACAGAGAGTTTACTCAATTAACATTCAATGATATTGCAGTATCTTGTTTTCATACCTCTTTTTATCTTTTTAGTTATTCTTACAATCTCCTCCAACTCTCTTTCTCCTTTTTTTGTCTTTTCAACCTGCAGAATTCCCTTTAGTATTCCATAAAGGGCAGGTTTCTTATTGACAAACTCTCTTAATTTCTGTTTATCTGTGAATATTTTGAACTCTCCTTTATTTTTGAATTTCTTCTTTACTAGATACAGAATTCTTGCTTTTAAGGTTTTTTTTTTTTCTTTTACCACTTTAACTATGCCATACCACTGCCTTCTTGCCTCCATGGTTTCAGATGAGAAATCAGCACTTAATCTTATGGAACTTCCCTCTTATGTGATGGATCTCTTTTGTCTTGCTGCTTTCAGTATTCCCTCTATATCCTGAGCATTAGAAAAATTGAGAAGTATATGTCTTGGGGTAAGTCTGTTAGGATTTATATTGTTTGCAGTGCACTCTGCTTCCTGGACATATACATCCATATCACTCAAAAGATTTGGGAAATTTTCATCCGGTATTTCCTCCAAAACTCCTTCTACCCCCTTTCCCTTCTCTTTTCCCTCTGCGATGACTATTGTGCATATGTTTTGTTTTATTTTTTGAAAGGAAAATGTTATTTATTTATTTTTACTACACCAAAAATCTACCCAGGAAAAAAGACCAACAAATAGTTTGAAAAGTATAGCTACAGACATCTATAGAAAGAAACAAATATAAATGACCAATAAATGAAGAGAAGTATATTAAACCTTATTTGTAATTAAAAATGTAAATTTAAACAATGAGATATCATTTTCACATTTAAAATTTACAAACATTAGAAACACTGATAACTGTCACTTTTGTCAGGGATACAGGGAAACAGAAACTCTCATACATGTTGGTGGAAGTCTATATTGACACATTTTTGTAGAGTAACTTCTCAATATCAATCACAAAATTTTAATGAACTTTAAATTTTAGAATTATTTTAAATTTATAGAGAAATTGTGAAGGTAGTACAGCATTCCCAACAATTCACATTGAGTTCCTTGTTTGTGTGCTTCATGTTGTCATTCAAATCCCTGAGTCCCTGATGGCTTTTTTTCTTTCCTTTTATATGTCTGTTCTACTATAAGTCTGATTTCAGATGTACTGTATTCCATATCCTCTGCCTGTTCAAATCTACTCTTAGGTGCTTCCAGGGTATTTTTCATTTCTTGAATTGTGCCATTCATCACCATCATATCCATTATCATTTTATGTACATTTGCAATTTCTTTGGTATGTTCACCCAGTGTCTTAATATCCTTAATCTATTCCTTTCCTTCATTAAGTTGATTCATGATATTTGTTTGGAATCTCTGATTAGTTGTTCCATGTTCTGCATTTCCACCTCTTTTTAGTTTGTTCATTAGACTGGGCCATGTCTTCCTGTTTCTTAATATGGCTTGGAATTTTTGGTTGGTGTCTAAGCATCTGTTTGTCTTTATGGGCTTATTCATGGTTAGTTTCTTTTTCTAGTGTAGGGTTTTACTTTGTTGTTGTTTTCGTGTGTGTGGTAAGGTTTCACTATGATCTATTTCTTTACTGTTGTCTGTGTTCCCTTGAAAACAAATATTAGGGCCAGAGTAAAGGAAAGAGATCACAATAGAAAAACATATAATATTAATAATATTTAAAAAGGTGGAAGAGAAACCCTACAAGAGCTAGAAAAATAAATATTTAGTATGAGTAAAAATTCATAAGCAGTACAAGGAATAAGAACAAACAAGTGGAATAGAAAAAATGAAAGAAGAAACAAAATAGAGAAAAATATATTGGTTGAATTAAAATGCTGGAAACATGAGCAGAAAGGAAAAGAAAAATGGAAAAATTGGTAAAAAAAATAAAGAAAACAGGAAAAAAAGAGAGAAGTAAAAACAAAAATATTGAATACTACACAAAGACAGGTGGAATTAAGGAAAAGCAACAGAAAACAGTAGATAGAAAAATGAAGGAAAGAAAACAAATAATACAGGTAGAAAAAATAGGTAAAAGAAAAAATAAACAAAAAAAGTGAAAACACAACAAACAAGAAACAAAACAGCAGCAACTAAAAAAACAAACAAACAACAAAACACATCCAAGGAAAGAAGCCTTCCCTCTTAGACCCCTAAGGAGCTTCTCAGGCTGCTGGTGTTCATCAATCAATCACCCACCCTGCAGCCTTCCCTCTGCAGGTGATGTTCTGGGTTTTAATGAGGATTAAAGGGGATAAAAGAACCTTAAAAAAAAATTACAGCTCCATGAAAACCTAATACAAAATAAATAAGTCCATATATTCCCTGATCATGAGGTATCAGTTGGGTCCTGATAACCAGGTGGATCACTCTCTTGATTACTTCACTAAGGAAACCTGGGAATCAAACCAGGGACCTCATCATATATGCAAGGTGGGAATTCCTCCACTGAACTCGATTGGCTCTGCAGGTTAACTGGGCTTCAGAAAACTTATCTGGTTCTATTTGCCCCCTTTCCCTCAGGCAGGTTAGACTTCTACAGCTTGCAACAGCCTTGCTGTTTAGGAGCCTGTCTCTGCACTCTTTCTAATCTATTTCCTCACTCTCCCAGGAAGCTGGGTGTGACAGCCTGCCTGAGCAGATTCCCCCTCCCTTTTCCCCATTAGGTCCAGGTCCTTTCTGAGGTACCAAGGGGGCTCAGCTGACCAAACTCACTGCAAAGAAATCACTCTACACTCTTTCTCAGACCCCACTTCCTCCCAGAAAATACTCCCTCCCACTCACTTGAGCCAGTCTCCATTGTTTTTGTGAGAGAGTTGAGCACTGCCTGCCTTATAATAATCTCATCTTCCTGGAACTCCTCTGACTTGGACCCAATTAAACCAACTCCATAACCAACAAGGATTATGAGAATTTTTATAAGAAGTATTGGCAGTGTGTACTGAAAGGGATGAAGAGGGAACAATTTGGAAAAGAAACTAAATCAAGGGCAGAACCATGAAAACAGATGGCTCATCAAAGGGGTTTCTTATGTCCAAAAGAGACAGCCATCATCAACCCTGTTGCTCAGGAAGTATAAAGTATGATTCAATCTTGAGGGAAACTTGGCTACAACATTTGTTCTTTGAGAAAGCATAGCATGCTGACCCCTTGATTTGGGTCTTCTTTCAAATGGTGATTCAACCATTTCTTGTTTTATAAGACAATGCATTTCATAGTATTGACTTGGCAGGTCTGGAAATCTATGACAAAAAACAATTTTGATATATTGAGTAATAGCTACTGAGTTAAATATGACCTTATATTTTATGATAATCTATTTAGGATGTTGGATGGGTTTAACATTTTCTGTAGTAGTTTATTACAGAGGTTTCAGGTTACTATTTTGTTAGTGTGTGTATCATGTTTTTTTTTTTTTTTTTGGCTGCCTAAGAACTTCCAAGATAAAATCTGTGTCTTGCAGTATTTCAGCAGTAATCTACTGTTACAGTATTGGTGCACTGTTGATAAGCTCTTTATGATTTGAAGAGGGGAAGCATTCTATATTTTTACCATCAAATCTCAGTCTTCAAAAGGGCTTAGATATTTCACTCCTAAAATAAAATAGGAAGACTAGAGGTTGTGGAATTAATAAAGAAAATTTCATTATGTGGGATATCTCTAATAACTTTTTGTGGTTTTGTTTCGATTGTTCTTTGGAGTAGAACTTGATTATACAGATGGCTCTGTATGTAGTACACAATGCTTTTCAATCTCCACTGTGAGAACATGATGGAGTACTGGGAAGTAATTAATACCCACAGTAAAGTTGGAGACCACAAACATGTCAAAACCATCTGTCTCTCAGTCGCATGTTGTCCCACATTTAGTGCCAACAATTTTTTTTAAATGACCATGTAAGTACTTTTATGAATTTATGGCTCCTTAGCTAATGTTCCAGTAATCAAATATTAGCTATGATTCTCTATATTTTCTTTTACCTCCATATAAAGGGATGGAAAATTTTGTTAAAACCAGAAGTCTCTGATGAATCCAAGAGATGTCATTGCTTTTAGTTGTTCAAGTTTTTATTGCCATGAAAACCTGTTGACTTTCAAGAATTTGATATGTCAGTGCTTAGTTTTAAATTGCTTTTATCTTGGAAGGAAAGTTTTGCTATACATAATATTCTTGATGGATATTTAAATTTTGTTTATTCCTTTGCAAATGCAATTCCTAGCTTCAGTTGTTTCTGCTCAGAAGTCTCCTGTAATTTTAACCAGTTTCCTTTTACATCATGGACTATTTTTCTCTTGCTGCTTTCATCATTCTCCCTTTGATTACTTTTGTTAGTTTCACTGTGATGTATCTAACTTTATTTATTCTACTTGTACTTAATTGATCTCTGTCGATGTGTTGCTTAATGTTTATCTCTGTTCTTCAGATTGCTTAATTTTCACCAATATATCTTCAAGTTCTCTGAATATAACTTATGCCAGCTCAAATAAACTGTGATTTCATCTAGGGAATTTTTCATTTCAGTTATCATAATTTTCAACATCATAATTTATATTATCATTTTAATTTTTAATATTTAATTTCAAAATATATAATAAATAAGTTGTGTTTATTGATATTTGTCATTTTAGCATTTTTCAGTACCTTTTCATCATATCTTCCTTTACCACATTACCATGGTTCTTTCATTTTTAACCTATTTATAATGGCTGCTTTAATGTCTTTGTAAATGTAACACCTGGGATGCCTAAAGGGCAGTTTCTGTTAACTTCTTTTTATAAGTTAGTGTGTGTATGTGCTTATGGGTCATATATACTGATTATTTATGCATCTCATTAGTTTGAACATTAGACCTTTTAGATAATATAATGTGGTCATTCTGCACAATGACAACTTTATCACTTTTTGGTTTTTGATGAAGTTGTTTCCTTGCTAAATATTTTCTGACCAGACTAAACAAATTCATTGAAATCTATTCCTCTGCAGTATACAGCCTCTATATCATTTTTCAGAGTGTGCAACATTAGCATGCACAATTTTCTCTAACCCTCCTTACAATGAGGTAACTGTGACAGTACTTCTTATCTTCTTTGCCTATATGAGTATCATAACCACAGGTTCAGCTTCACTAATTGTTCATGATATTCTGTATTGTTTTTGGCAATGAATTAAGATATAAATTATTTCTCAGTCTGATCCATTTACTACCAGGGTCCCTTGCTGGAATATACTTTGAGGGCGATGTTTGTGGTTTACTGTGACCAAGCTGATCTCTTTTTAGAAGTTTCTTTTCCTTTATCTTTGCTAAACTTCTAGCCCTTCTACTGTTTTAAGTGTGGATAATACTGACATACTGGTTTCTTTAATTGTTAACCACAATATCAAATTGATAACCACAATATATGCATTCTTATCAAAATCATCCTTGGGCTTGAATTTCCTTATACTGTGAATATAGAGTGTATGCTCCATTTGGAGAGCTCAAAGCTCTTTGTTCTTGATGACTGCCTATCCTCCAGGGTAAAATTTTGCTCTACTTATCTAGAGGTGCGAGTGGAGATGGCAGACATGTGCTTTTTTTTTTTTTTTTAACTGCAGAAGGGATTGATTGATTGATTGATTGATTGAATGATTTTTACATTTCTCAATTAAATGTAAAGGATACATATAAATTTTTTTTTTTGAATCAAACAATATATTACACAATAAATTTGGTTCATAGTAATGCATTCATACAGTATTTGTCCTTTTGTGTCTGGCTTGCTTCACTCAACATAATGTCCTCCAGTTTCATCCATGTTGCCATATGCTTTATGACTTCCTTTCTTCTTACAGCTGCATAATATTCCATCGTGTGAATAGACCACAGTTTGTTTAACCATTCGTCTGTTGATGGACACCTGGGTTGTTTCCAACTTTTGGCAATGGTGAATAATATGGCTATGAACATCGGTGTGCAGATGTCTGTTCGTGTCACTGCTCTCAGTTCTTCTGGGTATATACCCGCTAGTGGTATTGCAGGGTCACATGGCAAGTCTATATTCAACTTCTTTAGGAAATGCCAAACAGTCCTCCATCGTGGTTGTACCATCCTGCATTCCCACCAACAGTGAAGAAGTGTTCCTATCTCTCCACATCCTCTCCAACATTTGTAGTTCTCTGTCTTTTTAATAGTGGCCATTCTGATAGGTGTGAAATGATATCTCATCGTAGTTTTGATTTGCATTTCCCTAATCATAAGTGATGTTGAGCATTTCTTCATGTGTTTTTTTGTCCTTTGTATTTCTTCTTCAGAGAAATATCTATTCAATTCTTTGGCCCATTTTTTAATTGGGTCATTTGTCTTTTTATTGTTGAGTTGTAACATCTTTTTATATATCCTGGATATTAAACTCTTATCAGATATGTGATTTCCAAATATTTTTTCCCATTGAGTTGACT
>JAKSZT010053874.1:35350-77201 GCA_026826555.1 Tolypeutes matacus
TATCTTAGAGAATTTTTAAAAAGACTTTTAAATAATTTTCGAAGATAAGGTTAATAACTTTTAATAGTATGATTACATGTATAACATATGTATTTTTAATTCACAGCAAAAATAAAAATGAATGGGACACCACCAAAATGTATCTTTATTCAAAGCTTTTTATTAAACATAATAAACAACATGGAAACAAATGTATCAACATACAACTTTGCAAAAAAGAATGGTGAAACTTGTGCAAACTAATCAACAGTAAGATTCTACAACCTAAATGGAACAAAATACTTTTCAGTTTACAGATCTTGATTTTACAAAATTTTGCAAACACATTAACTTGTCTGAAATGATTCAGGACTGTGATTAAACACAATTACAGTTTAACAACAATAAGTGTCTTAAGCAGATTTGCATAGACATATATTTTTTCTGTATTCAACTAGCAAGTTACCTGCAAACTAACAGATGAAATTCAGCACATCATTTCTTGGGATTTAGTATTATCTTCTTTCCTTTATAATTAAAATTTATGCAAATAGAGTAACTTACTCTGTCTTTTGAGGTAATATTTGTTTGCTGTGGTTGATATATAACTTTCTTAGCATTAACTCTTAAATCAATTTTTTATTGCCCATAGTTTTGAAGTTAAATTATGCACCCATCTCTTTAACATCATATGAAAATCTATCCAGGTGTTTTACATGATTTTGGGTAATCTAAGCACCTCTTAAAATATATGTGTGTATATATATACATATATATATAACATTTTTGTAAGCAAATACACATATATGCATATATATTTATATATCATTTTGCAAATGTTTGTATGTATTGTGAGAATTTTGATTTTTACCCATAATAAAAAAAAAAGAGAAAAAGTAAGCACTATAGTAAACAGAGACTTAAAAAATACCTTACCTGTCTAAAATAATACTCACATGTAAAGAATAGCTAAGTTTTTTTTTAAATGCAATTTTAAAATGTGGAATTATGCATTTAAGAATTTTCTCATCTTGAAAACTTGCAAATTCAAATATATTTTAAACTTAAGAAACTATAAAATGTTAACAATGCAAGGAAGTTAATGAATATTCATGTAGTACTATATTGCTAGATGAATACATACAAAATATTGCCTATTATGGATGTAGGTGCTTTCTTAGTTTCGTACGGCTGTTCTCTACAAGTCCCCAAATTTGGGTTGCTTAAAATGCCAGAAATTTATTAGGTGGTTTAATGCAAAATTCTGGATAATAGAACTCCTTATCAAGGTCTTGCCAGAGTCATGCATTGGCTGAAATCAGAAGATTTCTGGCATTGGTAATTCGTAACACAATTCAATCTCTACCTCTATGGCTTTTTCTATTTCTCTCTCTCTTTGTCCAAATTTAATCTTCTAATAAGTATCCCAGTCAGATTTCCAATCTAATCTAGTTTGGTCTCATGATATCTTCAAAGATCATAGTTTTAAATAGGATCACATTCATAAGAATGGGTTTTAAGACATAACTACAAGTTATTGAATGACAAAATTCAATCCATACGAGGTATCAAAATTAGAATAATATGTATTTTAAGACTTGGCTGTTAAACTTCATGAGTTATTCCTCAAAAAATATAGAAGCTATTATTATAAAAGATCCTGCAAACTGAGTGTCCTCAGAGTCCTGCCTAATAACAGACATGGGCAAAATATAAAAATTGTGGAGGGTGATAAATGTTTGGAATCCTCTCCTACATGAGGCACAGGGTCTTCACATTGCCATCTGATTATTTCTGGGATAAATGTAGGCTCATTTTTGCAAGTTCTAAAAATCTTTCTATTGGAATTTACATTAACATGTGACAACTGCCAATTGTAAATATTGGTTTAGCTGTTTTTCAAAGAATTTGAAGGGATACCTACAATCTTTGAAAGTTGAGTACTTTCCTTGGAAGAGTAATTTGGGGCACTCTAATCTATCAAAGTTCAAAATATAAAAATCTCAAGAAAGGGATTGCAAGTTCATCCTGACATGAAATATATTAATTTCTACAACAACAACTGTGTATAAGCTGTAAGAGAGAGGCATTTTCAGGTCCTGGTTAATATATTTATGCATTTCATGATGGGCTAAGATTGTGTTACTAACAGGCTAATCAACATCCACATGCTGGTAAGGGAGGAGAAGCAATATCTACATAAGTAGAGTTAGCAGAGATACAGAAACAAGGGGTAATATGTTCAAATATACCCAATTAGTTCTTTTCATTGCACTTAAGTAGAGGATCCACATATCCTGTAGAGTGGGTTAAAGATTGTCTGTGGCAAGTCAGAAAAAAGAATGGGGCTATTTATTCCACATCACTTTATGTAATTTTCAGATATTGCTATCAGAATTATGTTACAGTTTAAAAATATTGGCTATCTGGTGAATGTGAAGAAAGTGAAATTATTACTTAAACTGTAATGATGGCTGTATGATGCAAAGAAATAATTTTTGCAGGAAAATTTTTAATATACATTCCCATTTATTTTAGCTCATATTTATTAAATAACTTCTTCTATCAGAGTAATGCATCAAAGGGTCATTGCTACAGAAAATTCCCAAAGGCATAATTGCTATGCAATTAATAAGCCATAGGATGTCTTTTTTAAAACATGGAAACACAGATAAGGAATCACAAACATTAAAAAATATTATAAAGCTTCAAAATAAGAATCAGTTGGTAATACTGAGCAGCATTTCTATAATTGCTTTTGTTATGGCTCTTGCATGCTAGTTCTGTCCAATTAATCTTTTGAAAATTAGATGCAACTTATTGATTATTAAATACAGGCAGCATAATTAAGGAGATGGATTTTAGACCTAGAATTGCATATATATAACTTTCTGAAGTTTGAATTTTAAATTAAATATAAAAGGAAATGACTAACTACTGCCAAGAAATTATAGAATTATAAATAAAAAATGTGGAGTGATGAGACATACCAATAAAATTCAAAAATGAAAGTTGAAAATTCACATATATCAAATATGATAATATTAATTTATGAGAGATAATGGATTGTGATTTTTCATTAATATTAAAAGAAAATTAATCAGCCTAATATATATGCAAATATATAACCAGAAATATTACTTGGCTAAAAGTCATTATGATAGGTTCCTAAAGAAATAAGTTACAAGGCAGAAACACAATTTCAGTGGTATGTATCTAAATTATTAAATATTTATTAAAATTCTAAGGTTCCTTTTCCACTTCCAAAATCAATTTAAAATTGAAAATATCTTAAATTTTGTTGATAACTGTGTTGTACACAAGTACATAAATATATGTATATTATAAGCATAAATCAGTTTTGCTAAAACATATTTGTACGTTACTCCTAATATTTAATTCAGAAATACATATTAAGAAAAATGATATCATTGGACACAGTTTTTCATTTTTGGTTATTTGTCAGGAAAAAAATTCCACAGGAAGTGAGAGTGATATTCATATATATATATATATATTATATATATATATATATATACACACACACACACACATATGTATGTATATATTGATATACACATACACATATATATTTCAAAATATTTATATAAATGTTTGTGTGTATGATATATATATAGGAAAGGACCTAGAAATGAATAATATTTTAGTAGATTACTGTATTTGATAGGCAAATTATTTAAATGATTAGGTAAATATTTTTAATAGCATAAGAATATTTGTGCTTCTAACAATTAGTTTAAAAGGATAAAATCACTTCCAAAATCAAGTGGTGAGAACTAAGAAAAAATTATGCTGTGGGTCACACAAGAATAATATATTCAGAATTATGTGTTAACTTAAGATTACCAAACTTAAATTATGAACAATTTATTACAAATGCTTATTTTTAAATGATGTTATATTATAATAATACTATTTAGGGAACATAAGTGCAAAATTCAGCATAATGTCAATATTTCCGTGGTTTTGCTTTTTTCATCTTGTCTAACATGAAAGATACATGTGCTTCCTATTATTTGCTAGCGTCTTCAAATTTTGTTTAATAGTACTGTAAAACTCAATGAGGCTCAGTAAGAAAGCTCTGTGTGAATCACATCATCTTATAAAGAGAAGGTTTTTCCATGTGTTTTATACAGAAAAGTAGGAGTTTGTTTGTTTTATCTTGTCTATATTTGTTATAATAATATCATTCTCTATGAGGTCCATACTCTCATGTCTTATACTCAACAGATAATTTTAAGGAGATTTATCTACTAAGGACTTTCCTGAAAGCACCAGCCACATCTTTATTTCAAAGACTGTAGATGATGGGATTGAGCATGGGAGTGATGATAGTGTAAAATACTGATATTACTTCATCCAGGTCAGTGGTGTTATAGGCTTTGGGGAGAATATATATGATGATAGCTGTCCCATAGAAGAGAGACACAACAATTATATGGGAGGAACAGATTGCCAAAGCCTTTCTTATCCTTAAATTTGATCCTAATCTCAAAACAGTGGAACGTATCTGCCCATATGAGGCCATGATGGCTGATATCGGAATGAGGAGGAACACAACATCACTAATAAAAATTGCATTTTCATAAAGAGATGTATCAACACAAACAAGTTTCAGGAGAGATGGAATCTCACAAAAGAAATGATGGAATTCCCTGTTGGTGTAGTAAGGGAGATTCATAATATATATGACATGAATCAAAGCATTGAGCAGAGAACCCATCCAGTACCAGCCACCATGAAGTCATAGACTGTAAGGCACATGAGATCACAGTAACAGAGAGGGTGGCATATAGCCACTTGGCGGTCATAAGCCATGACTGCCAGGAGAAGGCATTCTGCTGCAACAAGGGTTGTGAAGAGGAAGAGCTGAATTCTACAGTTAATAAATGAAATAGTATTTTTCCCAGACAAGAAATCAGTGGCTCTCCTGGGGACAATTGTGGAACTATACAAGAAGTCCATGATGGAAAGTTGACTGAGAAGTAAGTACATAAGTGTATGGAGACAAGATTCCAACCAAATGAGAATAATCATCATAACGTTACCAACAAGGGCCACAATAAAGACCAAGAAGATGAGAGAGAAGAGGAGATGGGAGATTAAATGTCACGAAAAAGCCCTAGGAAAATAAAGTCAGTTCCAATAGTATGGTTGGTAAATCTCCCCATTCTCTCCCTGGAATTCGTTATCATAAAGAAATCAAACAAAATCTTTAATCCCACTGCAATTTGTTCCCACCCTCATTTTACAATGTGTCTCTTCATTCTCTTACCAAGTTGTACCATGATATGTAACATGTGTTCGTCAATTTTCAACTCTATCTCTACCACATATTTTTTCTCAGAACTATTGCAATGCCACTGTATGTTGATTTTTAAAAGTTTTAGGAAAATTACCAAAATACTACACTCTACATTTGAAGGAAATATATTTAAACACCTTGAAATTTGATAATGTCATGAAGTAAAATTATTTTAATTTTTAAAAAATTGTACATATCTCTTTTCACTTATTTCTGTCTCTATATCTTGCTCTCTCTATTTTTCTATTAATTTACTTACAATATCAAATCTATGTCTATGTCTGTCAATATCTATATTAAAATCTAAATCTAAATCTCTATCACTCTATCTATATTTTTATCTCTGTCTCTATTTTTATTTCTCTGTATAGGTTTATCCAACACAGATATATAAAGACATTCTATAGTTTTGATTTGTTCTCATTTTCAAGACAAATGTGGTAATTAATCTTCTATACACATATGAAATATAATAGTTTTTAACATATGCTATTGTACCTTTATAACATATGTTCAAGCGATTACTATCCTTGTTTTCAAAACTCAAGTTTGATTTTCACAGAGATCAAGTAATTTTGCATATATTGATAGAAGTTAAATAACCAGCACCATAACCACATCAAAAATTAACCAGGTTGCCTATTTCATTGCTCATCATGTTACCTAATTTATCCTTTTAAACAGAAATCTTGTTTAAGTGTTCATTATTTTGAACCCAATTTGCATAAGTTTGTCTTTACGTTTTTTTAATAATTGGTAGCCAAAAACATATGATCCTTCAAAGACCAGAAGCCCAATATCAAACCATATGTCTAAGTGAGATTCAATAATTTGTTTCCACATACAAAAAAAACTGTTGATGATATAAAAAAGTACAAAACAATGGTTACAAGTGAACCAGCAGAAACTGCTATTAGTGGTATAATTTGGCCACAGGGTTTGGTGGTGTTCTTCAACTGTTCTTCCTCCAGTAGAACTCAGTGAGATGGGAAACTAAATCTCTGAAACGAGATAAGAGAAAGGCTGAGAATGACTACTGAAGTATGTAGAAGTTTTAATTAACTTTACTGTAAAAATATGGATATACATAGAGTTGATGCTAACACATTATAGTGAGTAACAGCTGCTTTATACATGGGATTGTGGCTGGAAAGGATAGTATAGGGCTTTACATGTCAATAGAAAGAAAGCTAAAGAATAATTTAGGGACAGATTAACACAGTGGACCCAGAGGTGGATGAGAATTTTGGTTGATGTACAGATGCAAAAGTGTCCTTCCATGAGCTAAAGGAGATGTACGTCACTATCGCAGGGTGATGGGAATGTGGATAAGTATGGGAAAAATACACCTGGTGTGCCTATGGACTGTGGCTAAGAGCAATGCCAAAGATATATTGTGATGATAATTGGGGGTATGGAAATAGTGTACCAGTGTACACCATGTTCCATCATTGTTGGTAATAGTCTGAAGATATTGTCTCATAATCTGTAGCAAATGTTCCACCATGGTGTGGTGTATTGATAAAAGGGTGTTGTTTGGGAATTCTACACATGTGCATGATTGTTTATAAGTTCATAATTTCTGTAATAAAAAAATATAAAAAGAGTATATAGTTTAAAGGGGAAATAAACACAAGTAGTAAATAGAAAAACAATTAATTAGGAGCCGCTCAATTTCATTTCATCGAATTTCTATCTCAGAGACTAGGATTCATTATTATGTTAAATTACTTTTAGCTATGCTGTGAATGTAGTGCTTATAATGTTGAATGAATCAACTACTCACATAAGAATAGAATTATCATCATGCCTATAATTTAACTGATTTTTAAAAATTAAAACTATCCTATTTTTTTTAAAGAATACTGGCTATAAACCAACTTATTTTCCAAATTTTCCCCAGAATGTCACTAGAACTCCATTTACATAAAAGGAAGAATTGCACATAAAATTATCCAGAAAGATTCATCTTCCTTTCATCTCAGGACCATAAAGGGTGGTTAAATACAACATGAAATTCTTTACTACAGATATTTGGACCTAGTTACAATTTTACCTGCACTGTCCTCAGAATAAAGTTTCCATGTCTGGCTCTCTGTTCCCATAGGTAGACAAAGCAAAATTATTCCATTTTCCTTCAAATGTCCAAATTAAGTAAGTCTGTTCTTTGAAAACAAGCAAACAAAAATATCAATTAGTCTCATGAGCTTTCATTTACCAGACCCATCTAGCTCTATTTGAGAACTTGGAAGCTGCAGTGCTGAAGTCCCAGGGCAGAATTCAATAGGTTCTGCTTTGGACCCAGAATGAAAGCATGTCCTTCCTGTCTTTACTAATTCTTAGTGACTTAACATTTGTTACTTAAATTTTCTTTCTTCTGGTACTTCATCTACAAAAGGGGGTCAATAAGACCATGCATATTATAGGGTTTTGTGTATATAAATAAATTGATTAATGAAAATCTCATTAAACAGTGCCTGGTAGTGGAAAAGGCAAAATGTTTGACAATATGAGGATGAGTTTTTGATTATTATGAATTTTGTATAATTAGGTGTGTGAATTGATCCATAATGTTTAGTATTATTTTTTCTGCTGGTATCATCAATATGCAAATAATACACTTACATATGGGAAACATATTTTTTTTAATGAACAAAATTTTTGACTCCAACATTTATTTAAATTCAGTTCTCTCATTTATCCATAATAAACAATACACATGTATATATGTATATCATATATATATATATATATATATATATATATATGCACAGCACTTGATTAAATATGGAGAGAAATTTCCTTGTCTATTTTATTTTGAAATATTCAAATATTCATCATATTGCTATTTGTATTTTGATGTAGTTGTACATATTTCATTAAGGGTCTCTGGATATTTTAATCCCCAAGTGATCACTAAATATTTTTTCTATATATGGTAGGTGGGGAGATATATAACAATCCTTAGAATTGAGGTGGGTTACTGTTTTAATTTGCTAAAAGCTGCTGGGGCCAATATACCGGAAAATGGTTGGCTTTTATAATAGGAATGGATTACTTTAAAAGCTTGTAATTCTGAGTTTAGGAAAATGTCAAAATTAAGTCATCATCAGAGATGCTGTCTCACCAAATGTCTGCTACTGGTGATCCTGGTCTCTTGCCATGTGATATGGTGTAATAGTGATATTTGTAAGTCTGTGCCTCTGCCTTCTCTTCCAGGCCCAATTTCTCAGCCTCTCATGTGTCCTCTTTCTGTGCTTCTGTGTTCCACTTATTCCAGCCTCCAGCCTCCAGGATGTTTCTCTCAACTTCTCAGTGTTTCTCTGTCTCTGCTGCTTTGTTCTGTGTGTCTTTATGTTCAGTCTTCATTTTATAAAGGACTCCAACAAAAGGAACAATTCCCACCTTGAGTCATGTCTCCCTGAAGTAATCCAATCAAAGCCTCACCCCCAACTTAAACCAATTGAATCAAAGGTTCCAACTCCACAGAAATGGATTATCCCCAACAATATGATATTTTCTAGGATCTATAAATAGCTTCAAACTCTCATATTTACAAATGAAATCTCAGACTATATATGGAATAATGGGTAGGTAGTTTGTGGCAGAGCTGATTTTAAGGTACTTGTGATTTTATGATTTTACATTAAATTAACTTTCATTGAGTGCTTCTGCTGTGCTATGCAGAGTTGTAAGTGCTTTATTCATATATTAAATACTGATTATTCATCTTAGAAAGGCAGTATGAATAATACTTGCATATCTCAAATATAGAAGTTGCCTAATGTAACCGCGAGAGGAAGTAGTGGACCCAAATATTGATCATATCTCCAACTACAGTGCCTGTATTCTAGTCATCCTTGCTTAGAGCCTCACAACATTTACTATTTTACCAAAGGTTTATGTTTAGCACTTTTGTACTCTACTAAGAATATTTTATAACATAGTGTCTAAATATACATAAAACAAGAATTCACAATTGGAAGGTGCTTGTATATAATCCAACTTCATTACTTCAACCATATAATGAGAAATCACCCTATCTGTTCTTTCCCATCTGTGGTTGTTTTGCAAGAACTACCAAAATATATAGGAAAAGCAAAGAAATAATATCAGCACTATAGTTGCTAAAGAAAAGACAGAGTTTGAAAAACAATTTTTAATTCATTCATCATGTTTATTTAGTTAAATATAGCATTGTTTTTTAATAATTAGACACCACTAAGTGTTAAAATAAAATTAGTACCAAAATTACTTAGAATTTTATTGAAGAAAACTGAAGATTTTATCTGTATTTGTGTTCCAGGGAAATATTGGAGAGAGAGGAACTTACCCCTGAAGCTGCTTTTCCATTGTAAGAGCATAAATTCTTCTATAAATAGCACCATTTCTAACACAAGCATCTATCTTCACACTCTAGATTATCTGTTGTCAGGTTCAATCACTTGATCCCAGGTCTGCTTTCATAGCTTCATGGCAGATGGAAACTGGAAGTTATAATTCTCAGACTCCTATTTTCTGCATAGTTCATGTTTTTCACCTAAGAACAAGAGGGATAAAATTTAGTTGTGGGAGACTGGTAGATAAGAAAATGAGTTTTTCTTTGAAGCAGGCAGATATGTGAACAGTATCAATATGGATATTGCTATTGATGTTCTTTATTTCTTGTCTGTAGGCTTCATAACTCAAATGAGCCAATTCAAGTTAGTTCCAAGATCCATTTCATCTACTTTATTTATACATTTCATAATACTTCCATATGGTCTTAGGTAAGGATTCTATTTATCAAATTAAAAATTCTTGAATTTATAAGCTAAAATGTACATAAGAATTAAATTGATATAAAGAACTTGAAAAAAATAGTTGTCATTTGTTCTTTCCAGTCCCAGTTTATTGTCCAATACAACACCTGCTCCATCCTCTATACTTCATATTTCTCCATCTCATCTAATGTTTTGTTTCCAACATGCAATTTTTATTTTTCAATCTATACTGCTGTAAACATTAGATACAATGTGCTATAAATTACATTTAAATGATCAATTTCTACCTCTAATGCTGAGAATTGGATTAATATTCTTAGATAATGATTTCATTACCAAATAAGAAATAATTTATTCACCAATTAATTGTGAAAACGTGTGTAGCATCTTTAAACTAATAATTCAATGCAATGAGTTCAATTGGACTTAATAATTTCTAATTAAAAACATAAATTATCACTGGATTATTTAAAACATAATATTTTTCTAGTTGATTAACAAAGTAGACAAATTAACCCAATTTATCAATAAATATGATCCTATAACATCAAATACAACTACAAACTGCCCATGCCAGAGTATTAGAAAATTTTAGAGAGTGTTTGATGTTTTGTTCCCAAGTGTTATTGTTGCTGGGATAAATAATGAAAGAGGAGATGTCCTATGATAGTGAATAAAAATAAGCTCATTAAAATTGCAAAAAACATTTTATTGCTCATTGCACCTTATTCAAATGTTTCTTTAGAAATCAGAGGCATTTTAATTAATAAATGGGAGAATAATTTTGTTCAGTTACTTTAATAAAAATTTATCCCTACTAAAGGCTATATAATTTCACTAAGTAAATATGGATTCTTCTAAATGCAAATACATATGTTTATATGTATATATACGTGTGTGTTGGTATTATATATATATATATATATATAATACCAACCTTCTGCATATGTTTCTAAATAACAGAAAAATGAAACATTGTCAATTCATTGCATAAGTCAATATAAATTGGATATTCAACTTCATAAATACATTGTAAGTATGGAACATTTTAGATATTATAGATGAATATATCTTATGAAATAACACCCAATAATCCAACTCAAAATATTTGTAAACTAGCCCAGAGATATAAAAAACTGCATAATTGGAGTTTTACATGTGAAAATTGAAATAAATGTAATTCATTTTATCAGTATCTTAATTGAGAAAAAAATTGTGGTCTTATAAATGGATGCAGAAAAAGCATTTTATAAAAGTTAACAACTAATTACATTAAAATTTCTTAGAAATCTAAAAGTGTAAGGGGGCTTCTTTAATCTTACCAGGGGAATCCATGAGAAAACCTGTATCTATCATACTCACTGTAGAAGTATTGAAAATTTTCTTTTAAATTTTGAGAAATGCATCAAGAATATTCACTATGTACTTTTTTACATAGTGCAGTACATCAAGAAAAAGAATAGTATATAGATTTGAGAGGAATAAGTAAATCTAGCTTCATTCATATATGGAATGGAGGTATACATAGACAATTAAAACAATCTAGAAAAAATTGTCATAATCTGAAAAATAATTTTACCATGTGTCCTGAATACAAATAAACATAGAAAAACAATTAGCAGCAACTCAAAAATAAATATAAATATTAAATGCCATTTATAATTTGATCAGATTTTTAGGAATTCTAAAGAAAGAAGTTTATGAGCTCTAAAATTCAAACTAAATAGAACATATTGCTGAAAAGAATAAAAGAAGATGTAAATAAATGGAAATATACTCCAAGTACATGGATTAACAGATAAATAATGTGAAGATGCTAGTTAACCACAAGCTTGATTGTAAATCCATGCAGTCCATTTAACTTCATGACTAATTGGAATATGAATTTTAAGGAAAAAATAAGGATTTGTTATTTTATACATAATGTTCGAAGTACATTTAGTTGCATCACTCTTAGTATCAGGAAAGTACTCATGGAAACTGAGTTTCTAAACAAGCTTTTTGATATAAATATATTTGGATTACAGGCAACTTGCTTCTTCCTACATTTATATGTTCATCTGTAGCATTAATGAAAATTAATGTTAAATCATCTATTTACTTTAGCTTTTCTGCATGTAACCATTCTCTTTCCTCTCCTTAAACATGCAAGCTTTTGAGATAACATCTACCCTTCTCCTACCAGTCATAATTTTTTTAACTCTGTAGACTAAGTATGCAGAGCTGGACAAATATCTAGCATGTCCGTGTATCTGGTCATAATAACATTATAGCAATTGTTTTATGATGGAGAAAACTGTACTTATCAGAATGTCTAAGCTATATAGCTAAGTAGTGCTGTTGTAATTGAACAGAGGCCATCCAAGAGATAAAAGTTGATCAGAAATGGTCAGAACATGACTTTAATTAACCTTGGTTTTACTGTTGTTGTTGTTTGTTTTCTTTTATTCTGATTTTAACATGAAATGCAAATATGTGATCTGAGCTAAAGTCTCTCAACTTCATGGATTGTTTATGTTATCAATCATTTTTCTCTACATTTAATCCTATGTAGTAACATACATAAATTTGGAATATTTATAATATTGTTTGGAGGGCTGCCAAAATATTAAATTACCTGTAATATTCTCACATATCTTTCTAGCTCTAGATTTGAGTCATTTTTCACATCTACATTTAAATTTCACTTCTTGCAGAATATTTCTCCTGTTCCCTGCTACAGTAATATCATACTTCCTTCCTTTTTATCATTTCCATACCCATTTAAATTAAATGTCCTTATTTTTTAACCAGCTCCATGGTGTGGGTATTGGCAGATGAGCAATGTTGCAAATCCTGTAGGCTATGCATGGTTGTTTTTTAAATGTTTAAATAAAAGATATAAGAAATTTAAGCAATAGTTGAAAATTAATGGGACATCACTAAAGTATACCTTTTTAAATTATTTTTTTAATTTTTAAAGAAGTTTTAGATTACATATTTGTTACCTAAAATAGATAGGGGATCCCCATATGCCCCATGATTGATAACCATGAAATAAATAAAAATCAATAAGAGGGAAAGAGATGAATCATCATTCAACTTAGGGACGAGGGATAGCAAAACACATGCAAATAAACTACCAAAATGCTTTTCAGGGAGATAGATTCTGCATTGAATACATATTGTAGACTTGTTGTCTTACCTAAAGTGATTTAGGAGTATGATTAAACATGAGCATGTTTTTATTACCAGTAAGTGCCTGCAGTTAATCACTCCTAAGCTGAGCTGCAAGTGTTTGTTTGTTTGTTTCTATGCTCAACTAAGTTAACTGTAAAATAATAGCTGAAATTCAACACATCTTCCATTGTGATTTATTCTTTCTCCTTTCTCTTACAGTTAAATATTATGCAAAGAGTGTATCAAGCACACTCTTTTGAGTCATTTATGTTTTCTCTGGGTGATAACTACTTTCAGAATTAACTCAACAATAATCAATTGACTACTTTTCATTTTGAAGCTAAAATATGCAATCAACTCCTAGAAAGCTTATGAAAATATATCCAGGTGTTTTAAGTGATGATGTAGCAAAACAATTAAACAAAATCTCTATATGGCATACAAATATTTAATAAAAATATTATCTGTCCAAAATAAAATTAACAATCACACAAATTCATGTGAAATCACGCAAATTTCAATAACTCAATTTTAAATTGTGAAATTATACATTTAAGAAGTTATTCATCATTGATAAAATGCAAATTGTTTATATATTTTTCTAATTTAAGTAAGTATAAAATATTAACAATGCGAGGAAGAAATGATCATTCTCAAAAATTATTGGATGAAATTTAAATATATGTATATATAAACTTTTCCTTTCTGTACATAAATATTTTCTTAGTTTCACAGAGCTGTCTTAGAAAAGTATTACAAACTGGGTTGATTAATACTCCTAGAATTTATTGGGTGGCTTAATACAAAGTTCTGGACACCAGAACTCCTTACCTAGGTCTTAGCAGAACCAGGCATTTGCTGAAGTATGGAGGATTCTAGCAGTGGCAATTTACTCAGTCTCAGCCTCCAGTACGTTGTGCTCTCTCTCGCACTTGCTCTTTCTCACTCTCACTCTTGCTCTCACTCTCGCTCTCACTCTCCCTCTCTCTGCTGAATATACTCTCTTTATTATGATGATAGTTATATTTCCCACCTTTTCCAGTTTGGACTCATCATTAGTAATGATATCTTCAAAGATCCTTCTTCTAAATAGGATCATGTTCACGTGACTGGTGGTTACTACTGAACATATCTTACTGAAGGACAAAATTCAATCCTTAACAGGTGTGAAACTTTGAATCATATGTATGTTAACACTCAACAATTAAACTTCATGAATTATCCTTCAAGAACTGGTGAGGCTATTATAAAAGGTACAATGAACTAAGTATCCAATGATTGCTAGATAATAGACAGGGCCAATAAGGACTATTGAAAAGGGAGTTGAATGGTTGGAAACCTGTCCTCGGTGAGGCCGAGGGGTGTTCTCAATTCCATATGACATTTCCTTGTTTGGATGTAGGGTCATTTTTTGCAAGATATGTGTTTTTTTTTTAGCAATTTATATTTTTCTGTGAGAACTGCCAATCAAATTTTGCTTTAATTGGCTTTCAAACAATTTGAAGAACTAACCAAATCTTTGACAAGTTGAATACTTCCCTAGGAAGAGAAATTTTGACTCCCTGTTTTACCAAATATTTCAAAATGTAAAAATTCCAGCTAAGGGTATAGGTCATCCTGACTTGAATATATGTCCATTCCTGCATCAGTAATTGTGGCTAGGCAGATGGAGAAAATAGCTGTCTCATGCTGGATAATATGTTTATGTACTTCTCTATGGGTTAGGATTTTTTACTGACAAACTTGCCAATATACACAAGGAGGAGCTGCAATTTTTGAATAAGCTGAGATATAGTTATCAGAGATAATAGCAACAAGGAATCTGATGTTCAAAGGTACACAATTAGTCCCTTTCTTTGTACTTAATTAGAGGATCTAGTTATTCTTTAGGTTGGGTTGAAAATCTGTCAATGGCATGACAGAAAGAAGAATTAAGCTATTTAATCCACATCAGTTTAGATAATTTTGTGCTAGTACTATTAGAAATTGAATAGTTGTACAATATGGGATACCTTTTAAGTGTGAAGAAAGTGAAATTATTACATAAGTCAAATGATGGTTGTTGCTGCAAAGAAATAACTTTTGCAGGCACACTTTTTAAAGAATATTTCAATTTATTTTTGTCCATATGTATTATACAACTTCTCCTATCATATTTATGCACTGAAAGAACATTGACTCAGAAAATTGCAATATGACCAAGATTCATGCAATTAATAAGCTATAGGAGATGTTTGTTAAAACATAAAAGCAGAGATAAGCAATACCAAATATTAGCAAAATATTTTAAAAATAAAAAATAATCACTTGAATTTCCTGGGCAGCATTTCTATAACTATTTTTTGTTATTATATCGCCTTTGAACCAGTTCAATCTGACCAAATAATATTTTATAAATAACAGTAATTTATTGATTATTATACATTCTGCAAAATTATATAGATGTATATTTAGACATAAAATTGCATACTGTGGAGCTGGCTGAAAGTGGAATTGTAAGTTATATTTAAAAGGAAAAGATCAACCACTGCCAAGAAAAAATAGAATTATAAAACAAATAATGTTGTGCTATGAGACATACATATAACAATATTAAAAGTGAAAGTTTCATAAATTCAGATATATAAAAGCTAACATTAAATTATAAGAGAAATAATGCATTGGTGATATTTCTTCATTAATAATAAATGAAAATCAATCAGTCAAATGTATATGAAAACATGAAGATCAGAAATAATTCAGGTCTAAAATCAGTATGAAAACAGTCACAAAGAAGAATGTTATAAGTCACAGACACAATTTCTATGGTGTGTTACTAAATAACATTTAATAAAATGCTGGCAAGGTTTTTTTATACTTACACATTTAATTTTATATATTAGAAGTATAAAACTGTGTATCTTAAATTTTCTTCTGAACTTGGTTGCACACATATAGTCTTACATATGCATATATGTTATAAGAATAAATCTATTTTTCTATATCTTAAAAGTACATAACTCATAAAATTTTATTGAGAAAGAAATACAAGCCAAAATATTGATATCCTTGTACCCATTATTTTAACTTCTTAATATGTATCAGGAACAAAGTTACATAGAATGTGGGAATGCTATTCATATATTCATATACATGTGCATGTGTATATATACATATAAATCTAAATACACTAATATAAGTATAAATAAGAAAGGACTTAAAATGAATAATAATATACCTGATAACTATATGTAATATGCTAAACTTCTATAATTGATTAAGTGAATATTATTAAATAGCATAAGCATATATGTATTTCTAACAATTAGCTAATATGCATAATATCACTTTCAAAATCAAGTAGTGAGAACAGAAGAAAAAATTGTGTCTGCGATTTACAATAGACTAATACATTCAAAATTATATGTTACATAAGCATTTGCAGAACTAAATTTATGAGCAATTTATTAGTAATGTTTATATTTAAACGATGTTATGATAAAATAATACTGCTATATAGCAGGAAATATAAAATCTAGCAAGGGTCAACATTGATGTTATTGTGCATTTTTTCCTTTTCTCTAATATTTAAAGATATTGTGTTCTGTATTGTTTGTTAGCACTTGCAAGCTCAAGGTATCTTGTGACATACAGCATTCTGTTTAATAGTGCAAATGGAGTGCAATTGAGGTTCAGCAGGAAGGAGTTATCTGGTCCATTAACATTTTATCAAGAGCACATTGAAGGAATCTATCCATGATTTGTCTCCAGAAAAGTCATAGCTTGATTTTTGTATCTTGTCTGTCTTTTTTACAATAATATGAGATCTGTCTGTTCATGTCTTATTCTCAATAAATACATGAATATTTTAAGAAGCCTTATCTTCTAAGCATTTTCCTGAGGGCTCCACACACCTCTTTGTTTCATAGACTGTAGATGAGGGGGTTGAGCATGGGAGTGAGGACAGTGTAGAAAACAGGCACTACTTCATCCAGCTCTGTGGTATAATAGGCTTTGGGGAGAAAGTACATTATAGCTGTTCCATAGAAGAGAGACACTACAATCACATGGAAGAACAGGTTGCTAAAGCCTGTCTCATAACAAATTTTTATCCTAATCTCAAAATTGTAGGGAGTACTTGCCCACATGAGATCATAATGCCAGATAATGGGATGAGGAGGAACACAACACCACTGACATAAAGCCCATTTTCATAACGAGATGTATCAGTACAAACAAGTTTTAGGAGAGCTGGGATCTCACAAAAGAAGAGATGGATTTCCCGGGAAGCACAGTAAGGGAGATTCAGAGTATATATACCATGGACCAAGGCATTGAACAGAGAACCCAGCCAGGAGCCAGCCACCATGGGGACACAGACTGTAGGGCACAGGAGAATGGAATATTGGAGAGGGTGGCATATAGCCACATAGCAGTCATAAGCCATGGCTGCCAGGAGAAAGCACTCTGATCCAATGAGGGTCGTGAAAAGGAAGAGCTGAATCCCACAGTTAATAAAAGAAATGGTATTTTTCCCAGACAGGAAATCAATGGCTATCTTTGGGACAATAGTGGAGCTATACCTGAGGTCCATGATGGAAAGTTGGCTGAGAAGGAAGTACATAGGAGTATGGAGTCGAGTGTCCAACCAAATGAGAATAATCATCATAATATTGCCAACAAGGGTCACAAGAAACATCAAAAAGATGATAGAGAAGAGGAAATTGGGGGCTGGAATGTGGTGAAATAACCTCAGGAGAACAAAGTCTGTTCCAGTTGACTGATTAGTCCATCTCCCCATTCTCTCCTTCCCAATTCAATATTCTGGATTCAATAGACAAAAATCTTTAGTCCCACCACAAATTGGCCCTAGCATCATTTTATAATATCCATCTTAAATCTCTTCCTTAGTTGTACAATTATAGGTATTACATATTTCAAGTATTTTCAAATATATCTCTACCAAACAATTGTTCTCATTACTATTGCAATGTCATTGTATGCAGATTTAAAATATATTATCAAAAAATTCCCAGGACACTACACTCTCTGTATTTTATGTAAACACATTTAAACCCTTTGATATTTGAATAATGTAGGTTTGGTGGAAAAAATTAAAAATTCAAACATATAATCTCCTTCCAAATATCTATCTTCAATCTGTATTTCTATCTTTCTCTCCAGATATCTATCTATATATAGAGAAAGAGACCTATATGAAATTTGTTAGTTTTTATCTATATGCCATTTTACCTTTTTAACATATCTAAAAGGGACTCCTTTCCTTGTTTTCAAAACGCTGGTAGATTTTTAGAGAGACTGAGTAATTTTACATATTTAGACTTCAGTTAAGTACCAGAACTATAATCACATCTAAAAGTTTCAAGGTTCCCTGTTTTGTTGCCTTAATTTTTTTCCTAATGTGGCCTATAAAAGAGAAATTTGGGTTAAGTGTTCTTTACATTATAATCAAGTTGGTAAATTTGCCTTTACATTCTTTTTTTTTTTTTTTTTTTTTTTTGGAATTTGATAGTTTATAACATAAGATCATCCAAGAGGAAAAGAAGAAGCACAACATTAAACCAAATGCCTTTTGAGTGAGGTTCATTAATTTGACTCCAAGAATTCAAAAGATGGTATATGATATGATAAATTACAAAAACAATGGAAACAAAGGAACAAGCCAAAACTGCAATTACTGATTTAATTTAGCCAGAGGGCTTGATGATGTACTTCTACTGTGCTTAATAAAGTAGTGTGAAGGGAAACAAAAACTACATGTTCCAAAGGGCAATAACCTAGTCTGAAAAGGGAGTAAATAGAGAGAATTTCAGTTGACTCATATGCATTTTGTGGAAATAAGAATGAAGTGAGTAGATTGGAAAATTTGTTATTAAACATGCATTAAATTGTTCAAGTTGTCCCTCAAAAACTGTGTCATATAAAACAAAACATCTATAACAACATCAAATATAAATTTCACTGAAAACAGAAATGATTAGCCTATTCCTTGGAAAAGTGTAAGTCATCATCACTGGATGCTGCAGTATAGTGATGTGTTTCTTATGGTTGGAAGCATTTCCATCTATCTCTCTACATAAGAAATTCTATTTAATTCCACATAACTGACACTGACCCCTTAATAAGTATGAAATTTTAGTTATAAGTATACTGCATTACACTAAATATGCTTATTTTAAGTTATTAGTTCTCAAGGCTCAGATTTCATTTGCAATTTTTTTCTTATACTATGCCTTTGCTACAAGTTTTTGCAAAAATACTTGCTTTGTGTCAAAATAAAGGAGAGAGAGCAAAATCTTTTAATTTGAAATTGAGAACAACCTGTTGTATTCCTGGGAGTGAATTTATTTGGTGTCTCTAAATATAATTGCTTTATTGAGTATATCTAGATACTCAGTCTTTCTATATCTAAAGAAATACAGATATAAACTAGGTAAGATATAAAAAAATATAAAATAATTAATTATTAAGAAGCTTTGATGTTATATCTTCAATCATCTCTTAGTTTGATGTTCTCTGTCCTACAAAATGGTTTTACAGACCCATGAAGAGACTTTTGATGATCAATAAAAATTTTGGAGTTTGGATTATTTTTGATTTCCTATTCTTCCATCTATATCAGCAGAAAACTTCAAATATGATTCTCTAAGTGGCAAACGTAGGAAATGAACATTTTGTATTTGTCATTGAAGGCTGAAGTGCAAACCCACATATAAATAGGTACAGATAATCAACCACTGTGGTATTAAGTTTTAATATAAAATGTTACCTTTTGTTGATCGAGTGATTTTCACAAATTATATTTTATATACTGCTCTAATATTTCATTAAAAATTTTTTTCTCATCAATATTGATGGGCAACTAATACTTTTTAGTACTTATTAAAACAATGATTAATTTAATGTGCAGTGCCCCCTTATTCATTTGAAATAAGTAGTAGTATCTCAAAATATGAAAGGTTAAATAATCAATCCATCTTTCTCTAAACTAGTTAATTTTTACATTTTAAGTCCTGTGCATAATAAATCCAATCACTTATGCTTAAACACACCTGGGGGTGAAGGATCAATTTTTGCCTTATATCCTTTTATTGAATGTGATGGTTAGGCTCATGTGTCAACTTGATAATGGTGCCCTGTAGTTTGATCAAGAAAGCACTGCTCTAATTGTTACTGCAAGGAAATTTTGTGAACTTAAACCATTAGCAAGTTGACTGCATCTATGTCAGATTATATCTATAATCAATTGAGGAGATGGCTTTCATCAATGAGAGACTTCTCACCCAATCAGTTGAAGGTTTTAAATGGAGAAGTGATTTCAGTAGTCAGAAAAAAGAATTTTCTTCTCTATTTCAGGCAGCTTCTCTGAGGGAATTCATCTAAAATGTGGCTTATCGACTGCTCTGCAGAATTGCACTTGTGCACCCCCACAGTACTGTGACACAATTTTATAAAATCTCATAATATTTAAAGATATCTCCAGTGGATTCCATTTCCCTAGAGCAAGGGATCTTAATCTTTTTTGTTCTATGGACCCCATTGCCAATCTGGTGAAAACCATGGACCCCTTACTAAGTCCACACTATACTTTGTATTATTTAATAAATATATCACACCCACACCAACACATCCCCACAAGAATAATGTTTGTTTGAATTAAAATTCAAGCACATGGAACCCTTGTGATGAACCCCTGCCTTAAAGAATCCTATTATACCCATGTTAAAATAAAAACTTATTACGCAATTTTTAATTTAATAAGGTCAAAATTCTTGCATTTGAAGCTTTCAAAAATTATTTCTGATTTGAATACATGAAGGAAAATAAATAAATAAATAAATTTCTTCAACTGCCCATTTTAAAATGTATTAAAGTCTATGTAGTAGCAATATAATTTCTGTAATTCAAATGTTGTTTAAGACAATATTTCTTCTCTTGTTATTGAAAAATCTCTAAAGGATGTATGATATCAAACATAAGTGGTAAATAGAAAAATCTGGTATTTCAATTTTATTTTTACTGACTCAGACTAGATTTGATTATTATGTGATGTTACTTTTAGCTGTGCTGCAAAAGCAAGGCAGATAATGCTGAATGAATTAACCACTCACATAAGAATATTATCATCATTACTATTATTCAATTGAAATTTTATTGACTGAAAACTTAATCCTATTTTCATTTCATTAATACTATATATATATACTGAGTTACGTTTTATAATTTTCCTCAAGATATCACTCAAACGATACATCTTCTTTTGCTGTCAAGCCCATGCATTATCAATGAATTGAGGTGGTTAAATACAACTGAAAATTCTCTATGGCAGACATTTGATTTTATTTATAATTCTACCTGTAATGCCCTCAGAGAAAAAGTCTCTATTCTGCCCTCCTGTTCCCTGAGACTAGCTAAGCACAATAACTCATTGTCCTTCTAATGCCCAAATTAAGCAAATCTGTTCTCTTAGAAACAAGCAAACAAAAATATCAATCAGTCCCATAATCCTATTTACCAGCCCCAGCTAATTCCATCTGAGGACTGGAAGATTGCAGTGGTCAGATACCAGAGTGAGTGGGCATTGTTCCTGGCACCACCACTTATTAATGACTTCAGATATGTTACTTAATTTTACTTTCTTCTGCTTCCTCATCTACAAAAGGGGAATGATAAAAGCATGTGTGTTATAGTTTTATGAGTATAAATAAATTGGAAATGGAAATCAAATAGAATAGGTCCAAGTTAAGAAATGTAAAGTGTTTCAAAATATGAGGATGAATTTGATATTTTTATGGACTGGTATAATTAGGAGTGTGAATTGATCCATAATGTATAGATGTATTTTTTCCTGCTGGAAATAAAACCCTGAATAAGGAGAAACATTTTATTTAATGAACTTATATGTGTGATTCCTTTTTTTATTGGATAAATTCTCTAACTTAAAAATAACAAACAATATACATACACATATGTTTCATATGTTTACACACACATGTACACAAAGCAAATGATTTATATATATAAATAAAGTAATTTGGTCTATTTCATTTTAAAATATTCATCATTGCTATTTGAATATTTATACAATTATACATATTTCATTAATTGTCTCTGAGCATTCTAATCCCGAAATGATGCTTAAATATGTTTTTCTATGTATGGCAGGAGGGATAGATGTATAAAAAGCCTAAGAATTGAGCTTGTTTACAAATGCAATCTCTGTGTATGAGATACTGGCAATGTGAGCTTGGAGCAGAGTTGATTTTAGGGTCCTGTGAGTCTATGATATTAAACTAATTTAACTTTAATTGAGTGCTTCTCTTGGGCTAGGCAGTGTAATAAGAGATTTATTTATATGTTAAATACTCAAAATTCCAATGGTCCATTTCAGGAAGACTCTATGAATAATGCCTGCATTTTTCAAATATAGAAGTTGACTAATGTCACTCAGAGACCAAGTAGTGGAGCCAGAATTTTATCATATTTATCCCACTGCAATGCCAGTGTTATTGGCCATGTTTCCAAGCTCCACAAAATTTAATACATTGCCAAAGGAGATCTAAGGTTAGCATTTTTGTACTCAACTAAGAACATTTTCAAAGATGGTGTTAAAATACAAATCCAACAATAATTAGAATTGGAAGGTGCTTGCAACACAACAAAGTTCATTAGATGAGTCATATAGTTAGGAACCACCACTTATATTCTTTCAGACCTCTGCTATTGTGCAAGAGCTATCAAAATATCTAGAAAAAGAAAAGCAAAAATGTTAGCATTACAGTTACTTAAGCAAAGACAGAATTTGAAAAGAATTTATGAATTAATTTGTCCTTTTAAAATTTAACCCAGCATTATTCATTTTAGTAATTTAGAAACATTAGGTATTATAAATTAGAACTAGTGCCAAAAATGATTTAACATTTTCTTGATGAGAACTACAGGTTTTATTTTATTTTTTGTATTCCAGGGAAATATTAGAGAGAGAAGAGTTTTCAATTGAAGATTATTTTATATTAAAGGAGTATAAATTCTCCCACCATTAAAACCACTTTTAACATAAAGATCTATCTTCACATGCCAGGTTATCTGTTTTCATGTCCAATCATTTCCAACCAGGTCTCATTTTGTAGTTTCCTGACAGAAGGGAGCTGGAAACTGCATTTCCCAGAGTTCCCGTTATCAGTATATATCATGTTTATCATCCATCAATAAGAGATTTATATTCAAATTGGAATATTGGAAGAGAAGAATATGAGTTATTGTTTTAAGAAGGCAGATATGTGAACAGTGTCAAAACCAAGACATGTATTGATGTTCTTGATTTATTTTTTGTGAGTATTATCAAATCATTTCTCACCTTTGGACTTCTGAATACAAATGAGTCAGGTCTAGTTGGTTCCTAAATCCTTTCCATTTATTGTATTTATATATTTTATAAAAATAGAAACTTCTTTCTTTGTGTTTGTTAAAGACACTATGAATCAAACTAAAAATTACAAAACATACAAACCAAAATTACATAAGAAATAGATGTCAGTTAAACAAAGAAAAAATAGACACACAGCTTGAAAAAAAATAAGTGACATTTCTTCTTTCCTTTCCCAGTTTATGTTCCAATACCACACCTGTTCTATCCTCTCTACTGCATATTTTTTCATTTATCTCATTCTTCTTTTACAACATGCAATTATTTTTTTCCCCACTTTCTGCAGTAGAAACTTTCTACTCTAAATTATGTCCAAAATGATCAAGTTGTACCTCTGATGCTTGAAAGGAGAGTTGAATAGTAAGGTCTTTGCTAATCACTCAATTTCCATATAACAAATGATTTATTAACCAATAAAATGAGAATATATCAGGAGTATATTTACATTAATAATTCAATAATTGAGTTCAATCACAATTTTTAATTTCTCAATAAAATATAGAAGTAAACTTTGTATAATTATTTAACCCACATAAAATTTTTCTAAATGTTTAGCAAAGTAGACACACAAAGAATCCCAATATATCATTAAATTTGATCTTATGATATCAAGGACAAACACAAAATTACTCATGGAAGATTGTCAAAAAATTAGGAAGGGCCCTTACTGTTTTGTTCACATGTATTATGCTTGCTGAGCTTAATGAATGCAAATGGTGATGTCTTATATATTGAATAAAAAATGAATTAATTCAAAATGCTAAAACACTTTGTTGCGTATTGAACCTTGTTCTTCTGTGCACTTAGAGAATTCAAGGTGTGGGTATAATTAAAAACTGGGAGAAGAATTTTGTTCAATTATTTAATGAAAATGTATGTCCACAAAAGGCTATATATTTATAACAAAATATATTAATTCATATATATACAGACATATATAACATTATTCTTCCAATATTTCTAGGAAATACAAATATGAAACGTGAATTCATTCCATGAGAAAGCATAACTTATATATACATCTTAAAAAGTACATTGAACCCATCAGGCTTTTGAGATGTAGTTGTTGCTGGCAAACAGGTGTGGCACTGGTGCCCTGCCAGCTCATGGGGGAAAGTGGTGTAGTGGGGGTGGGTGATAGAGTGAGCAGACCAGAAGGAAGAAAAAGAAAGGTCCCAGCCAGTGCTGGAGCTGCTCCATGTTGAGGGAAGGGGATAAGTGATCAGTCAGGATGTCACCACCGACTCATCCTAGGAGAGAGAGCAACTGAATCAGTGAAGGGATGGATTCACAGGTGCTTAACAACTTAGGAGATAGGGAAGCCCAGAGAGGCAACCAGTAAACCATCAGAAGCCCAATTGGCCTGAGGGAAAAAGGGCAGGCAGAGAAAGAAAATAAGTCTTCAGAAGATTATCTAACTGGTGAAGTGAGTGTAGTTCAGTGGTTAAATACCTGCCTCACACATATAAGATCTTGACTATAATCCCTGTGTACCTCTTAAAAAGGCTTGTGGGATAGGTGGGGAGGGAAAGTCTGTAAGATGACCAACCAGGCCTCAAGAGAAGGGATCCTGAGAGAGACCCATTAGGTTGTCGAGCACCCAGCACACTCACTTGGGGAATAGGTGTTAAGGGACAAGCAGCCTTGAGTTTTCAGGTTTTTGATTTGTCCTATTACATATTTTTTATTTTTTAAAAAATTTTATACTTTATATTTCCCTCATCTCCAGGGTACACTAACTGTGGAGGGTGTGCTCCAGGGTGATTAATTGCTGAGCACTGGCAATCTGAGAAAGTTAGTAGTGGCCTAAGAGGGAAGCTTGTTTTTGCTTGGTTATTTTTTTTTTTCCTTTTCCTTATTTTTCTCATTTTCCTCCTTCATTACTTTATTTCTTTTCTTTCTTTCATTTTCCCTCCTACATTGTTTTTCTTTCGTTCCACCTTCTCCTGTTTGAATTTTCTTATTACTCTTCTCATCTTTCTTGTCTTTTATTTTATTCTATTTTTTCCTGATTATTCATTTATTTCATTCCACCTTTTTATTCTTTTAAATTTGGATATGTTTTTCAGTCATTACTTTTTCCCTGTTTTTATGGTTCTTTTTCCATCACTTTTTTATTCTTTTTCTCTGATTTCTTTTCTATAGGCTTAATATTTTTTTTTCTGGAAAACACTGACAACTACAAGGATATAGAAGAAGTGAAAATAATTGCCAAACACAACACAAAACAAAATAAAACCTTAGAGTAAAAAGAGATTCTGACCAACTGAACAAGCCCATCAAGATAAACAGATGCCTAGACACCAGCAAAAATTTAAAAGCCATACTAAGAAACAGGAAGACATGACCTAGTCTAATGAACAACAACAAAAAAAACAAAACAGGAAGATATGCAGAATGTGGAATAACTCATGAAGAAAGTCCAAACAAATATCATGAATCAAGTTAATGAAGTGAATGAAAAGATAACGGACACCAAGAAGACACTGTGGGAACACAGAAAAAAACATATACATACCTAAAAAGATAACAGATCTGATGGTGATGAAAGTCACAATGCAAGAAATTAAAAATGTGCTGGAAGCATTAACAGCTGATTTGAACAGGCAAAGGAAATAAGTCTTGATTTTTAAAATAATACGTCTGGAATCACAGAGAGTAGAACATATAGATAAAAGAAAAAATTCAGCTGGGACTCAGGGAGCAGAATGACAACATGAAATGTACAAACTATAGATATCCAAGAGAGAGCAGAGTAGGGAAAAGGGGAGAAGGAGTGTTGGAGGAAATAATGATTTAAAATTTCCCAACAATTTTGAGGGACATGGATGCATATGCCCAAGAAGTGCAGTGCACTTCAGACATAAATCACAACAGGCCTTCCCTGAAAGCAGCAAGAGAAGAGACATCCACCACATATAATGGTCACTCAATAAGATCAAGTGCTGATTTCTCATATGAAAACACATAGCAGAGAAGGCAGTGGTATGACATAGGTAAGGAAATAAAAGAAAAAAAAAAACTGCTAGCCAAGTATTCAGTATCCAGAAAAGCTGGCATTAAAAAATTAGGGAAAGTTCAAAATATTAACAGATAATAAGAAATTGAGAGTTTGTCAACAAAAGACATGCTTTTCCTAAAATACTAAAGGGAGTGCCGCAGGTCAAAGGGAAAAAAAAAAACAGGAAAAAGATGGTTGGAGGAGAGTGTAGAAAAGAAGATTTTTAAGAATAATAATTAAAGGCATAGAAAGATAAATAAAAGCAAAATATGACATATAGAAACCTAAAGAAAAAATGGCTGATGTAAGCACTGCCTTGACAGTAATAACATTGAATGTTAATGTACTAAATATTCCAATCAAAAGACACATATTGGCAGAATAGATAAGTAAATATGACCCAACTTTGTGATGCCTACAAGAAGTTTACCTTAGAACCAGGGGGACAAAGAGGTTGCAAGGGAATTGTTGGAAAATGATTTTCAGGCAAGCAATAACCAAATAAGGGGCCAGAATACCTATACAAATATAGGAAAAAATAGACTTCAAATGCAAAATTATTGGAAGAGACAAAGTAGGACACTATATATTATTAAAAGGGGTAATCTATCAAGAACTAAGAACTATCAAACTTATTTATGCACCTAACCCAAGTGCTCCAAAATACAAAAGGCAAACAGTGGAAAAACTAAGGGGAGAAATAAATGTTTCTGCAATTATAATGGAGGACTTCAATACACCATTTTCACCATTAGAAAGAACACCTTGATAGAGGGCTAACAAAGAAACATAGACCTTGAATAATATGACATAGGTGCTTGTCCTAAAAGACATATGCAGAACATTACACCCAATACAACAGGATATACATTCTTCTTGAGTGCACATGGGTCATTCTCCAGGATAGATGATATGCAAGGTCACTGAACAAAGCTCATCAAATGTAGAAAGATTGAAATTATATTAAGTAATTTCTCTAACCACATCAGAATGAAGCTGGAAATTTCAGAGAATCACAATAAGCAAAAAGATATGGAAGTAAAACAGCAAACTTGTAAACAACCAGTGGGTCAAGTAGGAAATTGCAAAAGAGAAAAATAACTACCATGAAACAAATCAAAATGACAAGACAACATATCAAAATCTATGGGATCCATCTGAAGCAGTGCTGAGAGAGAATATTATAGTCATAAATGCTCATATCATAAAAGAAGAAAGAGCTAAAATCAAAGACATCACTGCACACCTGCAGGAACTAGAACAACAACAACAAACTAATCCCAAAGCAAGCAAAAAAAAAAAAGGAAATGAAAATTAAGGCAGAGCCAAATGAAATTGGGAATTTTTTTAATTGTGAGAAAAAATAAAAAAAAAAAAAAAACCTGGTTCTTTGAGAAGATTAATAGAATTGAAAAACCAAGCTAGACTATCAAAAAAGAAGTTAAAAATACATAAAATAAAAATGAGGAAGGGGATATCACCACTGATCCCAAAGAATTAAAGGGTATCATAAGAGGATACTTTTAAAAATTGTAAAACAATGAGATGGATAAATTGGAGGAAATGGACAAATCTCTATAAACACACACACAACCTATGTTGACAAAAGAAGGACTTGAACTCACCAGACCAATCTTAAGAAATGAGAATGAATTAGCCATCAATAACCTCCCAACCAAGTAAATCTCAGTCCCAGATGGCCTCATGGGTGAACTCTATCAATCATTCTGGAAAGAAATGACACCAATCCTGCATAAAGTCCTCAAAAAATAGAAATGGAAGGGACATTATTTTTCTCATTTTATGATACCACCATCACCTTAATACCAAACCACAAAAAGACAGACAAGAAAAGAAAACTACAGACAAATTTCTCTAATAAACTTAGATGCTAAAATCCTCAACAAAATACTTGTTAATAATATTCAATAATACATCAAATGAATTATACACTATGACCAAGTGGATTTCATCCCTGGTAAGCAAGGATGGTCCAACATAAGAAAATCAATATACTAAACCACATTAA
Source organism: Tolypeutes matacus (assembly GCA_026826555.1). Classification (NCBI taxonomy): domain Eukaryota; kingdom Metazoa; phylum Chordata; class Mammalia; order Cingulata; family Chlamyphoridae; genus Tolypeutes; species Tolypeutes matacus. The sequence continues at coordinate 64,034 of JAKSZT010053874.1, forward strand.
CAGATGAAAAGAAAAAATCACATGAATATTTCTATTGATGTAGAAAAAACATTTGATAAAATACAGCATCCTTTCTTGATTAAAAAACCAAAACAAAACAAAACAAAACACTCTGAAAGATAGAAATAGAAGGAAACTTCCTCGACATGGTAAAAGGTATATATGAAAAACCCATAGTCAACATCATAGTCAATGTTGAAGTACTAAAGGCTTTCTCTCTAAGGTCTGGAACAAGACAAGCATGTCCAATGTCATCGATCTTATTTAACATTGTGTTATTAGAAGTATTAGCTCAAGCACTTAGGCATGAAAATGAAGTAAAAGTCCCCCAAATTAGTAAGGAGGTAGTAAAAATTGTGCTATTTGCAGATTACATGATCTTGTACATAGAACAACCCAAAAAATTACAACAAAGCTTCTAGAGCTGGTAAACAAGTTCAGTAAAGTTGCAGGATATGTGATCATTCTACCTGACCTTAAAGCATACTACAAAGCTATTTATGTAATATAAAGCTTATTTAAAAATAAAAATAATAAAAAATAAATAAACCATGACTTTATCAACCAGAAAAATGTATGGTGTTGTCACAAGGGTAGACATATTGCACAATGAAGCCGATTGAGATTTCTTATATAGATCCTCTCAAATACATTCAACTGATTTTACAAGGCCACAAATCTTCCTCAACAGGGAAAAAATGACCTCTTCAACAAATGTTCTGGGAGAACAACATATCCACATCCAAAAGAATAAAAGAAGATCACTATCTCATGCCCTACACAAAAATTAACTCAAGATGGAATAAAGTCCTAAATATAAGAGCCAAGATCATAAAGATTGACCTACACGATAATGTGGGGAAACATCTATGAGAACTTGTAGTAGGAAAAGTTTCATAAACTTTACACCAAAAGAGCAATGAAAGAAAAAGTAAATAAATGTGATCTACTAAAATTCAAAACAACAACAACAAACTTTTGTGTTTAAAAGTGCTTTCCAATAAGTGTCTAATATCCAGCATATATAAAGAAATTCTAAATCTCAAAAATAAAGACAACCCATTTAAAAAATGGGCAAGAGATTTAAGCAGCTCTTTTTCCAAAGAGAAAATAGAAATGGCTAAAAAGTTCCTCAAAATCACTAGATATTAGAGAAATGCAAATCAAAACTACAATGAGATATCATCTTACACCTATTAGTCTGTAGACTATTTAAAAAATAAAACAGAATTACAAGAGTTGGAGACGTTATAGAGGGAATGGAACACTGATACACTGATCTTGGGAATGTTGAATTGTTCAGCCATTGTGGAGAACAGTTCGGTGGTTCCTCAGTAAGCTACCTATAAAACTGCCATATGATCCAGCAATCCCACTGCTGGGTATATACCCAGAAGAACTGAAATCAGGGATACAAACAGATAAATACACACCAATGTTCATTATTCACTATTGCTAAAAGTTGGGAGCTACCCAAGTGTCCATCAACAGATGACTGGATAAACAAATTGTGGTATATACATACAATGGAATATTAGTTGTAATAAGAAATGAAGTATTGACATACAGGACAACATGGATGAAACTTGAAGTCCTTATGTTGAGGAGTGAAATAAGCCAGTTACTAAAGGATAGATATTGCATGACCTCACTGATATGACCTAAGCATATTGGGTAGACTAGCACAGTAGAGTCAATAAGAAAGGTTGTCAGAGACAAAAAGAGATTAGAGTTTGGTGAGCAATGCTCATTTGGGGAAAAACCATAGGGGATGGCTTGGCAATGGATAGGGGTGCAGATGGTGCAGGGATATGAGTTGGGTCAAAGGTGCTAGAATGTGAGTGTGAGCAGTTTTGGGGCCGATGGTTTGGACTCTCCACGGAACTGTAGAACGGACTGGAGGAAGGAACAGGTGAACTCTGAGGATTTTCAAGACTGTGGTTGAGACTATAATTGTGAGAATGTGCTTTTGGCAAATATGGCAGGGGAGCATTACCGGCCGGGTGTCAGTGGTTCATGGATATGTGGGACATTTATAATTTTCCAAGGCTCTTATGCCTCTTTGATTTGAACCTATAATTAGCACTGTACCCATTAAATATGTCTCAGAGACTTAAATCTCCCAGCATTTCATATGCTGGCTGAGCCCTCATGCCTATTTGCAATATGAATTTTAAGGAAAAAAATAAGGATTTGATATATTGTACACAATGTTGGACATATATTTAATGGCATCATTCCTATCATATCAGTCATGCTCTTATGGAGACTGTTTGTAAACAAGACTCAATGACATAAAAATATTTGGACTATAGGCTGCTGAATAAATATTCACATCTAGCTTCTTCCTCCATTTCTATGTTCATATGTACACGGAAATTTATGCTGTAACAACCCTATTTACTTTCCCTTTACATATGTAGCCATTTTGATTTCCTGCACTTAAACATATTAACATTTTTGATAACCTCTTCCCTCTTCCTGCCATTCATAATTTTTTAATTCTCTGGAGACTATGGATACAGAGCTGGGCAAATGTCTAGTGTGTCATTTTATCTGGTCATAATAACATTATTGCAATCATTTTATGATTGAGAAAATTGTATTCATCATAATACCTACCATGGAGACTATTGAATGTTGTTAAAATAGTAACTTGCTAAACAATGTATATAGGTAGTGCTGTGATGTCTGAGAAAAGGCCAAAGGGCTATTGGATGATCAGCTGCAGTTCTAAGGAACTTGTCTTTATTTTTGTTGTTGTTGTTATTTTTTATTCATTCTGAATGTTCTGAGAAATGCAAATATGAAATTTGAGGTAAATATTTTCCAGTGGAGTGTTTTATTTATTTTTTTCCTTCCAACTTTTTTCTCTATATTTATTCCCATGTAGTAATCATTTTAATCTCTCTATAAACTTGAAATATTGGTTATACTGTTTGAGGGCTGCCAAAATATTAAGTTGCCTGCAAGGTTCACACATTTTTTTCTATCTCTCTGAATTTGAGTCATTTTATACATTTCCATTTAATTATTACTTTTTAAAGAATATATCACCTGATACCTGCTTATCTCAGTCTCCCCTCCCTTTTTACCCTTTCCAGTCCCAGTAGGATTAGATGCCTTCCTTCTTGAACACATTCCATACCATGTATATCTTTGTAAGAATACTTTCCACTGAATCTTGATGATCTAGTTTTCCATCTCTCTTGTCTGTAAATATCTTGAGGGGAGGGTCTACTTATACATCTTTATATTTCCCATGCTTAGCGTCCTGCAGGAACTTATTTGATGATTGATGAATGAGTAAATATAAATTAATTGTTGAATGTATTAAACTGAGCAAGGGTGTTTCCTTTGCAAGATTAATTATAAGGCAAAACTTGATATTGACTACAGTTATGGAAAACAAAACTTTAAATTTCAACTTTGGATTGTTTCTACATCAGGCTATTATTACTGCTCTTGAGCTTCAGTTTTCTCTTCAATCAATTGGTCCTGATTTTTTTGTCATTTCATGTAGATTATCTAATTTGTTGGTATACAATTGTTCTTAGTATTCTCTTATAATCTTTTTTATTTCTGTAAGGCCAGTAGACATATCACAACATTTCATTCTGATTTTAGTTATTTATGTGTTTTCTCCTATTTTACTTGCCGTTCTCACTAAAGATGTGTGAATGGTACTGAGTTTTCAAATAATCAACTTCTTTATTCATTCTCTAATTGTTTTTTCTATTCGCTATTTTATTTATCTCTAACCATATCTCCTTAATTCTGCTGACTTTCGATTTTCTTTTTCTCTTCTTTTTTTCTATTTTACCACACCAAAACTAAAACTAATATCTTCACAATATTCTATTCACACACCTGGTTTAACAGTGAGGATTTTTTTTCTTTTGTTTTTTTTTTTTGTTGTTTGTTTGTTTGTTTGTTTGTTTTGTTTTCTAGGATATTTAATTCACACTACCACAGTCTTCCCTCTGGACCCACAAAAGACATGATTTTCACCTATGAAAAACATTCATTCCATGACATCTCAAAATCCTTAAGTCATTTAATTAACAACTCCAAATCAATGTCTCATCAAACTCAGTTAGTGCTGTGATCTGTCCTGGGACAAAATTTCTGCTTATGATGGACCTGTGAAACCTGGAATATAATTTATTTGCCTCCAAAATAGATTGATGGGATATCCATAGGGTAAACATTCCCATTTAAGAGGGAGAAATTAAAGGAAAACTCGGGTTACAGTACCCAAGCAAGTGTTGAAAACAACATAACCATCTTCATTAGATTGTGAGGTCTGAAAGTCATCTGTGGGTAAATGCTTGTTTCTCTCAGCCTCATTGAAACAGCAGCCACTTGTTTTCCAAATGTTTTTGTAGCAGCTGTGCTCTCCCAGAACAGCAGAGCATACACTCAACCCTCTCCAAGCTTGGGAATAGTGGCCAGACTCAGCTGGAATATAGGGGTATAAACATCATAACAGAAAGTTTGGGTCATGGAAAGCTTTCTGAACTTAAAGAAACAAGGCCTAACCTTACCAAATACTGGGTTAGATAGCTTGTTCCCTTCAGACAAATGCATGGAACTCCCCTTTCCATACATGTGGCTGGGTTTTCTCTCTTGGGCCCAGAAGATCTTTTTGTTCCAGGCCTCTGTTTCCATATATCTCTTTGTGATATCTTTTTACCTTCAATTCATCTGTTCTTCACCCCTTTCAACCCAGCTTGGTAGTGTTTCTATCTATACTACTTTTGCACAGAGAGGTGATCCATAACATCAGATAAAAGGGAATTCCACACATACTTCCTGAATGACCTCCTTTTAAATCCTGACATCCACTGAAATGGCTGGTTAGATGCATGTTAATCCACAGCTTCTTTAACAAAGTGTTACACATTTTAAACCCTTACATGTATCCCAGGTCTCTGCAAGAAATTTCAGGGAGGTTCCTGATAGAATCCATTCTGGCCCTTGCCTCAGAACACATCATCTGGGTAGGCTGAGTCTATTGAAAACTAACAGTTTCTGCTTGATTTGTGCTTATAAGTTAAATTGTCAGTTTATCACTGTCCTCTAGCATTTTAATAAAATCTGTAAGGAGAAACCAGGCTGTACCTTCCACTGTTAGTTTGGAAACCTTTTCAGCTAAGTATCGAGGTTCATTGCTTATATGTTCCAATTCCAATCTATTAGTAGTATTAAGACACAATTTCACCAAATTTTCAGCTTCTTTATGATTAGGATTGCCTTCCCTCCAATATCCAATCAATCATCATTTATTTCTAATGCCTCCTTTAAGGTACATTTAATGTCCCTATTTCTACCAACATTTTCTGCAATGCATTCTATCTTTTTCTATCAAATGCCTTATAATTCTTTCCCCTTCTCCAGCTCCAAAGTCATTTCCAAATATTTAGGTATTTGTAATAATAGCACTCCAATTTCAAATATGAAATATATTCTTGATTTCCTAGCTGTTATGACAAATACCCCATAACACATCCTGGAATAGATTAAATTTAACAACCCTGTCCCCAGCCTTACATACTTTAAGCTACAGCAATTGTGAAGTTTTATGTTTACTGAGCTAGGAGTTCAGGTTTGTTAACTGTTTGCAGAAGAAAAGTTATTTGAAGTTAGCATTTCCTCTGTTTTCCATGGTTTTGGCTCCCCTATTTTCCTTGGGTTTTCCTAGAGACTTCTTCTTAAGTAAGGTCTCAGTTGTATAATTATTTTTGTTGTAATCAAGTGATATTATAAATAGCCTTATTGATGTCCTTGCAAGGTGTGAGGGTAAGAGAAGCATTCTGTAATCTCTGAAGGGGTCAATGTCAGTTAAAATGTATCCCTGGGCTGTGACCTTCACTAGAGATTCCCATATTTGTAACATCTCCCCCCTCCAGCACCCCTGAAGTGAGAAAGGATAGCTAGAGTGGACTGTATTTAGGAATTTTCCTTTCCACATATTGACAGTGATTGAATTAGTTAGCATTCTCTATGGAACTAGATATCTGAAAATAATATTAAATTTTATAAAATTGTCTCATGTGACTGTGGGGATGCAAAAGTCTAAATTCCATAAAGCAAACTATAAGCTGGGAACTCTGATGAAGGTTCTTGATGAATTCTTGAGGAGAAGCTGGCTGGCCGAAGAAGAGTGGAAACTCTTCTGTGCTGAAATCATCACTTGTCCTTTTAAGTTTTTCAAATGATTGGATGAGATGACTCTCATCGCTAAGTGAAATCTCAGTTGATTGTAGATGTAATCAACCATAGATGCAAACAACTTACTGATGATTTAAGTCCATGAAATATTCCCATAGTAACCATTAGGTCAGTGTTTGCTTGACCAAACAACCAGTCACCGCAACGTGGCCAAGTTGACATATAAGCATAACCATCAGAAGGGGATTTGAGTTCAGTATTTCCCTACCCCAACATGTGAGGGTCTATGTGACTACAATTCAGTATTTCCCCTCCCCCATATCATTTTGGCTCTGATAAAACCCAAATTGGTTAGGCTTTTGTACAGTCGTTTATATTGAAAGTTTGCCTCATATTATTATATTTCAAAATCCACCCATATTCACAGTGGGAATATGGTTTTCCTGATAAAACTCAGGAAAACATGGTCTCTTGGGCCCTTTAACGCTCAAAGTTGTCCAAACTGAGTACCCACAAATTGGACAACTAGAATTCAAGCATTCCTACTTGGACTGGTTCCAGAACAAAAGTTTTACTTCTTTACTTCTCCAGGTTAGCAGAGATCCACATTAACTACCTGTAATTCATTTTCAGGGTAGTGGAATGAACTTTCATAGATAGAATTCTTTTTTTTTATTGTTCAGCATTTTTCTTCTTGTTATGATAGGAGTGATGATTTTGCAGATATTTACATTCTGTACCAGAAAGTTGAAGCCTGAGTAATCTATTTAATATACTAACATGTCAGAAATATTCAGAAAATATATTTTTAATTTTTATAAAGATACCACAATAAATAATTATGTCTTACAGTCTCTTACCATTTAGTTACAAACCTAACAAATGGCAGAAAGAACACCAAAAGACCTTATAAATATTTAATGGATCAAAATGTCAACATCCTCAAAATAATTTAAAAATCACTTTAAAACTACCTTTAAAAAGTACTAGAATTTAACAGTATTGTTACATATATGAGATATAAACACTTAATTCAAAAAGTAGTTAAAAATGAATGAGACAGAGACAAGGTACATCTTCCTTGGTAGTTTTTTCTTCTTTTTAAAATATCAGTATTTTAGGTTCTTAAAGGCTGCAATGACAATATTCTAGAAATGGGTTGGCTGTAAAAATGGGGATTTATTAACTGATAAGCTTACAGTTCCAATTCTGAGAAAAATGTCCAAATCACAACATCAGGTGAATTTCTCTCTCCCAAAACATGCCTACTGGTGATCCTAGATTTCTTCTTCACATGAAAAAGCACAATGTTGGAACCTGCTCTCTCTTTCTTCTCCTCTGGTCTTGTTGCTTTCAGCTTCTGATTTCCTGCAGGATTCTCTCTGCTCCTATGGCTTTTTCTCGATCCTGGGTCTTTTCTCTGCTCCTGAGGCTTTCTCTCCCTATGTTCCTTTTATTTCAGATTCTAGAAACTGGGACCTTCTCTCTCAGTTTCTGGGGGTTTCTCTCTCTATTTCTCTGAATGTTTCTCCCATTTACATAGGACTCCAGTAAGAATATTCAGAGCCACCCTGCATCATGCCTTGCCTTACAAAATTAATTTAATTAAATGGCCCTTAATTAAGTGAAATAATTTTTTAAAAATTCCCATCTACAATAAATTCTTACCCACAGGAATAGATTAGCTTTAAGGATATAATCTCCTGGGGTCCACCGACCTTCATACAATCACATTCATCTTTATTGAGGGTATCAGATACCACAGAATATAACAGTTCAAAGTGTGTAATCGAATGTTTTTAAGTATATCCACAAGCTTATGCATCCATAACCACAATCAACTTTGGAACATTTTGTTCAACTGAAAAAGAAACCCCATACCCATTACCAATCACAACACATTTCCCTCCAATCTCCCCAGCCACAGGCAACTACTAACCTATTTTCTGACTCTATGGACTTGGCTATTTTTTATATTTCATTAAAATGAAGTCATACAGTATATACACTTTTACCTATGGCTTATTTAACTTTGCTTAATGTTTCCAAACATCATCCATGCTATAGCATGTATTAGCACATCATTCTTTTTTTATTATCAAATACTCTTCCACTATATGGATATATCATCTACCCACTCACCTCTTAATGAACTTTTTGGCTATTATTAATAATGCTTTGTCTTTATACTCTTAATCCCACATTTCATTTGTTTCTTTCAGCAAAGCATTAAATTAATGCTGCTATTTTACTTACATTAATTCGCATTTTTTCTTGTGTAACACCCTATTACTAACACCTTGCATTAATGCAGTACATTTGTTAAAATTAATGAAATAAACCTTTCCTAATTGTGCTATTAACTATAGTTCATTGCTTAAAATAGGATTCACTGTGTTGTATATTCTCATGTTTATGTTTTAAGTTTTAGTCTAGTAACATGTATACACCTAAAATTTCCCATTTAACCACATTCACATATATAATAGCACTCAAAATGATGTGCTATCATCACCATCATCGATTTCCAAAACTTTAATATAAACATAAAGAGAAATTCTGTACAAATTAATTATTAGCTTCCCATTCCCTACCCCAACACATTCTCTGGTAACCTCTATTCTGGATTCTAACTCTGTGAGTTTGTTTATTTTAATTTTTTCCATATCAGTGAAATCCTACAATATTTGTCCTTTTGTGTCTGTCTTATTTCCCTCAACTGAATGTCTTCATGTTTCATCCAAGTTGCATGAATCAGAACTTCATTAGTTTTTAATGTTGAATAATATTCCATTGTATGCATATATCAAATGTTTTATCCATTCATTGTTTGTTGGGCACATGAATTACTTATTCTTTTGATATTTGTTAATAATGCCACTATGAGCATTGATTTGCAAATATCTGTTCAAGTCTCTACTTTCAGTTATTTTGGGTTAATACCTAGACGAGGGATTGCTGGTTCATGTGGTAATTCTATAGTAAGATTTCTGAGGACTGCCAAACTGCCTTTCCCAGTGAATGCATTTTTCATTATTATCAGCAATAAATGAGGGTCCCTATTTCTCCAAATCCTTTCCAAAACTTGAAGTTTTCTGTGTTTATTTTATTTTTATTGTAATAATAGCAATTCTAATGTGTGTAAAAGGATATCTCATGGTCTTTTAAATATATCCTTAATAGCTAACAAGGCTGAGAAGCTTTTCATTTGTTTTATAGCAACTTGTATATCCTCTTTGAAAAAAAAAAAGTCTACTCAAAACTTTTGCCCATATTTTAAAAACTGCCTTGTCTTTTTATTGTTGAGTTGTAGGATTTCTTTATATATTCTTGATTTTAAATGCTTTTCAGATATGTGGTTTCAAAATATTTTCTCCCATTGAGTAGGTTGTCTTTTCAAATCACATTCATAATATGTCCTTTGATGTACAAACCTTTTTTAAAAATTTTTTTTGATGAGGCCCTATTTATCATTTTTTAATTTTGCTTGTGCTTTTTGTGTAAAGTCTTTAAAAAACTGCTTTAAAATATCCTGTAGATACTTCTCTACACATTCTTCTATAAGTTTTATAGTTCTGATTCTTCTATGTAGGTCATTGATCCATTTTGAGTTCATTAGGGGTCCTCCCCATTCTTTGCATATAGATAACCAGTTTTCTCAGAACCATTTATTGAAAATAATATTCTATCACAATTGAGCAGACTTGGTAACATTGTAAAAAATCAATTGTCCATATTTGTGAGGTTCTATTTCTGAATTTTAAAATTTGAATACATTTGTCTAAATATCTATCCTTATGCTAGTACCATGCTATTTTGATTATTGTGGCTTTGTAATAAGGTTTAAGATTGGTAATTATGAGGCCTCCAACTGTATTCTTTTAGGAAATGTCTTTGGCTATTCATGGCCACATACTGTTCCATATACATTTTGTGATTAAATTTTCCATATCTGCAATCAGGGGGTCAAGGAGGAAATTGGAAGTTAAATCAGCAAATATCTTGAAGCAAATGAAAATGAGAACAAAACGTATTTGAACTTATGGGATGCAGTGAAGGAAGTGCTAGAGGGAAAGTTTTAGCCCTAAATGCCTATATTAAAATAGAAGAAAGAGCTAAAATAAAAAACTTAACCTGATGTCTTGAAGAACTAAGAAATGGTCAAAAAACAAATGCCAAAGCAAGCAGAAGGAAAGAAGTAAAAGTCTGGTGGTTCCAAAACTGGCTAACATGCTAAGTCCTTGATCTTAATTCATGTACTATAGAATCTTATTCTTATAAAAATTAGCATTAACACCTGAGAATTACCTCCTGAAAATGTCCTGCTTACTCAAATGTGGCCTCTCCCTAAGCCAAAATTCTAAAGCCCTAGAAATGTTCTAAGTTCCATCTGCAGCTAAACTATGCAATCATCTCCCACAAATCTTATGAAAATGTATCCATGTATATTATGTGATGATTTAGCACAAAATAAACACATTCTCTGTATGGCAGAAACAGTGTGAAAAAAAATTTTACCTGGTGAAAATAATATGAAAATTTACACATAAAGAATAGCAACCAGGAATGCAGTTTCAAGATGGTGGACTAGTAAGACACAGGAATCTATTCTCCAGAAAAATAGCTAGAGGACAAGTGGAAACAGCCCCAAAAAAGATCTTCTAGGGTTTAGGACAGCAGGTGAAGGCTGCACACCACCCAGAGGAGAGAGGGACAGAAGAGGGAAATCGTGACAACAGAACCGTGAATTGCAAGTAGCAGCTTCTGCTGCTGCCAGCACCCTCCCCCACACTCTTCAGAATTCTTGGGCCTCTGGACCTGCAACCACAGACAAAGGGGGCTTCAGGGATCTGCCACTCCAGGAAAGGGCAGAGAGAGGGACACAGCCTTAGGCTGACTCAGGTTCTGACCTGAAATTTGGGCTGCGGAAATGCATGGAACCTTCCACACAGCGGTTTGCCCTGAGAGCCTAGAAAGGACTGGAGAAATCCGGCCCTCCCAACCTCCCTCTCTTCTAGCCTGGACTAATAGTTGAAGACTCCATGGGAGAGGGGAGAGAGAGCCTGGGGCTGACCCTGCTTTGGACTCCTGGGTTTGGTCTGCCCTGTACCGAGAGCCCTTACAGGCTGGGTGGGGCTGCGCCATTGTTTGCCTTGGAGCTTGCAAGGGGCTAAAGATATACAAACTTCCCAATCTCCTCCTCTACTAACAGGGACTGATTGTTGAGGATTCAGAAGGGAGTGGAAATATTTCCTAGCTGGGAAAAGGGGGGCGCTACGAGAGAAGTCTGGAGAATTATCTCAGAAAGTTTGAATCGCAAGCCTCTTAGCCCCCAGACAGGAAGCTCTATCATATTGATCTGGCCTGTATTACAACAAATACACTCAGACAAGGCATTGAATTGAGAGCTGCCAACAAGCGCCATCTCCTGGTAGAACAATGAAGGGCACATAAGAAAATTAATTAAGTAAGAGAGGATTTTCCTGGCCTCTAGAGCTTCCCTGCCCAAGGCCCTAGGAAACGATTCTACAACCAATTACTGGGTCCAGATCCCAGTTTTGAGCAACCAGAAGAACAATCCTAACAATCAAGGTTGAGCCAAAAACCAAAGAGCTGTGGTAACTCACAGCCTCCTGCCACTAAAACCCCATAAAAGAGAGAGATAGAGCATCTAAGTAAAATACAAACTAACCAGATGCCCAAACTCCAGCAAAAGATTATGAGCCATACTAAGAAAATAGAAGACATGACCCAAGAAAAGGAATACAGCAAAGTCCCAGAAGAGATGCAGAATTTGAAAGAGTTAATCAGTGAGATGAGAACAAATTTCCAAAATCAAATTAATGAGATGAAAGAGAATATGGTTAAAGAGATCAATGACATCAAGAAGTCATTGAGCGAACGCAAAGAAGAATTTAAAACACTGTACAGAAAAGTAACAGAGTTCAAGGGAATGAAAGACACAATAGGTGAAGTCAAAAATACATTTGAGGCATACAACAGCAGACACTAAATGATGGAGGAAAGAATAAGTGACACCAAAGACAGAGCAGCTAAAATTGAAGAGAGAAAAGAACAGAGAGAGAAAAGAATGGAAAAAATTGAGCAGGGGTTCAGGGAGTTGAATGACAACACAAAACGCAAGAACATATGTGTCATGGGAGTTCAAGGAAGGGAAGAGAAAGGAAAAGGGGCAGAAAGAGTATCTGAGGAAATAATAGCTGAAAATTTACCAACTCTCATGAAAGAAATGAACTTACATGTCCAAGAAGCACACCGTACCCCCAATGAGAATAAATCAAATAGACCTACACCAAGACACATATTATTCAGAATGTCAAATGTAAAAGATAAAGAGAAAATTCTCAGAGCAGCAAGAGAGAAGCAAGCCACCATGCACAAAGGACGTCCAGTAAGACTTAGTGCAGATTTCTCTTCAGAAACCATAGAGGCGAAAAGACAGTGCTATGATACATTTAGGAAACTGAAAGAGAAAAACTGCCAGCCGAGAATTCTTTATCCAGCGAAACTGTCCTTCAAATATGAAGGTGAATATAAAGTATTAACAAACAAACAGAAACTAAGAGAGTTTGCAAAAAAGAATCCACCTTTGCAGGAAATATTAAAGGAAGCCTTAGAACCTGAAAGAAAAAGACAGGAGAGAGAGGCTTGGAGGAGAGTATAGAAGCAAGAAAAGCAGAAAGGATAATCAAAAGAGTAAAAAGAGAGTCAAAAACAAGATGACATATGAAAACCAAAGAATAAAATGGAGGAAATAAATAGTGCATTTTCAGTAATATCATTGAATGTGAATGGATTAAATTCCCCAATCAAAAGATACAGGCTGGCAGAATGGATAAAAAAACAGCCATCCATATGCTGCTTAAAAGAAACTCATCTCAGACCCAAGGATACAAACCGGCTGAAAGTAAAAGGTTGGAAAAAAAATACTCCATGCGAATAGTAAACAGAAAAGAGCAGGGGTAGCTATACT